>JAKSZT010037812.1:8789323-8856958 GCA_026826555.1 Tolypeutes matacus
ACAGAACCCACTGGGATTCCCATGTTGCCTACCTCCCACACCTCCCACCACATCCCACACAAACATTTTTGCTATTCGTCCGAAAGACAGACTTGACCATCCGAAGGACAGACTTGAATATCTTTGAGGAAAATAAAGGAAACACAAAAAGTGGGGCTGTTGCCAAATTCTGAAATTTATATTTGGACTCCAGTCTTTGTTCATACACCCTAGTCATTGTTCAGAATATAAAGAAGGTCATATATTTTATTCCTGATTTTGTGTTAAAGGCAGAAATTAATCTGGGGATTTCTTTGTCTCCTTGAAAAATAAATAGCTTCAGAATTTTCTATATGGTTTATACTGCAGAGAAACATAATTGTACTGTTTTGAATGAGACTCTACTCTTCAAAATAGCCCAGTATAGGACTCATGAATAAGTAGATTTGAAATTGGTTTTCACAGGTAAGAGTGGGCTTGCTGTTATTTGGAGAAGACAGCAGAAATGGAATGTCTATATGAATATATTGATGCGTTTGTGATATCCATAGGATTTTGCTAACAACAGAATTAGAATCAAAATATAAAATGTATAATTTTAACACAAATAAGATTAAAAGGGAATTGTCTGTTCGCCCCATAGATAAGGAAAATAGACTTCAGATATTTCATTAACCTAACCAATTCTGGCTTCCATCATCCTACTTATTCCTTCCTGTACCCAAAACAAGCAAGCAAGCAAGCAAACAAGCAAACAAACAAACAAAAAATTAAAACTTACATCATTGACAAAAATAATCTTTTTACTCTTTCAGGTAGAAAAAATAAAGTCTGAAAAAAATCATTTAAAAAAACAAACCCTCAAATACCTCATAGTATGTACTAGTAAAGGTTTTGATATAGTAGTCTCTTGGGGGATAATATTTTTCTAGTTAAAATGCTTATCGTATTTAATAAAATAATTAATCAATGCCATTTCTTCCTATGCACATTTTTACCATCCTTCAAAGCTCCGTTAAATGCTACCTCTTCCATGAACCATTAAGTGATTTTTGCCAAAATTGAATGTGACCTTGCCTTCCATTAAATGCCCTACCACCTAAAAGATGCTTCTTTATGAGCACTTATATCCTGCCACAAATCATTTTCATGTGTACCTTTATTTTATTCTGCAACTGGATTTTTATTTTTTCTGATTTGTCTTTAAATTCTCTATAGGAACATTAAGGCCTGGCTGGCCATAGCTACTCAATAACTCTTTTGAAAAGAGGGACAAGTAAATAAACTAAGTATTTCACCCTGAATCCCAATTCTATTAACTCCTAGATAAATATTAATTTACCTATCAAGAACTTTATCTAATTTTTAAATCCATGTACTAAACACTTATTTCCAGTTTCTCTCCAAAGTTCAAACCTGAACAAAATTAGTAACTATATGTTGGTTTTATTTTTCTTTTCTCTTCTAGTCCCTTTTATTATCCCAGGTCGCTAATGAGTCCCTCCTCAAATCACATGCTTTCCACAGATCATGATGAAGTCAGTCTCTCCTAGTCTCTGACTTACTACAACCAAGTTTTCTCTACCACTAGCTTATGAGTCCTTTAAGGACAGGAACTGCTCAGATTTATCTTTGTCTTCATACCATTTAGCACATGGTGTGACTAATAACATATGAACTATCTACAGTTGAGTAGTACTGTTCCATCCCCACATTTAAAGAATCAGATCTTGATCATTTACAGAGGATATATTACCATAAAAATGTGTCTAGCAAAATTGGCAGCTTAAATTAGCACCACATATACCCTGAGCTTCAGACATTCAATGGTGACCCCACCAACTAAAATAGAAGGGATGTGAAAGCTAAAAGAATCAGAGGTATGCTGGAAAATTTTTAGGTAAATCTAGCAGAAAAACCCATTTCAAACTAGGTTAATCAATAAAGGGGGTCAAATGACTTATGAAATTAGGAAAGATTTGTAGCTAATTGATGTAATGGTTGAACCAAATTAGTAAAAACTCTAATTCAAGTTGTTTCTCAGCTTTGCCATCCAGATCTTGGTGTTGGTCTCCAAGCAATTAAACCATAGACTCAGGTGAAGGTATAAAGGACCAGGACTAGGGTGAGGCAAGTGAGGCAATGGCCTTGGACGGAAAATTTAGGGCAGTGCAAATAACTCAGTAATCAAGATAAATAATATAATAATGAAATGTTTTTAAAAGATCAAAATTAATGCAAAACTCCATTATAAACAACATATCAAAATCTTAAATAAAGACAGGATATGTCAGAAAATGTCCTGCTTTCGCCCAGGATGCTTGCCACTTGCATCCTGACAAAGACCACTGTTGCTCCTTTTGGCAGATGAGGATTGTCCAAAAAGAAGGGCTTGCAGAGTACAGGGAGGTTTCTCTTTGAACCCAAACTTGTCTTTATTAAGTTCACTGCCTCCTCACCTCTCCTCTTATTAACTTCAGCTTTGGGTGCAGCTTTAGCTTTTCCAACTAAGTCCAAGCAGACTTTACATTTATAGAAATTTCAACAACAGGGAATTCAGGCCATAGGCAAATGAAAACTCTCTTAACAGTGTTTTTGCTTTTTCTCCATTTCAAAAAACCACTTTCAAATTAAGCTTCCTTGTTTCTTATAGAACATACTCCAAAATCCGGGTTTTTTGTTTTGTTTTGTTTGTTGATTTTTCTTTTTTCACCAAACTCTTAAAGGTAAGCTGCAGCTTCTTAGGCACAGGTTCCAGAAGACCTCATTTTAAATGTTTTACTACCATAAAATAAGGATCAACAACTTCCATAAATTGTGGACAAAAGTTTTGTTTTTTTATTTTCTTTTCATACTTCTATTTTGTTCCTCTACTTAATCAACTTCACATTTTAAACGCAGTTGGATGAGTTTTTAACTTAGCTCACAATTCCAAGTTATATAAGAATTTAAAATGCTCTTGTTTGAGAGAAACAACAAGTAAAGTGAATGTGTCTTAACAATAAAGGGGAGTTATTTTCTCATGTAACTATAAAGTCCCAAGATAGGGAGACATTCAGACTCAAGACAGAATGATCCAGCTTTTTAGCCATATCAACAAAAAGAGTTTTGTGGGGTTATCCCTCATCTCTCTCTTCTGTCAACCACATTTTTGCATCTTCCTAAGAACAACATTCTTTATAGTCACGGAAGTGTTTCCAGCCAGAATCAAGGATAAACCATTCCTAGTCCTACCCTAGCATTCAAAACACAAGAGGCTGGGATCTCACTCATAAGGAACTATCTTAAGTCTTGTGATCTACTTCTAAACAAAGAACTGAGAAAAATAAAATAGAAGGTGCTGATTGGCTAAGCAGCTGCTACATTATGCTTCCCCTTGAAACACTTGAGTTGAACAGGGAGCTTCCTATATCCTAACAAAACTTTGATTACATTTATAAGGATGGAAGGGAAAATGGAATCTAACCATAAATTCCTACTGTTTGTAGTCTAGAGTTAATTAGCTGAATACATTTTAAGAATTGATCAAGAAAAAAGAGAATTATATCTTGACCGATTAGCATGTAAGGAGAGTAAAAAAAAAAAAAAGAGGCTAGACAAAGTTTGAATAAGCAGTGTGGCTCAAAAGAAAATCACGTATTAGTGATGCTTTTATTAGTCTGAGTGAATATGGCCTTTTTCCATTAGAAAGGCTTGAATCATTATTTTTTTCTAGGTTCTTAAAATTTTTGTGCGATGGACCCCTCAGACATTCTGTTGGATTTTATGGGTTCATTCCAAAATGGTATTTCTTAATGCAAAATAAAATAAACTACATAGAGTTATAGGGGAAAAAATATTGAAGTACAAGGTACCTGTAAATCCCAAGTTATGAACTCCTCCTGATAGAGCAATGGTTCTTGTTGCTATCATAAATTAGCTTCAGCTACAGAGATTAAAAAGGAAAAGCCAAAGAACTTCCCCAGGTAGATTAAATCAGAGTCTCTAGATAAGACACTAGTATGAATAGTTTTTGAAAAACAGAGTAGCAGTGATTCTAATATGCACTCAGTTAAAAACCACTGTGCTACAGTGGCACTTTTCACACTTTTTGTGCATATTAATTGCCTGGAAATTACGTTAAAATATATATAATCTGATTCAGTGGGCCTAGGATTCTGCATGTCTAAAAAAGTTCTCAGGTGATGCCAACATAGTTGGACAGTTAAGAGAATTTGCTGAAACAAGGAATTGAGTTAATCACTAAATTTTTTGAGGTAAATCTTTTTCACCAATTAATCTATGTCTAAAGGTAGAGCCATGCCATCTGGCCAGATTTAGGGAGTGATTTTATGTTCTGTAATATTTATTTTTTTTATTTGATTTTTTTTCTTGGCGTGTTTGTGTTTGTGTGTGTGTGTGTACATAATTCAGTAAAATAAATTTCACTTGATGTGTTTTTATTCTGGTATTATTATTCATTTCATTTCGTGATTATTGCTGAAAAATATTTTCTTATGTAAAGGGATTGTTTACAAAAATAAGCCTCTTGGTATTAAATATGCTAGGTATACCACTGACTTTCTATTAACATTAAATGAGGGCTACCTTCTCTTTTTTCAAACTGTAAACCCCATATTTGAATGTCACTCAGAAGTAATTAAATTACTCATCATAGAATGAGAATATTGTGGAGTTACGATATGCCAATTGAAATTATGCTGAAAAAAGTTATTAATGACAAAACCATAAGAGTGTCACCAAAACAGGAAATTGCCTTACATACATGAACTAGGATCCTCCGGACACATACTTAAAGACCTCTAAATGGTTATAATCAAAAGAAAATAATATTTTAAATAAAAAGGCATGATTATAATAAAAGGATATTATAAATTGTCTACATTGTGCAACTGACTTGGCAAATGTTTTTACTCACATCTGAGGGAATTCTATAGATTTCTGATTATCTTACAAATAATTGAGCCACTATTTCTTTAATCCTGACAAGAGTAACTTTTGGTAAATGACATGACATTGCTGAATTTAACCTGTTCAACTATTTGGAAACTGTGTATGCTTTGATAATCCATCTAAAAGTGCAGTTAAAACATAGAATACTGGATTCTGGAATCAACCCAAAAGAACCCATTCCATTAAAAGTAGCATTTAGTATTACTCCACAGCATAGAGTAATACTAAAGAAAGAAAAAAAAAACAAGATAATTACTCTATATAATCCCTAACTTCCTAAGGTGATTTTGTATTAGACTGGTATCATTTTCATTCTCCAATTGTATATATTAATATTTAGAAGAGAGATGATTGATTTTTATCTGAACTCATAGTTCAACATCCAAATTGTCTGGGCACTTCACTGTAGCTATTTATTCGATCAGAGTAAGGTAGAGGTAGCTTTGAAAACAACTAAAGTTGAGGTGTGGGGGTGTAAGTGAAAATGGCCAAATAGGGAGTTCCAAGGGTCCATCTCAACATGAAAACAATCAAGCAAAAACTGTCAGAATCAACCTTTTGAGAACTCTGGAAAGTTACAGCAACAAAGTGATCTCTGAATTAAGAAAAAGGCAACTTTAAAATGATAAGAGGAAGCGGCTGTGGCTCAATCAGTAGGGCTCCCGTTTACCATATGGGAGGCCCCGGGTTCGGTTCCTGGGGCCTCCTGGTGAAGGCAAGCCCACCCGCATGGCGTGGTTAGCTGACCCAGTGAGCACAAGCAGCAAGGGGGGGATAAATGAATGAATAAATAAAATCTTTAAAAAACAAAATGATAAGAAGTCTTTGTAGCAGTTTTACTTGTCCTTGTTCCACGAACCTCCTCAGACCAGCAGCAGTCTTAAGATGGCAGCTTATATTAAGTGCGGAATCTTGGTCTTTGGTTCTGGAGAGTGCAGAGCAGATTTTATTATCAAAAAACTGTGTTTCTCTTTTCTAACCAGTTGGGGTGCTACCTGAAGAACTGACACAAGGCATTGGCTTATATTTATCTTAACTAAGATTTAACTCAGGGCAGAAAAGTGGTGGGCATCCACCGAAAATACTGTAAGGCAAATGAGCTACCCACTGCTGCTTGTGGCAAAAGATTATGACTGAAACAAACAGAGAGGTGAAAGCCTGACAGGAAAAGTTGGGAGAGAGTTTCTTTGTGAAATTAACATTTTCAAAAGTGTCCATATATACTGTGGAATTTAGAAAGCCAAGTGCATGACCAGGGTAAAGCGTATTCCCAGAAAATACTTAAGAAGGACTTCTTTTTTTTTTTTTTTTTTTTAAGATTTTATTTATTTATTCATTTATCCCCCCCTTGCTGCTTGTGCTCGCTGGGTCAGCTAACCACGCCATGCGGGCGGGCTTGCCTTCACCAGGAGGCCCCGGGGGCGAGCCCGGGGCCTCCCATATGGTAAACGGGAGCCCTACGGATTGAGCCACAGCCGCTTCCCTAAGAAGGACTTCTAAACAATGATTAAATAGACAGGAACTGTCTGAAACAACTATTTTGATATTCCAGAGGCTTCCAAAACAAAGATTAAATAGACAGGAACTGTCTGAAACAACTATTTTGATACTCCAGAGGCCAGAAGAACACTGTACTGCTTCCATGGAAGAGCAGGAGGGAAAGTATGGTAAATTATGGCAAAGAATTGTAAATTGTTCTCTTTACAGCTGCTACCGGCACAGCCCCCCAATCTTGTGGCAGTCTACTGCAGGGTCCAGCCCCTGGCTAACATCTACTGACATTCAGGGACATAAATATCCTCTTCACAGAGAACAGGGGTGTGCAAGGTTGATCACTGATCACGATTTGCGATTAGCAAGTTCAGACTCCTGGATCGTGGCTCTGAGGACTGCTACTGTTTCAATACACCCTGTACAAAGGGAGCATGAACAATTGTTTCAGCCCTGAACAGGGGTGGAAGCTGAGGATATTTAAGATGCAGCACTCTCTTCAAGGATGCAACAAACAGTTAGCAGGGGGATGTATTTGCTGGGAAGCCCAGGAAAGCTCAACTTTGGGGAGCTGTCAGAAAAGCTTTAGCACTCTTCCTGACCCCTTCACAGGGTACTTTGGAGCCGGTATGCACCCCTTTGTGGGTCCCTGGCCCTGTGTTGGCTAGGAAAGACCAACTTGCAAAAGTTCTCCCCAGGGTAACCATCCTCTGATAATTTTCCCTCCCGGAAAAAGCAGCATGAGACAACTAAAGGAGTTTAAAAATCTGTAGAGATGGACAGTCTGGTACAAAGGCATGCTGGATTCAACCTGGGGGAAGGAGTTTTGTCCCCTAGGGAAGAGAGGGTCAAACAAACACCTGTAAATTAGGGAACTTCAAAATAACTAAAAAGCAAACCCAAGACCAGACAAAGGTCCTGAAAAGTAGGGAAAACCCTGCACACTGCATTTCCCTTGGCAGACCTTCCTTATATGAGGGCTGACTCCCAGAAAATCTCTCTCTTATAAACAGCTGTTTACAAAACCAAGAAACAGACATCCCAGGGATAAAATCTCTGAGATGGCATTTTAAAATATTAAAATGTACACTGTGCAACAAAAGAGTAGATGAAAAATGAAAAACAGGAAATGATGGCCCATCTAAGGGAAGAGGGTAATAATACAAAAAAAACCACAAAACACCAAGTCAAGAATGTAGACATAATGAAAAAGACTTTTGAAAATGAATTTTAAAATGTTCAATTTGATAAAGGAAAGTATAGTGAAGAACTAAAGAATATCAGGAAAAACATGAATGAAGAACATGAGATGCTAAGTAAAGAGATAGACAATATAAAAGGAAACAAACAGAACTACTGGAGTTGAACATTGTAATAACTAATATGAAAATTTCTCAGGAGGGTTTCAAGAGCAGATTGGAGTTGGCAGAAGAAAGAATCACCGAAATAAGTCAGGTTGAGGAGCAGAATGAAAAAAATAAATATTAAAAGAGAAAATAAGATGTGAGATCAGGGTTCCATTTCTTTCATTTGAATAGGGACATCCAGTTCTCCCAGCAACATTTTTTGAATAGACTGTTCTGGCCTAGCTGGGTGGGCTTGAACACCTTGTCAAAAATCACTTGACTGTAGAAGTGAGGGACTATTTCTGAGTCTTTGATTTGGTTCCATTTGTTAATTACCAGAGTGATGTGAGTAGAACTTAAACACTATTGGCATTATAGCTTTCTCCCATGGAGAGACAACATGCATGGTATTGCAGAGCTGGACCTTAGATCTATTAACTGCAGTTCAAACAAGAACTTGTGCATTAACTATTATTAAGTGCTGTACCTATATACCTGATGAATATAATACCTATTCTAATCTAGATCATATGCAGAGGGATATTGAATATGTTAAAAGTCTTGGTAAACTTAATTCATTTTCTAAGTAATTAATGAATGTGCCTTTAAATAAAAGAATGGCTCTCTTTAAAAAAAAAAAAAGAGAGAGAGAAAATAGTTTAAGACAGTTATGGGGCACCATCAAATGCACCAATATACACATTATGGGAGTTCCAGAAGAAGAGAGAAAGGGGCAGAAAGAGTACTAAAAGAAATAATGACAGAGAATGCCCCAAACTTAGCAAAATATATGAATATGCAGAGCCAAGAATCTTAGAGATCACTGAACAGGATAAATGTGAATAAAAATACAGCCTGTCTTACATCGATTACACTATCAGATGCAAAGGACAAAGAGTTCTGAAAGCTGCAAAACAAAAGAACATGCTATGTACAAGGGAGTCCCAATCAGATTGATTGCCAATTTCTTATAAGAACCCATGGAGGCAAGAAGGCAGTGGGTTGAAAGGAAAACAACTGCCACCCAAGAATTTTATATCTAGTGAGACTCTTTTTCAAAAATGAGGGAGAGATTAAGACATTCTCGGATAAACAAAAGCTGAGGGAGTTCATCACCACTAGACCTGCCCTATAAGCAATGCTAAAGGGATTTCTTCAGACTGAAATAAAATGACACAATACAGTCATTCAAAATAGCATACAAAAAAAATAAAGACCCACAATAAAGGTAAACATTTGGGTAATCATAAATGTAAGTATTATTATATTGTGTTGTTTGGCATGTAACTCCACATTTTACTTCCTATAGGTGCTAAAATACAAATTCATGAGTAATGATAAATCTAGGTTTTTCTGCATTCAATGGACAAATATATGTGACAAATGTACAAAAAATGGTATGGCAATGGAGGGGATTAGGAAAAATATATGTGCATTTAAGTTTGTATCAAAGCAAATATCATTGTTATATATTTAGGATGTTAAATTTTAACCCCACGGTAACCATGAAAATATATCCAGACAGAAATGAGAAGGCACTCAATTTGGTACAACACAAGAAAGCAAATAAATACGAAAGTAGGTTTTAATGGAAGTGAGGGACAAAAAAATATGAGAGACTTACAAAGGCTAAATAACAAAATGGCAGAAAAAATACCTGAATTATCAGTAATGACTTTAAATGTAAATTGATTAAACTCTCCAATCAAAAGGCTAAGATTGGCAAAATGGACAGAAGTGGGTGGCCCAAATATATGCTGAGAATGAAAGACACTCATGTTAAAGTCAAAGATACAAGTAGGTGGGGGGTGAAAAGCTGTAAAAATATATATACCATGCAAGTAGTAACCAAAACAGATCTAGAGTGGCTATACTAATGTCAGACAAAATAGATTTGAAGTAAAAAGCAGTTATGAGGAGGGAAGATGGGCAATACATACCGATAAAGGTGACAATTCAACAGGAAGATGTAACAATTATATATATGCACCTAACAGCATAGGCCCAAAATATATATAGTTAATACTGACAGATTTGAAGGGAGAAATTGTTGGTTCCACATTAATAGTAGAAGACTTTAACAATCACTCTCATTTGGATAGAATATCTAGTCTGAAATAAGTAAAGAAGTACAGGACTTGAATGATACAGCAAACCAAGTAGATCTAACAGATATATATAGAATACTACACCCAGCAAAAACAGAATACACATTCTTCTTGAGTCCACACAGATTATTCTCAAGGATAAAACATACGTTGAGTCACAAAACAAGTCTCAATAAATTAAAAAAAATATTTAAAACATATAATGTACATTCTCTGACTACAACATATTGAAACTAGAAAGCAATAACACAGGAAGAAAGGGAAAATTAAAAAATATGGGGAAATTAAACAACCAATGGGATAAAGAGGAAATCAGAAGAAATATTAGGAAATGTCTTGAGGTAAATGAAAATGAAAATACTACATATCAAAATTTATGAGATACAGCAAAGGCAGTGCTGGGAGGGACATTTATAGCTCTAAATGCTTACATTAAAAAAGAAGAAAGACTTCAAATCAGAGAACTAACCTCAAAACTGGAAGAACTAGAAGAAAAGCAAATAAACCCAAAGTAAGCAGAAGTAGGGAAATAACAAATATTAGAGCAGAGATAAATGAAATAGAAAAACAACAATAGAATCAACAAAATCCAGAATCACTTATTTTCTGTTGCTGTTTTATTTTTTTAATAATAGCCATTCTAATAGGTGTAAAAGGTATATCATTATGATTTTGATTTGCATGATAATGAATGCAAAACAAAATAAGTGTTGGAGAGGATATGGAGAAATAGGAACACTCATTTATTGCTGGTGGCAATGTAAAACAGTGCAGCCATTGTGGAAGACAGAAAGCTAAGGATAGAACTACTAATATGACCCAGCCAATCACACTACTAGTTAAATACCCAACAGAACTGAAAGCAGGTGCTTGAACAAATATTTGCACACCAATGCTCATAACAGCATTATTCACCAATGCAAAAAAATGAAGCCACCCAAGCATCAATCAAACAATGAATGGATTAATTAAATGTGGCTCATACAATATATGTCCTTTTGTATATGAGTTACTTTACTCAACATAATGTTTTCATGGTTCATCCATGTTCATGCATATCTGGGGTGATAGAAAAATTTGGTAATGGATGATGTTAATCATGGCACAACATTGTGTATGTCATTAACACCAGTGAATTGTATAACAGAATGTGTATAACAGAACATTTTGGGTTGTGTTGATGTTTCCAGAATAAAAATAGCCCCCCACATCCAAAAAAAAAAAAAAATTAAATGTGGCTTACATGTATAATGGAATATTATTCAGCCTTAAAAAGGAATGAAGTCCTGATATATGTGACAACATGGATGAACCTTGAAGACATAATGTTGAGTGAAACAAGTGAGACACAAAAGACAAATATTGTATGATCTCACTGATTTGAAACAATTAGGCTAAGCAAACTCATAGAGTCAGAAACTAGAATATAGGGCATGAGAGGACGAGGTAGGGATAGGGAAAGGGAAGTAAGGCTTAAAATATATAGGTTTCCTATTTGGAATGATGGAAATGTTTGGTTATGGAAGGTGGTGATAGCAGCACAACATTGTGAACACAACTGATAGCACTGAAATATATATTTGAACATTATTAAAAGGGAAAATATTAGGTTGTAAATGGTACCAAAATAAATAAATAAATAAATAAATAAAAATCCATGAGAGTACATTACCCAATGAGCCATAAGTTAAAGCATGGTCTTTAATTAATAGTACAACTACAAAAACGTGCTGTCACCTATTGTAACAATTGTTCCACATGCCACATGTTTGAGGTGGGGTAGTATATGTGGATCCTATATTTTCTGCATGATTTTTCTGTAAACCCACAACTTCTCTACTAAATTTTTTTTAAAAAGAAAATACATAAGAAGATGCTAAACTTTCACCTCTGGCCGTTATGTATGCTGAGCCCAAGCAGGAAGTGAAGGCTAAAACAGCATTGTAAATTACCTGGCTAAGCCTTGAAGGAATGCCCCAAGACAGAGTCTATTGGCAAGGATTGGAGAAGGTGGGTTTTGTTTGTTTGTTTTTACTCCTGGCATTCAAGAAAATCTCTGTGAAAATACCAGATGTGATAAATCTATAAGAAAAGAGACTTCAGAGTCATGAAGACAAAGAATACAGACTCTACAAAAATAGTTTAGAAAAAAATTTTATACAAATAGCTACAGACCATAGAAACCAACAAAATAAAAACCTGAGGAGAAAGAATTTGATTTCCAGAGTTATCACATTATAATATCCAAAATGTGCAGTTTTCAACAAAATATACACTCCATGAAGACAGAAAAGGATAAGCCATTCACAGAAGAACTTAACAGAAAATGTCCCTGAGGAAGCAGAGACTTGGGACTTACTAGTGAAAGCCTTTATATCAATTGTCCTAAATACGCTCAAAGAACTACAAGAAACCATGGACAAAGAGCAAAAGAAAACTAAGAGAATGATGTTTCAACAAATAGAGAATATCAATAAAGAGATAGAAATTATAAAAATAAGAAACCAAATTGAAATTTTAGAGCAGAGAAGTGCAATAACTGAAATGAAAGAGGGATTCATCAGCATATTTAAGCAGCAATAAGAAAGAATTGGCAAACTTGAAGATAGATCCATTGAAGTCATCCAGTCTGAGGAGCAAAAAGAAAATGAATGAAGAAAAATGAACTGAACCTACGAGACCTGTGGGGCATATCAAACTACAGAAGGAGTCCCAGGAGAGGAAAGCAGGAGTATACATGAAGAAATAATGGCTGAAAACTCCCCATATTCAATTAACAAACAAACATGAAGCTGCATCCAAGAAACTTAAAGAACTCTAAGAAGAGTATCATGAAGTGAACCATACCAGGACATAATTCTAATCAAACTGTCAAAAGCCAAAAACAAGATAGTGGTGCAATGATATGATTAGGCTTGATGGTACTGGAACGTGAGGGGGGGAGTAAGGTGGGTTGGACTATCTATGGAACTGGGGGGGGGAAAGGCTGGAGGAAGGAACAGGTGAACTCTGGAGATTTGTAGGTCTTTGGTTAAAACTACAATTGTGGGAATGCTCTTCTGGCAAATATGGCAGGGGAAGGATGCTGGTGCAGGATGTCAGAGGTTTGGGATATGCAGGATAGAGTGCACCTGGGGCATGCGCCTATGGAATATGAAAGTATTCATCTTGTCATAGTATATTATTTCAGTGGGTGGAGACCCATACAATAAACAAGAAAATATTAAACTTCCATCTTGGGGAGTTCTGCTATGTTCTCAATTAGAGGGGCAAGAATGTCTTGAGAACATAGGCAGTGCCTAATAAAAGAAAACAGACGAATACGTCAAGTCCTCCATATTATTGCATGTAACTATGAACCTTATTCTTCAAAAATTGAAACTTAGTGGTTACCATAGGTTCTGAGGGGAGGGGAAAAGAAGAATAGAAAAGATGGAACAGGGCATTTTTTCAGGAAAAAATAAAAAAACAAAACAAGAAGATATTCTTGAAAGCAGTGAGAAAGAAATGGTTGGCTTCTCTGTGAAACTAGGACTTCTCTTATAAAAAGGGCTCCTCTATAAGATGAACAGCCAATTTATCAGATGCCATAGACTCCAGAAGGTATTGGCATGGAATTTATAACATCCTGGTAACAAAAACAAAAACAAAAATCTGTCAATCAAGAATTCCTTGTTCAGCAAACTGTCCTTCAAAAATTAAGCATAGATTAATAAGATATGAGATAAAAACTGAGGGACTTCATCGCTATTAGACCTGAATTATAAGAAATGCTAAAAAGTCCATCAGGTTGGAGTGACAGGATGCTGACAGTAACTCAAAGCTGTATGAGGAAATAAAGAACTCCAATAAATGTAACTACATAGGTAAGTATAATAGCAAACATTACTATATTTTTGTTTTGTAACTCTTCTCTTTATTTCCTTATGATTTAAAAAGGTAAATGCATTCAACAATAATTATAAATATATGTTAATGGGTCCACAACATATTTGTGATAATAACAACATAAAAGGAGAGAGGGCAGGGCTGCAATGTAGCAGAGGGTATGTATGCTATTTAAGTTAAATTGGTATCAATTCAAGCTATATTGTTATATATTTAGGATGTTAATTGTAATTCCATGGTAACTACTAGTAAAATGTCTACAAATATCCCAAAAATGAAATGAGAAGGGGGAAAATGGTACACTACAAAAATTAATTAAACGCAAAAGAGGCAATAATGTAAGAAATGAGGAACAAAAAAGTTATGACCCAGAAAACAAATAGCAAAATAATAGCAGTAAGTCCTTCATCATCAGTAATTACATGTAAATGGATTAAACTCTCCAATCGGAGGCACAGATAGATTGGTAGAATGGATAAAACAAAACAAAACAAAAATCAATGAAACAAAAATCAAAACAATGATCTAATTATATTCTGTCTCCAAGAGACTTGCTTTAGATTTAAAAGCACAAATAGGTTGAAATTGAAAGGATGGAAAAAGATATTCCATAATAGTACCCAAAACAGACCAAGCTATGCTAATCTTAGACAAAATAGTACTTAAGTCAAAAAGATTTACCAGACTGCCAATCAGGATTCTTTACCCAGCAAAATTGTTCTTCAAATATGATATGAGTTTGAATTACTCACGGAGAAACAGAAACTAAGAGAGTTCACAAACAAGAATCCAGCTTTACAGGAAACACTAAAAGGAGTTTTGTAGACAGAAAAGAAAAGACAGGAGAGAGAGGCTTGGAGGAGAGTGTAGAAGTGAAGACTATCAGAAAGGGTAACCAAAGGATAAAGAGATGGAGAAAGATAAGATATGGCATGTGAAAGACAAAGGATAAAATGGCTGAAGTAATACCTATAGAGAAATGACACTGAATGTTAATGGATTAAACTCCCCAATTAAAAGACAGACTGATAGAATGGATAAGAAAACATGAGCAAGCCTTATGCTGTCAGCAGGAGACTCAATTTAGAGCCAAAAAATGAAATAGAATGAAAGTGAAAGGGTGAAAAGTGATATTTCATTCAAATAGTAACCAAAAGGGAGCAGGGGTTGCTATTCTGGTGTCAGACAAAACAGATTTTAAATGCAAAAAATAAAAAAATAAAAAATAAAAAAAAAGTGAAAAGAGATGCAGAAGACCATTATATATTAATAAAAGGGAAAATCCACCAGGAAAAAGTAACAGTCATAAATATCTATGCATGTAAAAAGGATGCCCCAAAATGCATGAGGCAAACTCTGGCAAAACTGAAAGGAGGAACCAATTTCTCTACAATAATAGTTGGAGACTTCAACAAGACACTCAAATCAATAGAACAACTAGACAGAAACTCAACAAGGAAACAGAGAAATTGAACAATATGGAAAAACGATCTGTCCCAGACAGAAAGTTACAGGACACTGTGCCCAAAATCAGCAGGTTATACATTCTTCTCAAGTGCTCATGGATCTTTCTTCAGGATAGACCACATGTTGGGACACAACACAGCCCTCAATAAGTTTAAGATTGAAATTATATGAAACACCTTCTCTGATCATAACAGAATGAAGCTGGAAATCATTAACAGACAGGAAAGGGGAAATTTTGCAAATATATGGAGGCTAAACAACACACTCCTAAACAATCTGTAGGTCAAAGAAGAAGTTGCAGGAGGAATTAGTAGATATCTTGAGACAAATGAAAATGAGAACACAGCTTATCAAAAATTATGGGATACAGCAAAAGCAGTGCTGACAGGGAAATTTAAAGCCCTAAATGCCTATATTTAAAAAAGAAAAAAGAGCTAAAACCAAAGATCTAACTGAACAACTGGAGAAACTAGAAAAAAGAACAGCAATGGAATCTCAAAGAAGGCAGAAAGAAAGATATAACAAAGGTTAGAGCAGAAATAAATGAAAATTGAGGACCAAAAAACAATAGTGAAAATCAACAAAACCAAAAGCTGGTTCTTTGAAAAAATTAATAAATTCAACAAACTCTTAGCAAGACTAACACTGAAGAAAAGAGAGAAGATGCAAATAAATAAAATCAGGTATGAAAGGGGGGACAGTATGACTTACCCAACAGTAATCAAAAGGATTGTAAGAGGATATTATCAGAAACTGTATGTCAACAAATTAGGCAACCTAAATGAAATGTGCACATTACTAGAAAGGCACAAACAACCTACACTGAAGCTACAAGAAATACAGGCACTCATCGAACCTATAACAATTAAAGAGATTGACTCAGTCAATAAAAATCTTCCAACAAAGAAAACTCCAGTAATTGATGGCTTCACAGGTTAATTCTACCATACATTTCAAGAAGAATTAATACCAAGTCTGTTTAAACTCCTCCAAAAAATTGAAAAGGAGGGAAAATTACCCAATGCATTTTATGAAGCCAACATCACCCTAATACTAAAGCCAGATAAAGATACCACAAGAAAATTACAATCCAATCTCTCTAATGAACATAGATGCAAAAATTCTCAACAAAATACTTGCAAACCAAACCAAACAGCATATTAAAAGAATTATATATCATGATCAAGTATGTTTTATTCCTGGTATGCAAGGGTGGTTCAGCATAAGAAAATCAATTAATGTAATACAGCACATGAACAAATTGAAGGAAAAAAAAAACACATGATCATATCAATTGATGCAGAAAAGGCATTTGACATAATCCAGTATCCTTTCTAGATAAAAACAGTTCAAAAGATAGGTATGGAAGGAAAGTTCCTCAACATAATAAAGGGCATATATGAAAATGCCACAGCCAACATCCTACTCAATACGGCAAGGATGAAAGGTTTCCCTCTAAGATCAAGAACAAGACAAGGATGTCCACTGACACCACTGTCATTCAACATTGTGCTAGGAGTTCTAGCTAGAGCAATTAGGAAAGGAAAAGAAATAAAAGGCATCCAAATTGGAAAAGAGGAAGTAACACTCACTATTCACACATGACACGATCCTATATTTAGAAAATTCTGAAGTATCTACAACTAGGCTTTTATAGCTAAAAAATGAGTTCAGCAAAGTGACAGCATACAAGATCAACACACAAAAGTCAGTAGCATTTCTATACAATAGGAATGAGCAAGCTTAGGAGGAAATTAAGAAAAAAATTTCATTATAATAGTACTAAAAAGCCTCAAATATCTAGGAATTAATTTAACCAGGAACATAAAGGATCTGTATTCATAAAACTACAAAACTCTGCTAAAAGAAACCAAAGAGGTCCTAAAAAAATGGAGGGACATTCTGTGTTCATGGCTTAGAAGACTAAACATCATGAAAATGACAAATCTACCCAAACTGATTCATAGATTCAATGCAATATCATTCAAAATTCCAACAGCCTACTTTACAGAAATAAAAAGTCAATTACCAAATTTATTTGGAAAGGAAAAGGATCCCAAGTAGCCAAATACATCCTACAAAAGAAGAGCAAAGCCAGAGGACCACAATTCCTGACCCTGAAGTCTATCATAAAGCTACAGTAGTAAAAACAGCATGGTAGTGGCATAAAGATAGACACATTGATCAATGAAATCAAATTGAGATTTCAGAAATAGACCCTCACCTCTACGGTCAACTGATTTTTGATAAGCTTACCAAGTCTACTTTTCTGGGACAGAACATTCTCTTCAACAAATCATGCTGGGAGAACTGAATATATCTATAACCAAAAGATTGAAAGCCGACCCATATTTCACTCTACAAGAATCAACTCAAAATACATCAAAGACCTAAACATAAAAGCCAGGACCATAAAACTACTAGAACATAATGTAGGGAAACATCAATGAGACCTTGTAGTAGGTGGGGGTCTTTTAAACCTTACACCCAAAGCATGACAAACAAAAGAAAAAATAGATAGATGGGACCCTTCAAATGAGACTGCCTCAAATTCAAACACTTTTGTACCTCAAAGGACTTTGTGAAGGGAATAAAAAGGCAGCCTGCTCAATGGGAGAAAACATTTGGAAATCACACATTTGACAAGGGTCTAATATTCATGATATATAAAAAGATCCTACAACTCAACAATAAAAAGACAAATGATCTGATTTAAAAATGGGTAAAAGACCTGAAATAGACATTTTTCCAAAGAAGAAATACAAATGGCAAAAAAACACATGAAAAAATGTCCAATATCCCTGGCTATTAGGGAAATGCAAATGAAAGTTACAATGAGATATTTCAATCCTACTAGAATATCCACTGTTTTTTAAAAAGAAAACTACAAGTATTGGAGAGGATGGGGAGAGATGGGAATGCTTATACACTGTTTGTGGGAATGTAAAATGGTACAGCAGCCACTGTGGAAGTATGTTTGATGGTTTCTAAGGAAGTTAGATATAGATCTGCCATGTGACCCAGCAATACCATTACTAGGCATATACCCAGAAGAACTGAGAACAGTGGTACAAACAGACATCTGCACACTGATGTTCATAGCAAAATTATTCACAATTGCCAAAGGATGGAAACAACCCAGATGCCCATCAACTGATTAATGGATAAACAAACTGTGGAATCTACACACAATGGAATATTATTCAGTTGTAAGAAGAAATGAATTTGTGAAGCATATGACAACATGGATGAACCTGAAGGACATTGTTTTGAGTGAAGCAAGCCAGGCACAAAAGGACAAATATTGTATTATTTCACTATTATGAACTGAATATAATGAGCAAAACATGGAGTTAATAGCTAGAATATGTCACCAGAGAATAGAATGTGGTTAGAGAATGGAAAGCTAAGGTTTAATCTGTGGAGAATTGCTAAAAAGTTGTTTAGAAATGTTTTGAAATGAATAGAAATAGTGAAAGTACATCATAGGATTTGTAATTAGTAGTGCTAGCATATGGGTATGATAATGGTTTGTTTTTGTTGGTTTTGAGTAATAAAAATGCTCTAATATTGATTGAAGTGATGAATGCACAAATCTATGATTTTAGCAAATACCATTAATTTTACATTTTAGATAAATTATACAGTTTATTAACAAAAAAATAATAAAGTGGGTTGGGGGAGAAATACACCAAATGTACAATATGGACTATTATTAGTAGTAATACATTGACAATGTTCTCATAATTTGTTACAAATGTTTCACAACAATGCAAGGTATTTTTGGTGGCATGATGTGTGGGAGCCCTGGATGTTAATGCATGTTTGTTATTGTAAATTCACAACTTTAACTACATACTTATCGTTTAAGTATGTTCATGTATGAATTGTTTTTAAAATGGAAAAAAAATAGTTTACAAGGGGCAAGGAAAGATATTATATATCATGAAAGTTACAAAACAGCAATAGAACCCCAAAATACATGAAGCAACCATTGAAAGAATTGAAGGGAGAAATAGAAATTCCTACAATAGTAGTTGAAGACTTTAATACCCCATTTTTAATAATGCCTAGAACATCTAGACAAAAGGTTAATAACGAAATAAAGAGCTTGCAAAACACCAGAAAACAACTAGACCTAATAGGCATAAACACAACATCCCACCCAACAGTAGCAGTTTACACATTCTTCTCAATGAATATGGAACATTCTACAGGATAGACCATATGTTCGCCACAAAATAAGTCTCAATAAATGTAAATATTATGGACATGATCCAAAGGATCTTCTCAACTCACAAGGGAATGAATCTAGAAATCATTAACAGAAGATAAACCAGAAAACTCACAAATACACAGAAATTAAACAACAAACTCTTAAGCAGCCAGTGGGGTAAAAAAAGTACCATAAAGAAAATTATAAAGTAATTAGAAGTGAATAAAATGAAAGCACAATAAACCAAAAAGTTTAGGTTGCAGTGAAAGCTGTTTTCAGAGGTAAATATATAGGTGTAAACACCTAGATTTAAAAAAGAAGAAAGACCTTACGTCAATAATTTTTCTCCTTAGAGAACAAAAACAACAACAAAACAACAATAAAACTAAAGTCAAAGGTAGCAGCAGGAAGCAAAAAATAAATATTAGAGCAGAGATAAATGAAACAGAGATAGATAAACAACAGAGACATGAATGAAATCAAACGTTGACTCTTTGAAGAGATCAACAAAATTGACAAAACCCTAAGGAGACTAGGAAAAAAAGAAAGAAGATGAAAATAACTAAAATTAGAAAGGAAAGTGCATACATTCCTACTGACTTGATTCAAGTAAAAGGGAATATAAGAAAATACTCAAGGCACCCTACAGGACAATGAAGTTCAATTTCTCTGGATTAAAAAAAAATGCTATAGAACACTTTTGATAGAGTTGATAGCATTTTAATTAATTTAACAATGGTGTCAGAAGATTATTACAAACATGACCAGATGTCAGAAAATTCATAAAACCCACCTGATATGTATCTGTGGACTTCATACTACTTTTACTTTTTAATTTCCTGAATCATGTGAAGTTGATGGGCACCTGCTGAGACAGTTTAGACTAGAGTGATGTTCCTTGGAGAAAAAGTATATGTCAAACTTGTTTATTGCTAAGTCCCTGGTGCTTTGGGCAATGTTTGACCCATTATCTGCCAGAGTTCTTATGCTGGTTTTAAGCATATATCCCTTCAACACTGTTGCATGTGTCAGGAATAGTAAAGGGTGTTAACTATAATGGGAATAAAAAAATAGCTTGGGTTCACCTTTTTAAATATATTTATTTTTATTAGAGAAGTTGTGAACTTACAAAACAATCATACATAATGTGCAGAATTCCCATATAACAACCCTCTACCAAAACCTTACATTGTTGTGAAACATTATGAGAGAACATCATCAGACTATCACCGTTAACTATGCTCTGTAGTGTACATTTGGTATATTTTTCCATACCCTCTATTATTAACACAGTATTTTCTTTGGCAATGATGCAAGAATATTACAATATTACTGTTAACTATACTTTATAAATTGCCTTAATTGTATTTTTCCCATGTGTCCCCATATTCTTACCACCTTTTAATAGTGATGTATATTTTTCTAGTTCAAGAAGAACATTCCTGTATTTGTAATATTAACCACAATCCTCATCCACCTCCAGATTCATTATGTTATTCAGTCCCTAGATTATTCTCTAACTTTCTTTCAATTGACATTAATAATCCTAGAGTATCCCTTTCAGCCACAATCCCATTTATAAAGCAGCCGTGTTAGTTCTACTCACTATAATGTGTTACCATCAACTCTATCCATTTCCACACTTTTACAGTCAAGTTAATTGAAAATTCTACATACATTAAACATCAGTATAGGTTCACCATTCTTATACTATCTAAAACCACATGTCATGGACAGAATCCTAAAGAGTAATACCTAATAAATTAGCAAAAATGTCCACTCACTTCAGGAAGATATGATTGAAATAACTACAACATTAATAACAACAACAGATATCTCTTCTTTCACTGAGTAGGGCAAGTAAAGTTAGAAGCCTGGGATTCACTCTTCACCTTTACACCACTGACTCCCCAGGACAAGATAGTTTCTAATGACCTCTGCATCTATTTCTGCCACAATTCTAGGTTTAGGAACCAAGCTCTCTACACATACGTATTTTAACAGCCTTATAACTCGTTACTCTGCATTTATTCCTATCCTCTTCAAAGCCTTCCCCCACTGCAGCCAGAATGTCTCATAAAATTCATCTCTCTTCTAGTTATTCTTATACATAAATTTCTCTAATAATTTCACATTCTAAAATAAAGAGCAAAATCCTTAAGTCAACATATAAGCAGCTCTGCTCCTCTTGACCTGACTCTTATGGAGTCACTTTTACCTTTATTCTCTATTCAGCAGCCACATCAGCTTTTAGTATTTCTCCCTCAAAAATACCCTCTAATGAAACGCTTGTTCAAATATTCTAGGTTTCACAGGTTCGAGACCAGTCCCTAGGCAGATCTCAGAAGCAAGCAACTTGGGCACTAACCTTACTGTCACCTACCCCAACCTCAAAAGTTTTGTAGAGGTAATGAAAAGCCCAGCCCTATGATGAACAAAGCAAAACACTCCTTTCCCTTGTAGACTGAACTCCAGAAGGCATGCAATTTTTTTACTTGTTACACAAGAAACATATGTTTTCTTAAAGCAAATATTCACTAGGAAAGAGGAAAACAACTTGAAATTACAATAAAATTAATTTTATGTGTAGAAATCTGTTAATAAGAATGTGCAAGCAATTTACTAAATTGGTCAATGTTAACAGCTTAACTGTACACCTATTATTTACCAGAATGATAGCCACTATTTCTTGAGGAACTACTGTATACTGACAGTGTGCTCAGTATGTGTGTGTGTGTGTGTGTGTGTCTGTGTGTCATATATATATATATATATATATATATAGTTTCAACTAATACAATATTGTGAGTATTATTACTTGCAGTGTTATTATCCCCATACTACAAGTGAGAGATAAATAAATTTGCAAAACACCTTGGGACTTTTACTCTAAGATTTTTTTAATTTAATTTTTTAATTTTTATTTTTAAAGAAGCTTTAGGTTACATAAACATTTACATAAAAATATAGGGGGTTCCCTTATACCCCAACCCCTCTCCTTCCCACACTTTCCCCCATTAACATCATCTTTCATTAGTGTAGTGCATTTGTTACAATTGATGGACACATTTTGAAGCATTGCTACTAACCATGGTCTATAGTTTACATTATAGTTTACACTTTGCACCACACAATTTTATATGTTTTGACAAAATGTATAATGGCCTATAACCGTCATTGCAATGCCATGCAGGACAATTCCAATGTCTAAAACATTGCCCCACATTACAGCTATTCTCTCCTCTCCACCCCTCAGAACCTATGGGGACAACTCTAAGACCTTTTACCTTCCCACTTCACAAAAACTCCTTCCATCTGTGGGAAATATTACATTATCATGAACCTAAATTATCTACAGCTCTCATCTCTTTGTCAGTATCCTTGTAGGAGTTACATACTTTCCCATAACTTCTCTGTGTCATCCCACTCTCCCTGTACATAATTAAAGGGATGCCCACCTCTTGTGACCCTTAGCATAGGTACTATGTGTCCAAACTGAATCCCGCCAAACATTTCAGCAAAATGTGTATTCCTATATGAGTGAAAATTTCCCAGATGGAATACTAATTTGCTGTTCTGCATACAGCCAAAAGTTAAACAGCAGCTTGTTTCTCTAAAGATTCAACTAGAGCTCCTTCTCCTTGAAATAAAAGAGTGAGGAAAAATATCCTTCTATTTGTCTTCCCAGCCTGTCTTCTTCCTGTCCTTACCAATGCTCTTCTTATATCTCCCTAATCAATATTTTAAAAAGACTTTGGATGCCATAACAACTTTGGTATGACTTTAAAGCTCATATCATTTCCACATGTGCATTCATTCATATGCTTTGTTCAAGTTTTTCTCATTTAATACCCATATTTGAGTGACAATTATCAGTACCTAGGTCATCCGATTTAAAAAAAAAAAATATATATATATATAGTCTTACCATTAAAAACATGCACTCAAAGGACAAATCTTTACTTTCCCTACTAATGGACTTCAAATATCTTCTTCCTTGGCCTCTCTTTATGAACAGAGTTCAACATTTTTATCCTCCTGTGATATAGTTAAAGATCTTATCCAAAATGGAATGCTTCATTATTTCTGTTTTATTAGAGGTTTATCTACACTTAATGATGATTGATTCTGAAACAAGTTTTTTGTGCAATTATTACAAAATGTTGATTAGCACTTTTTCACCCCACACATCTGTGATTAACACAGTATATTAATTCGTTAATGACTCCTTCTGAAGTTAATAACAGGATAAATCATTTGGGGTGTTAAAGATATTTTGCATGCACCAGCCATATTTTGTCTCCATATTTAACTTAAGATTTCCAGAAGTTGCTTATTTCCATGCATTTCATTATTCTCTTGGTACCACTGACATTCAACCAATAGCTATTGATCTTTTATTAAATGCTTATTATTATACCAATTATATAAGAAGAGAAGGTTAAAAAATTATGAGATACAAAAGTTTAACATTAAAAATAATAGATGGTTTTAGTAATTTAGTAATTTTTTTTAAACAATATAGCATAGGGAACTTTATTTCATCAAGAAATTAATCGAGAACATATTTTGAACCCAAATTTTTCAGTGCCTAAATGACCCAGCTGAGATGATTTTGGGTAATTAGGGTGTAGCTAACTACTAAGAGTTTAAAACCTATGAAATTTCTTGTTTGACAAAAAAAGAACATACCCAAAGTTAAAATAAGATATCCCAAGCACAAGAAACAGATCTATACTTCTCTAGGTGTGTGAACTTGTGCAAGTTGTTTCATATACTTAAAACTTAATTTCCCTATCCGATAAATGGGAACAATAATATCCATTCTCTCTCCTTCTATGATTAACAAGAAAATTCAATATCAATTGCTCATAAAAGTGGTTTATAAACTCTAACATCTGTATACTGGTATAAAAATTAACAAGTTTTCTTTAAACATAAATATAATATAAAACATTTTTAGCATTCCAGCAATATTTTTGAAAGGTTTATGGCATTTCACTTTTTTCAGTGAACAAATAGATCAAGAAGATATTGAACATCAACTCAACATTCTTTTATACTCTATTGTAGGAACTGTGAAGCTACTGAAAGCTATACAGTATAAGTTAGTTAATGACAAGGAAAAGAGAAAGCTTCTAGCAATTAGGATGTTAGTGTAAAATATGAGGACAATTTGGATCAGTAAAGGAGAAGAATATGGGGATGATAGTGATCCAGAGATACAGCCTGAATGAAGCCATGGAGGCCAAAAGATGGGTGATATATTCATGGAAATACTTGCCCAAGTTCACAGATCAACAAATTAACATCCTTTTGTTAACAAAGTTAATATGGATTTCTGCCACTTTACAATTACCTAATAAGCAGACTTAGTTTTGAAACAGATTATTGTATTTTATCATATTTAACTGGACCTAAGATATTTTTTATTTTAACATATACCATTTTAATGGATATTTAAAAACAAAAAGTAAAAAGGAACACACGAAATTGATAGTTTTTTAAAATCTCATCAACTATAAGATCACATAGGCTTTTAGAGATGTTAAAAATGAAGATAAAGTGTTTTTTATAATTAGTGAAATATGGAGTTGAAATTTTTCTTGTAAAATCGTAAAAATTGGTTCTATAAGTACAAGAAATATAATTTTGAGGTAAAGCATGTTTTATATAAACTCAAGTAGTAATGAATTATTTGTTGATATATGAAACAAAATATCTTAGACTAATTTATCTTGATTGCTTGTAAAAATCTATTCATCAATGAAAGAAGTAATATATATAATATACTAGTTTAAAGTTTCATTTAATGGGCCTTTTAAATTCTCCTAGACATTAATTGTTGATTCTCATCATATGGCTATAAAAATCATCATATTTGTATTAGTAGTAGGATTAAATTTGTGGTACAGTCCATTGGGAGTCACCTTCCAACATACAATCAGAAAAAAAAAACAAACAAAAGTAGTAATACCCCTGAGAAGTAAACAAAAAGCCAATTGACTAGTGAAAATTAATAAGGCACATCAAGCAATAAGGTTTAATCCAATGACATGGAGCCAACTGAAACAACATGAGTTAAAGATCAAATAATGCCCTTAAGCAGGTGTTAGAAAAATTCCTTGGCTTGGAATCAAAGATGCTGAACCCACAGTTTAATTCATACAGAGTTCTCAAACTTATTTTTTTTCCTTTCACAATGGTGTGGAATAACAGCTTTTAGTTAAATTCAAATTTACTGTTAGTTCCCTCTCTTACTTTCTAACACTAGATTTCTAAAGTACCTTGCCAGCAATGAAATATTTTTACGCATACTGTCAACTTTTTCATCTTCACTTCACTTCACTTTTTTTAATGCTGATTGGTTTAGGGAGGATAAAGTAACCATGCTGAAAGGAAATAAATGCCAATAGTTGGGTTCTACTTGTAGGCTGTTAAATAAATTACTCAACTTTTTATGACCCAAACAAAACACAGTCCACCAGAGGAGAATTAAAACATGATGGTTCAAAAGATAATATGACATTTTTATGTACAGTATGTATTAGCATTCATAACAAATGTACAAGTAATATATTTGTATAGCAATATGATTAAAGAGGTAAAGGAGCAACCCCAGCTACTAGTCAAATTTCACTCTTTAGAGACAAAGAGCAAGGAAATAGAATTTGAAGAAATTAGATTTCAGTAATGAAAGAAGGTTACCATGTGACCCTTAGCTTAGAACATGTTCTTTTTCTTTTCAAGAGAGACATTCTGCTCTGAATGGAATTTTATAGGAAATCTCTACTTTTCTCATATTCTAAATGACCAAGTTCAGAAAATAGAAAGTAGGAAGAGGATTTGTAAGGATAATAAAACAATTATTTTTTAAATCAGTGAATATGATACAGGGATTAAAGGGGTGATTTTGAATGGATTTAGTGAGACTGAGGATGCTCTGCAATAAGCTTATCTTTAACAAGACTGGCATAGAAAAGATCTTGTCATTTTGGGAAATTGCAACCTTTGATAATTTCAATTGCAAACTATGCAAACTTGGAACAATCTCCTATCTGTTCAGTACTAGTACCCTGATGTCAGTAATATTTTGACCTTACTTGGACCTGGAAATGATTAATCCTACAAGTTTTTCACTGTCTATTATCCCATGCCCCCTTTTTCTCTTCCTCCCCAGTTTAAATTCTATCATAAATCATAACTACTCCATTACACACACTTTAAATTTCTAGGCCATTTCTTTCTATCACTCTTATTTGGCCAAATATCTGCTTTAGTTATAGTCAACTCTCTATTCCATGCTTAAATTGCTTAAATCTGTCCAGAAGAAATTCCTGAAAAGAGGAAGAAGGACGAGGGGAAGGGTTGGAGGAGGAAGGGAGGATGAAGAGGAGGCAGAAAGGAGTAGAAGGGGGAAAGGAAGAGGAGGAAGAGGAGGGGGAAGAAGGAGAAAAATGGCTGGATTGTACCATTTTTCTCATGACCACAAATTTTCTGTAGGCCCTTCAACTTTCCAACAATCATCCCACAGTCACCCAGTCCTCAGATTTCTTTTCAAATCCAATTTCTCCTTAAAATTCCAGCATTTCTCACCTATTCCCTTAGCTAATCCCTTGGTTCCTATTTCATTGATAAACAAGAAGCAATTATAAAAAGTTCCACCAATCTGTCTTTGTACCTATTTCACTTGCATTCCCTCCTGTTATGTAGGTGAATGGTGCACCCTCCTAAGTCCAGTTTCTCCCTACTTGCCATTCCTTCTTGCCTGCTTATGTATATCATTCCAGAAATCAAACCCTCTCTTTTCTTCATCAACAAAATTTTCCTCACTACTGAATAATTCTTATCTTCATTTACTGTTATTTATCCCATCTTAAAAAAACAAAATCAAAACAAAACAAGAAATCTCTTAATGTTTTCTCTTCTAACTGCTGCCCTGTTTCTTTGTTCAAAGAGGGAGTAATCTATTCTTTTGTTCATTTTTGTTTTTGTTTTTGTTTATTGCATGTCAGTGCATTTTATTTAATTTTTTTTTTACATTTTTTAAGGATTTATTTATTTATTTATTTATTCACTTTTATCCATTTTTATGCCCAGCCCACCCCCGTTTTTTGCTGTTTCTGTGTCCATTTGCTGGGCAACGCTCTGTGTCCGTTTCCTGCCCTCTCTTCTCATCCTTCTCCTCTGTCTTCACTGGGATTCGATCCTCAGAGCCTCCGATTTGGGAGAGAGGCGTCCTACCACCTGTGCCACCTTAGTTCCTGGTTTTTTGGTGCATCTCGTCTTGGTTCTCCCTTGTGTCACTCTCCTGTTACCTCATCATCTTGCTGTGCGGCTTGCGGGCTGGCGGCTCACCTGCACACAAAGCCTGACGGTGCACCCGTAGACGCGGCCTAGTGGCCCATGCACATTCCTTATTTTTCTTTTTTTTAATTTTTATGGGAGGTCCGGAGGGTCCAGGGGGTTGAACCCAGGTCTCTCCGTATGGGAGATGGATGCCCAACCACTTGAGCTACATCTGTACCCCTGCTATATTTCTTAAGGTTGACCAAAGATACCCAAAGTTACAGTCTTTTCCCATACAGGATGGTCATATAATAAATCAGGTTTAGTTTATCACCAGCATTCTAAAAACCAGACCTAGGGAAAAAAACTAGGTCTGGGGACACATGCATGGTTTCTAATATAGCAAATGTTTAGCCTACCTTGATTATCGCAAAATCAGGACAGCGAGAATATTCACATGTAATCTATTCTTGTTGTTTCCAAATTGTCTTCTCCATTTCTCCTTCAAATCTGTTTTAATCAGTCCTTTGCCCTATTACTCTACTAAGCTGATCTTTTCAAAATCAACATTCCATTCCAAAATCAGATGGTCAGTAATCAGTCTTAATCATAATTGACCCATCAATAGCATTTGAAATTATAGATCACTCTATTCATCTCTGTACTACACATCTTTCAAAAAATCTTAAATTGTCAGCTAGGATATGACAATCACTTGATTTCTCTGCTACTTCACTGACTGATTTTTCATTGTGTCATTTTGGTTCCTCCTCACCTCCTGAACTCAATTTCAGTGTGCCCTACTTTGGACTTCCTTTCCATTTCCATTTACTCCCATGGTGATTTCATCTACTCTCACAAGTTTATTTTTATCTCAGCCATGGCTTCTCCCTGAGCTCCAGTCTCATATATTTTGCTGCCTTCTAGTCATCTCCTCTGGACTAAAAGAATTCAGAATATTATCACTTCTCTCTACTTTAACCATTCTAGTTGGAGGCTCCATTATCTCTCAATTAGAATACTTCAGTCATCTCCCAACTAGTCTCAGTGCTTCATTCACTGCTTCTCTAAAATCTATTCTCAGCACAGCAGTGAGTGATCCATTAAAAACATAATTCAGGGAAGTAGCTGTGGCTCAATCAGTAGGGCTCCCGTTTACCATATGGGAGGCCCGGGGTTCGGTTTCCGGGCCCTCCTGGTGAAGGCAGGCCCGCCCGCACGGCGTGGTTAGCTGACCCAGCGAGCACAAGCAGCAAGGGGGGGATAAATGAATAAATAAATAAAATCTTAAAAAAAATAAATAAATAAAAAATTAAAAAATAAAAACATAATTCAGACAAGAACACACTCTGATCCAAACTCCCCAATTGTTTTCTCCAGTAGAGAAAGAGTAAAAGATTAAGTCAATATGAATAACTTCGGGTCTTAGAAGATATGCTCTCCATAATTCTCAAACTTCATTTCCTAGTAATCTCCTTCTCACTCTACTTTGGCTTTCTCCACCTTGATTTTTCCAAAAATGTCTAAGAGTTCTCCAGTTTCAAGGCCTTTGTACTAAAACATTGTACATATTCTTTGATATATAATATCAAATTAATGAATGAAATCACCAGAATAAATAAACTATTATGGTATACAGAAATAGACAATTTTAGTCAGGAATCTAGAATAAGGGTGACTTTCAAAAAAGGAGTATTTGGGTCCAGGATGAGAACCAAAATAGAGATACTCCTTCTAGACAATGCAAGCAAGAATGTATACTTTGCACAAACAGCTATATTCTATACATGATTAATGACATTGCTAATAAATTGAATGTGGTACCTTCAGAGTATACCTTCCCTTATTGTCTAATAATTTATTGGTTTGGATTAAACAAGTACCCATAAAGGAACCACCAGGACTGTTTAGATAGAGTTAATCAGAGTGGGGTCTGACAAATCATTTCCTGCAGTGATATGAATGACCAGATAAACCCATCTGTTAAAGATTGGTGCTACAACGATAATCACTCTAGTTTAGATAGGTAAACTTAGCATTTTATTTTAGAAAAGGAAATAAGTCACAGCTTTTTCTTTCCATTTTTCAAACTTAATTTAAGTTGTTTATACCAAGATGGCTATGATTCAACTGAAAATAATGAAAATAAAACTGGAAAAAATTTAAGAAATTATTTAATACTCAAATGCTGCTTGGATAAACTGCATTTGAGAAATAAGTTTTTCTAATGCGTTAAAAAAGTTTTTAGAAGAAACTCAAAATTTGTTTCTGAAGATGATATTTTCTCTTATTTTTCCTCTTATTTCTCATTCCATTTATCCAACGAGAGGAAAAAATAGCTTTCTGAACATTTTCAAACTCATTTTCCAAACAACTTTGGTGTTTTTCTTTATTTTTGGTTATGGTTACATCATTTTGGTATCTCCAGGTATAGGAAAGTCAGTGTTTATAACCAAGAACTAACTGTTTATGCCTACTACCATTCTTCTACACAAAAGAATACAGTACTGTAGCCCAGGAGCCTTCTTTTGTAGTTGCCAAGGGATAGATAAGCTTGTGACCTTGTACCTACCCCTTTACCCTATTTATTTTTTTCGTAACCTTGAAGTCTTATGATCCTGTTAACACTCCTCATGTTTATTAATGAGGAAACTTGAGTCCTCCCACCCCAGTTCTGGTTTTTCTTCTCCTAGATAAAAGCAGTTTCAGTCAGAATTGGCCCTCTAAACATGCACAGTAATACAGAGCTTTAACCTATAGTAAACTATACCTCATTATATTACTAAAAATCATGCCTATCATCGTATCAAGGCTGCCGTTTTTTTTACATGCATCCTATGACTAAACATGTTACATGCCTGCACATGCTCAACCAAAATTTCAGACGCTGTCATCTCAGACTAGCTTTTTCTCTCTTTGAAACCCTGTTGTTACAGATTGGCTTTTGTGTGAATTGGGCAGTGAACCCAGATCAGGAACATGTCCTAAATCCCAGTTTTATATCATCTTTGAAGACTACAAAATATTTATGAAAGACTATTGTTTCATATATATCTCCTGGCTATAAAACCCTGAAGAAGTAATCAACAAATTATTAAACATGAATTCTAATTTTTCAACAAAACTCTTTTGAGAATTAAGAGATTATCAATTTTTACCTTTTAGTAGATCAGACTTATTATAAGACTTTAACATCTCCCATAGAAACTCTCTAACTTTGGTGTGAATAGAAAAATTACAAATTCATATCACTTTTAGCAAAAATATTCAATAACTTGGAGGAATAGAATTGATGTTTATAGAGAGATGGTTCTTTTCTGCACCAGGAAATCGGTTGATAAATTATTAACAATGTTGGTAATTCTTTAACATTAACTGACCATATTATATTAGTAGATGATATAGTTCATCATATAGTTAATTTCAGAAGGGTTAACACATTTAAGTCATAAAATATTAGAATCTGAAAAAAGTCATGTTTGAGGGAGACTTTAGACAATATCTAGCTTAACTTCAAACAAAACAAAGTTCCTATCTCTATCTACAGTCCATTTGCTAGCTCCATTATAGTGACGGGAAAAATTCATAGCAATGCAAAAGACCCATTTCATCTTTAGTTACTTTCAACTGCAAATTTTCTTTTTTTTAACACTGATGCAAAATTTGCTTCTTGGGAGCTTTCCTCAACTTGTCCTAATGTTACATTTCAGAATGAATTGTAATAAGTCTTAACTCTCATTGTTAAGAAAGTATTAAAAATCAAACAAATGTTGTATCATTATGCTTCTTTAACATTAAAAATTTATTTCCCCAAAAGTCTGAAGATAAAGACAAACTGATGTTAAAAATCAGGAAAAAATACAGCTTGATGACAAAAAAAAAAAAAAAAATGTTTAAAAAGATATCAACAATGATATTTAACAGAGGTAAATGTAAATAGCAGCTTGACTGAATTTGGTGTGTGCATGTGTTTGTATGTATATATAAACATAAATACATAAAAGCTAATTGCCTTTGTAGATAAGGGAAATAAGGATAAAAACAAGATGAGCACCAAAATAAAAATTATAGTAATTGGACGAAGTGGGATTTTAACATAAATATGTCTAATTCTATATTCTTAACACCTATGAGTACAAGATTGCAGTGGATAAATATTGAACTAGTGGTGAGATGACCTGGAATCTTTCTGCAAGCAAGTACTTAACCTAAGTCCCTATTTCCTCTTCTATAAATCCCTTAGTCTTGTAAAAATTAATTTATATTCTAATGTGAAAGTTCTTTGAAAATTCTATACACATACAATTTCATTGATGTTAGCTGCTTATGTTCACCACAACAATATAAAATCATACGTGGTGCTTATGTTAGCATGGCTGTAATGACTATGATGACGTTATTTATTTAATACAGTCAATAATACCTTGGGTTAGGAGGACAATATATTTTCTATATATTCAATTTTGATTAATGTTTAGGAAAATCTCAATTATTATACAACACTTTCTTCCAGAATCAGGGACCCTGGGAAATTCTGGCAAAAGGGCTAAAGTTTCTGCTCATGGGTGTTTCCTACCATCTTAGAGTCCTTGAAAAACATTATTCAGTCCCATTTATTTTCCTTTCATTAGACGCCAAGTTTTCCAGGATAAAATAATATTGTTTCCTCGTGTACTTTAAACTCAGTTATAAAATAATATTGCTTCTTCATGTAATTTAAACTCAATTGAACAGGTTTGCAGTAGAAAATTGCAGAGAAAAATCACTGAAGTCTTTAACAAATATATCTACTTGAGTGTTGGGCCAATTTTGTTGTCTGACTAGCTTGAAAACATTTAGAAACATTGCTGTTGTAGGAAGCATCTGCTTTGGAATAAGAGTAGAGTAATTGTATTTCTTCTCAACAATATTTGAGCTCTATTTTAAAATTTAGTCTTGCAAAGGTCCTAGCATATTACCTTGCACACAGATTGTATGGATTTAGTATGTATTTCTGAATCAATGATTTTTGTTTGTTTTGTTATTCTCTAAGGTTCCATTTGAATTCTTGTACTCTTAATATCTCTTTGTTTCAAACATGATTTAGAATTGCCATCTCTAGAATCTCAGCACATTATAATCCAAATAAATTATCAAACTTTTAATACTGTTTTAAATAATACATATTTGTATGATAAGTATTTGAGGAATTCTTCAAGGATATAGAATTCTAAATATCCATGGCAGATCTGAAATAGGTCCCACAAATATGCATTTTCAAAAATGGCTTCAGTAATTCAGTTTCTTGTTCCCAGAATCTACAATTTCAGAATCAAATTATGGAGAGAAATTCAACTCTCTTCCAGGATATAATAAAAAAGTTGAAATCTGTTTATTTTTAAAGTTCACAATAACATAATTGGGAAAATAATTATCAATTAAATACAGAATTGAACAATTTTGAATCATTAATTATATGTATACTCTACATTTGTTCAGAATCTTTGGAAATGAGTGGATTTAATATTAACATATAGGGTTACTGCATTTTTGAAACAAATCAATTTTATTGATACTTATTAATAAAGCATACAATTCATACAAACTGTACAATCAATAGTATTTGGTATAATCACATAGTTGTACATTCATCACTTCAATCATTAGAGCATTTTCATTATTTCATGATAATAAACAGACAAACAAACAAGAAAATTATTCACCTCTCAATCTCTCTATGCTTCCCCTGCTATACATAGCTGATATTTCTGGCTATTTTTGCAGACTTATTTATTTATTTATTAAGCAGTTTTATTGAGATATAATCACATACCATACTGTCTATCCAAAGTGTATAATCAATGGCTTTTACTATAATCACAATGTTGTGTATTCATCACCATAAAAAATTTTAGAACATTTTCATTACTCCAAATAGAAAAACTCTACACCCCTCAGTCCTTCCCCAGCCGTATATTACCACTGATCTAATTTCATCTTTATGAATTGATTTATATTTACACTTTATATAAATGGAATCATACAATATGTAGTACTTTGAGTCTGGTTTCTTTCACTTAGCGTAAGTTGTTTTTTTTTGTCTGATATTACCATCTGATATTATTAGCATACATTTGTTCAGCTTCAAAGAAAAACAGTCTTATATATGCAATTTTACCCAGATTCATATTTCACATGTGGTTTTATTGTGCTATACAGTTCCATGTTACACTTTTTAGCTTTCCTTTTAGTAATATACATGACGTTAGACTTTCCCTTTAAACTACTTTCATATCTACATAATAGTACTGCTAGTTACAAACATTATATTGGGTTTTCACCTTTTCTATTCATTTTCAAACATTAACACACATCCTTTTTACCAATTCTGCACAAGTTAACCCTCAACATTCCATTTTCTAACCTCTTTTATTTTCCGGTGACCCATATTCAAGGTATTAACTCCATGAGATTACACAATATATTTAGTTCATAGTAGTGCAATCATATAGCCTCTGCCCTTTTGTGTCTGGCTTGCTTCACTCAACATCATGTCCTCCAGATTAATCCATGTCGTCATATGCTTTACAACTTCATTTCTTATGACCGCTGCATAATATTCCATTGTGTGAATACACCGCAGTTTGTTTATCCATTCATTGGTTGATGGAAAACTGGGTGGTTTCCAGCTTTTGACAATCGTGAATAATGCCACTATGAACATCAGTGCAGATGTCTGTTTATGTCACTGCTCTCAGTTCTTCTGGGAATATGCCCAGTAGTGGTATTGTCCAGTCATGTGGCAAATCTATTCAACTTCTTTTGAAACTACCAAACAGTCCTCCACAGTGGTTGTACCATCCTGCATTCCCACCATTAGTGAATAAGTGGTCCTGTCTCCACATCCTCCCCAACACTTGTAGTTCTCTGTCTTTTAATAGTAGCCATTCTAATAGGTGTGAAATAATAACTCATTGTAGTTTTGATTTGCATTTCCCTAATTGCTAGTGATGTTGAACATTTTTTCAAGTGTTTTCTGACATTTGTATTTCTTCTTTGGACAAATGTCTATTCAAGTTTTTTGCCCATTTTTTAGTAGGGTCACTTGTCATTTTATTGTTGAGTTGTAGCATTTCTCTATATATCATGGATATTAAACCCTTATCGGACATGTGAGTTCCAAATATTTTCTCCCATTGAGTCAGCTGCCTTTTCACAGGATTATTGTATTTTAAAATTAAAATTAAAATACTCTAAAATGACATAAATGTGCTGTTCTTTTAGAGAATTTAAGAAATAAGTAAAATTCTAAACCTCAGTTTATTTCCCACCTATTATACTTGGTCCTTATCTCTTTCTTTGATGAATTTTTAAAATGATTGGACCATGAATAATCATTTCAGATGCTGTCTCTTCTAACCAATCCCCATGAGAGTTTGTATTGCCAACTAAATTCCAGAGGCAAAACATATGTTTGCAATGGACATTTGAGATAATAAAAAGAATTTCCTGTTGATGCTCACTTGTTTCTTACTTGTGCCCTGAAAATGCTGAAGGCTAGTATGCCCCAAAGTCTAAGAGTTCAAAGACTTTCAATACTTGAACCGTTCAAACTTTTCTAGCCCTCCTGGCATTTGGCATTGTCAGCTCACTGTTTGAATCCCATGTAAAACACTAATTAACTGTACTCTCCAAAACATCGTTTAATGTGAGGAACCTCAATTTTGTCAAATGTACAAAGGTATTAATAACAGACCCTGCTTCTTAGGGTTATTTTGAAGATAATAATATATTTAAGTGCTCAATAAAGCGTAGGGAACACATGGGTCATTCACTAAGAGATAGGTCTTACTGTTACATGAAGATGAATATCTAGACTCATGCTCTCTGGATCTAAACTTCGAATAGGGTGGGAGTGATTCAGTGGTATAGTAGGGGCAGTTGTCATGTATCCTTTTGCCTTTACCTTGGACCCACAAATATAGCCTGTGCTAATGACCAGGTGTTCCCGCACTATTAGATAAGGGGACTGTTTGTACTTTCCTTCACCTATTGTCTTGAGCATATGTAAATATTCACTGGAGACAGTCTGACTCTGGTGAGCATGTTTTATGTTATCCAGCTCACACTCCAGTGGTATATCTGTCCCTGGCCAGAAGGAAGGAGGCTTCCTCCACTGCAGTGCACAAACACAACAGAAGGGTGCTGTGGTACAGAACATTTCCCTGAATAGGACACAGATTGAGACACACTGGCTATGAGGAACTGACACCGACTAGTGAAGTTGATCTTGCTCTGTCTCTTCTCTATGCGAGTAAAACCCCTTTCTACCAGAGCCTGTGTGAACTGTGCTTTTGCTGGTGACCTTAACACTTGTATTGGAGGAGGTTGATATCTCTTTAGGTGTCTCTCCTTCTGACTGACAAAGGGCAAAAGTGATTCAGAAGTAAGGATGGAGAATGTCTATTATTCTTTCTGTCCTACATTTGAATATTTTTCTACCTCCTTCCAATATTTGTATTTTTATGATAGCTTTTTTTAATGCTGTCTACATTTATTGTTCCAGTTTCCTGGATTTTATTCCAGGATTAACTACCTACAGAATTTTGAAAAGGAATGGTAGAATTCAGGGTCTACTTTTTCTCTAAACAGTCTAAACCAGTGTATCCAAATTGAGGTCTGACAACCTTGGGTAAATGCATATATATATCCCATATAGAGAATTATCAGGATCTGTTTTTTTGTTGGTCCACAAATTGTTTGGCCTTAAAAACAGTCTTCATATGAAAAATATGGGGACACTAGTTTTAGGGTCACTAATTACTTTTTTCATTGACTCCCTACATATGACGATGATATAGTAACAAAATATACATCCCTTTTGCAATCTCATTACCACTATGCTTTCCCACAGAATCATTTCCTACAATGACCTTCAGTAGGTTCTGACCAATATTGGCAATAGCTTCACTTCTGACTGTAACTCTAACACAGATACATGTGATAGTGGAACCACAGCTTAAGAATTAACAAATGATCCGAGTACTGAATAATTATATAGATGCTTCTTTTCTTACTTTTCCAGTATATTATAGAATAACCAAAAGTTAATACCTGGAATTACTGAAACTCTGTTAGACTGGTCTCTCCTTTGTTTATGATTATTCCAAACTAGTCTCACATTTGCGTATACTTGCTATTGCGATGATAACCACTCTACCCTCCCCTGCTTGAATCCATAAAAACCCTAAACTCCTCAAACTTGGGGAGACAGATTTTAGTCCCATAGGCCTTCTGAGCTCCTTGCTACACACTAGCAAGAAACTATTTCTATCTTAGAAACCCCAGTGTCTCAGGAATTGGTCATTTGAAAGGCATCAGGCAGAAAAACCAACATTTGCTTGGTAACAATAGAGGCCTCTTTACACACTTTCTTGATATATTTCCCTTGTGGTAGGCCTCCAGGAACTCGTGGTTTTAACCTGGCTACTCCCTATTCCTAATTTCACAATTATTTGAGATGGATGCTAGTCAACTGATGTGACAAAGAAGTAAATTAGATATCAGAGATTTAAAATACTCTGAGGAAAAATAGTGCTTTGGAGAATGCATGAAAGACTGACATTCATAGTCTATTCTACTTTGTGAAATTTGGGAAAGACATTTTATTTCTCTGGGTTCCATTTATAAAATTGGGAGTTAAGGAAATTGAGAATGCTTCAAGGGTTAATACAATTCAGTCCCTTCAAAGATAACAGCAACAAAGGATTATTGAAAGATTCCCCTGCACGCTGTGCCATGCTAAGCATCAATTGTTCATATTCTCATTGAGGCCTCATGAAAGAGGTAGCATTATAAATCACTTAAAGTAATTAGCCCAAAGTCACACAGTTAGTACATAATGAATCTGAGATTTGGCACTAGGTCTGTTTGACTCCCAAACAATTTTGCAATGTGATTATAGCACCGTGTCAGCCTGTGGATTGTGGAGCACAGCATTGCATTGCATCTCTCATAACTGCCTCAGATCTCTTATAACTCACAATCTAGTGAAGTCCCTCCTGTCTCTAAAGTTCATCATCTAGCCAACTTTTCTCTTATAGTCATGATTGGATATTTGAAAATCAGGAGGAAAGTAGAAGCATTTTATATATATATATAACAATTTAAGAGAGATGGGAAATCTAGGGATTCTTCAAAAAAATTAAAATCAATTACAAAGAAAAAACTATAAAAATTTGTAATAATGGGGCAAATTCACCCATTATTTATACTCTCACATAATTGTACTGCAAATGAACTATTTGCCTCTGATTTGTCTATAAAAGGTAATAAACTCATTCTGCTACTCAGAGATTCTCTGAACATGTAAATTTATCAAGAAAAGTAAGCTGTTATTGTGTTAATGAGCCATATAATGGAGCATTAAGAAGTCAAATAAGCTGAGCATTAAATACTTTTAACCATCAGAGTCTTCAAAATATTTATTCAGAACAATAATCTACTAAAAAGTCAGTTCTATAAAAGTTGTGCTGTCTATAAGGTCTATATTTCAAAAGACTACAAATGTAAAGCTGTCCAAATCTCATTAGTTCACTTAGCATTCAGTAAACTTTGAGTTCACAATTCCCTTCAGGCCCAAAAGAGTTAATTACTCTTCTAGAAACTCCAATGTATAAATATTTAAAGGTCTTCCACCTAATCTATCTCAAATTCTAAATAATTCAAGGAATTTTCTCCCATTACTTGAATAAAGAGAATTGTGGAAATTTCCTAGACTTCCCTATCCTGACCATTATTTCTGCTGTTCAAGCTTCAGCTATGAAAGCAGAAGGGAAAAAAAGTGAATGCATGGACATTTCCAAAAAAAAAAATTTAAAGTGTTAGGTAGGACTTACCATGACATTATGTTAAATAACAAAATATCTACAACTATAACCATAACTACAACAACAAAAACAAGTAAGATCAGCCTGCAAGCAATGCAAATTTAAAACACTACAGATATATGTAGGTATTTATGATACAACAACATGTTGGGATATTATGTAGTCATTAAATGTTTTTTAAATTATTTAAAGTAGCAATGTACAATAGAACTTTCTGAAAAAATAGAATGCTTTCTCTATATATACCCTCCAGTAACACATGCGGCTATTGAGCACTTGAAATGTGACTAATATAAATAATAAACTGAATTATATATTTTATGGAATTTTAAAAATTAATTTAAATCTAATAAAGATCTGAAAAGCCAGGGAAGAATGAAAAAAATTTAAAAGGCTATGAAAGGAAGTGAAGCTATAATTTAGGAGCTTGAGATGTCTCTCTTTGTAAGAAATCTTCAGTCTGCCAACTTTTAGATTATGTCCTGTTGAGGGGTACAATTTAACTCCCAGATAGGTTAGAGAATCTGACAAATGACTGGACTCTGTTCTCCTTTCCAGGCAGCTTCAGGGGCATGAGAGAGCAACTGAATCTTCCAATGCCCCCAAGATATTTATAGACATTAGATGAGACAGAAAGCCAACAGAACTGATCTAACTATAGCAGTGTGTCAAGAAGGAAGGTGGGTTATACAGATCAAGACTCAGATATCCTAGAGGATATCAAGTTGGAGGGTGGTAAGGGCAAGAACCAGACTGGAGGATGTACATACTTCAGCAGAGGCTGGCATTGATAAACACCAATAGATAATCAGACAACACAGCTAATACTGAGGCAGATTAGTACAGGGAAACAAGGAGAAGACGAGCCACAACATGGCTGACAGACAACATGGCCAACAGACAATGTGGCTGCAAGACACCTCCAAGACCTTGACCTTAAGGTCCCAGTTGGGACTCTTTCCAGAGACTGAGGGGAAGCCCTGGATAATTCCAAACAGGTCTCCCCATTGGTCTTGGATAACTCCCCACAAAAGGCCTCACCATTGGCCCCCACCATTGGTGGGGTAACTAATAACAGCTGGGGCCCCTCCCCTTAGCATTAGCAAGAGGAGGAGTAATTAATAATTTAATAACAGTAACCACATAAGCCAAATTGCTGTCTCTGCCAAGAGGAGCCAGCATTAAATCTCAGTGTATATTTCCATCCTTCTCTCCCATTTCTCAGTAATCTCTGTTCTTTTCCCCCATTTCTCAATAAATTCTTTTTACTGGCCTAACTAAACTGGCATGTTCAAGTGACATAGCCAAGAACCTAGAGGAATCCAACACTTACCTGGCTTCATTTGGCGAGCATCGGCCAGGAGTTCTAGAGGCAGGTAACCCTCTCTGACACCCAAGGACTGGTGACTCTAAACTTTTAATTATAGCCTGCCTGTGCCGTCTTTTGGTTTTGCCATTTTAAAGGGGTTACTGGATAGGCTCCCACAGGACTTAAACTCAGTCTGTAGAGAATTCCGGCTCCCTCTTTGGAGGTGATAGGGGTGAGCCCCCACACCGTGTAGATCCAAGGAAGTTTTGGGTGGTGGGTGAAACCATCCTTGAGACCTGACTGGGTGTGTGGCCTAAGTTGAACAGGAGTCTGCCAGGAGTCTACCAGGCCCTCTCTGTGAGTTAAAAATGGCTATCACCCATTGTTTCTTTTTCTTAGGCCACTAGTTAACTCCTTTTAATTATAAGTGCCTTTAATCTTCCAACTACTGCTGTACTCATTTTGGGTCTGTGAGATGCTTTAGAATGCCTTAGAAACTGAGAATGCATTTGTTAGCAAGGCATGAGTCCAACCCTCGATAGTGCCCTGAGGCTTTGCTCTTTCTCAGCCCTGGGAAGGGCCTGAGGTTGTCTCAGGGGGCCCCTGAGGCTATTTGATGCCAAGTCATAGGACAATTAATCTCTAGTTTTTTTTTAATGGGCTTTTAATGTACAGTTTAACTGCAGAACTTGGACCCTGGGAGTCGCCATGAAGTGAGCTCACTCCTAGCCAATTGCAAAGTAGGCAAAAGAAAAGGCCCTAGCCAACCCCTTTCCTAGGGTCAGCCCAGCTTGGGTGTTTGGTCTCGGAGCTGGACCCAGAAGTCCCCAGAACCTCTAAGACTCTGGGGATATCCAGAGACATTAAGTTCCTGCTTCCCAGAAAAACAGGGCCAATGAGTAGGGCTCCCAATCTCCAGGACACTGGGGCAACCTGTTCAGTTAGGTCTAGTGGTGGGAAGCCATCCAAACCAACAGATGCATTTTAACCTCCCCTAGGATAATGGGCGGCTCTTCCAGCATTCCAGCAGACTCCCCATGTGGGAGCCTTCTCAGAAAATAGGATGACCTGCCTACTAATGGTCTAAAAAGAAAGAGGCTAATCTTTTCCTGCCATATCACATGACCACAATATGGCTGAGAGTGGGCTCTGTATGAGACCCTGAATTCCAATTAAACCTGTGTAAGAAGGAGAGAATAGATAGATCTGAGGGCCAGAGACCACATGGCCATGTCTCCTTAAAGGGATGAGAAAATGCACTACCAAAACAGTCAATTAAAAGCTCAGGGAAATTACTCAGAGGCAGAACCTAAAAACCCAGCCTTATTTCAAAGACAACTGGCAGAGGCTTGGTAGATCCTAACTCTAGAGAAGGATATGTCCTCCTAGGAACTCCAGTCTGCCTCAGATATCCACAGAAAGCTGCAAAACGTTTCCCTGGGCCCCCAAACTTCCTTTAACTCTGTTTTAAAAACAGTCTTTGTAGTTTTCAACAATTGAGACCAGTTTGCAAAGATGGAGAAATGTAAGGAGGGGCTGGCACAGGTTCTAGAACAGGCTTACCTTTTAATTACCACCATTAAAGGCATCAAAGTAGCCCAAATCCAAGTTCCACATCAGAAGGAACCTGGACCCAAGCTGCTTCACCATGCTGACAGCCAGGGCCTTGCCCCGGGGAGGACAGAAGGGGCCTGAAGTCGCACATTAACTATCAACCTGGAAGCCTCAGGTGACCCTTGATGTGGTGGGTAAGATTGTTAATTTCTTAATTAACATGGGAGCCAATTACTCGGTCCTAGCCTGCACTCCAGACCACTCCTAGCCTTGGTTGTGCCTAATGAGGGCAATGAATGGGGAACTAGACCTAAGCCAGTTACTAAACCTCTACCCTGTAGAATAAAGAACCTCTTCATGTGCCATCAATTAAGATTAAAAGGTTCCTGGCATTCTTAGCTCTCTGCCTATTCCCTTGTAACACTCCAATCCTCCAAGCGAAGAAAGTCTTCGTAGGGCTTTACCCCTTGCCAGGAGGTAACTAATGAGATGCAGCCTCCAGAGCAGCTCCAATTTGTGTCAGGGCAGGGCTTCTCTGGATCCCTTAGCTCTGTACTTAACAGCTGCCCAGGGATTTTCCTGGAGGAACAAAGCTGGAGGGTCCTGCACGAAGTTTCTGCTGTGGACACTGGGAGCTTTGTGTTTAGTGATTCTAAAGGCAAGTCTTTCCCTATGCTAAGTGTGTAAAATTCCCTCTTCTATTCTAATCAATGCTTAACTTTCTGTATAAAATGTTAAATCTGTATTTAACTTTGTTAGTCTGCTCGTGCCTAAGAACTCGTAAACAGATTTGGGGTTTGCCTGTTCCAAATGGGATAATGGTGAAAGGTAACCTAAAAATGAGGCTTAAAATGACAATACTATCTTGCAATTGAATTTGATGTATAAAAGAGATCACAAGTGGCATTAATTCAACTTCTGGAAGAGTAGAAAAACTTGGCAAACTTCTTACTAACAAAATAGATTTAGTTGCTTAATTAATAAACAAAAGTGCCCAATTTGTTCTAAAGTAAAAACTTACTAGAAACTGTAACTAAGAGTTAAGATCATTATATAGATGCCTTTATATTATAAAACAGCAGAAGGATAATAGATGCAATTGCTATAACTGGGTGGATTTAGCCTAGAACCTGGGCTATTGAAATGGTAATATTAAACTAATTTACTTTGTTTATGGCTACTTCAGGTCTAGCTTGTTCTTGCTATAATAATGGCAATTATAAACTAAACTTACCTTTGCATATGGTTATTTCGAGTCTAGCTTCTCCCCTAAACCTACTATAGTGATGATAATTCTAAACTGAGTTTGCTTTATTTATGCTTACTTCAGGTCTAGCCTCACCCATTGCCTTTGCTTATGGTTATTTCATTACAACTTCTGCCCCCCATGGCTCAGGGAATGGCAAATTTAAGACTCCTCTGTCTCCTGTCCTTCCATTGCTATTAGTGACCCTGCTTTCTCTCATGACTCCAGGTATGGACTAGATTGCTTCCTGGTAGAATTCTTGACCCTCAGGGTTAGAAGCCTACTCTTCCAGTTCAGTGGCCAAGGACTGGGAAGGGTGGGGCCTCCCACCTAGAATGTTGATGTTCCTAAAAGCAGCAGGTCATGAGAAAAACCAGGTTTCCCTGAGATTTCAGTGGCCTCGGTGAGTATATATTGGAATTAGTGTTTCTTATCCAAGGTCTGTCAAAGTCAAAATGGGAAATAAGCAAATCACTGAAGTAAAGGAAAATGTTGTAAAAATTGTATTTTAAAGCATTTGGAACAATTTGGTTATAAACCAATAATTAAGAGGAACAAAATTCATGTGGAAAACTGCATGGTAACTGTTTTTTACAAGATTAATGAAATTAAGATAAAGGTAAACTTCATTGGTTACTAACTGTAATTTAATATGTTTGTTTAAAGGTAAAGTAACTTTTAGTTATAAGAAGTTTGTGAAAGCATCTTCTAAACTGAAGCATTTGAATGGCTAATTCCAGGAAGCCATTATTAATTAGAAACTTAAATTGTTATTAATAACAAAAAGTAACTTCATAATTGGGAAACCTGTCAGAGGCCAACTCAATCTGTATATTAAAGTGGTGGTAAGGAAAGGTAATCTTTATTCCATTGGGAATCTTAGATTTTCATAAAATAATTGAGAAAATAGTTTTTCCTGTTCCGCTGAAGTAAAACCCTTTTAATTAACATCATCATGGTAATGGTGTAGAAGTAGAAAGTAAAGTACTAAAGTTGATAAGCTCGTTTGATATGTTATACATTGCATTGAAAACATTTAGAAAGTGCATAAAGATTAAAAGAGACATATTTCAGTATTGTCAAACTCCCTTGTGCATTCAAAACAGGCCCAAATACCCTGCATGGTGCCTCTTCATTGAGTTATTGGCTCCGTCAGTCCCTGACCCTTAAAACAATAAAATTATCTACTACATCTCTGAACATGCTCCTGAAGTGGATGGTATCTACTACAACTCTAGTTATGCTCCTGAAGTGGATGGAGAGTACATCACAGTTTCAAAATTCTAATTAAGTTTATTTCTTACAGAATCAATGCCTTATCAGTCATGCAAGGATTTCATCCAGTTCCAACCAAGGTGCCAGACCTGTCTTCCCTCAACCTCAATAGAATAGCCAGAAAGCTTTACACCCTGTCAGGCAGGGACTACTGCCCTAACCAGCAGGAAGTAACTACAGAAGAATGACAATTGCGCCTCAGCACCCCTTTAAGAATAATTGCGTGAAATTTCTGAAGGGGAAGTTGAGGCAGGTTAGTATGGGGAAACAAGCAGAAGATGAGCCACAACATGGCTGACAGACAACATGACTTCGAGATCCCACTGAGACCTTGACCTTGAGGTCCCATTTGGGACTCTTTCTGGTGGCCAAGGGGAGGCCCAGATAATTCCAAAGAGGCCTGATAATCCCACACAAAAGACCTCAGGATTGGTCCCCACCATTGGTGGGGTAACCAGTAACAGCTGGGGCCCTTTCTCTTAGCATTAGCAAGGGGAGGATTAATTAATAGTTTATTAATGGTAACCACACAAGCCAAATCACTCTCTCTGCCTAGAGGAGCCCACATCAAATCTTGGTGTGTATTTCTGTCCTTCTCTCTCATTTCTCAGGAAGCTCTGTTCTTTTCCCCATTTCTCAATAAATCCTTTTAATGGCCTTTTTACTGAACCTAGAGGACTCCAACACTTCCCTGACTTCAATACTATAGCAATATAGATGTACTCAAACAAAATGAAAGAGGAGGAAGGGAGAATCCTTAAGGTGCTGTGTGTAAACTCACTTGAAATATTTTATCTCAAATTACCCTAGATTACATTAGGCAGAATGGGCATAAAATATTAATTTGAATGGAGAACAAATTGCAGTTGCTTTTATTTGCATACGTAAATATAAAACTTGATAATTTCCCTTTTTTTTTTTCTTACTAGAAAGGACCTTAGAAATTATCTAGTCTACCATTGATATTTAATCAATCAAGATTCAGAGGCCTGAGGGTGGAATGACTTAAAACAAACACAAGTAATGAGCAGCAGAACCAAAACCAGAATCCATTGTCCTGCCTTTCAGTTCTTTTTGTTACATCTTATTGCCTCTCCATCACTTTTTTTTTTTTTTTTTTTTTTTTTGGTTTCACTGTGGATCTTATTGGGAAATGTTAGTGTACAAAAATTCAAATTCATAAAATTTAAATAAGACACTAAAATTATACCTTGTAGCTATAGTAATCACTATAGTAATCACAAATAAGGTAATGTCTAAATTAAATATCATTTATAAAACACTGTGCATGCATGGGGAATACCAAGGATATGTCAGTTTGTTATTCTGGCCTTTGATAACATTCTTTTAAACTTTGTATATGTTAGGAGAAATGTTTGCCTCTGCATTTACTGGAGGCAAACAAAGGCTATTTTTATTAACAAAACTTAAAGCAATTCATTCCCCTGGAAATCACCTTTGAAGATTTTACTGCTAACTTCTTTTATTAAGAATGAAAATTAGGTGGAAAAATCATTGCCTTCAAATCAAGTTTATGTGTAGCTCATCTGACTTTCAAGTTTATCTTGTGTTATATGATATTTTTATGAGAGAAATGTACTATAATTAGAAAGAAATTATGCAATACATATATTTCTTCTTTTTTAAAAATGTAAATGCTTAACTTTCATACTGATTGCTCCAGGCAAGAAAGAATAAAAATCATTTTTTCTTCATCTGAGTTTTTGTTACATTTTTGTCTCCTTTGTTATAAAAGTAGAGGTATAGATATGTGCAATGTATCTTTTGAGTTTTGCTTTTTGTTTTTCTTTGAACTTCATGTCACTCTAATTTGATACAGTTTCTGAGTTTTCTCTTTATGAAGTTTCATATTTATTTTCAGGTTCAGAGGCTTTTTTAAGCCGTTCTTCCTAGAATTGTTACTGTGTGTTATAGAAAAACAATGTCAGACTGCATTAAAAATACCATGAACCAATATAGGCAGTTTTATAGGAGACATATTTTAAAAATACGGACCCAAGCAGATTGCAAGTACAATGATAAATTTTTATACACACACACACACACACACACAATGTAAGCAAAATAAATCTCTTATGATTCAATAGAGCTGATGGATTCCAGAGGCTAGCTATCTGGCCTCTATGTAATATTCTTGAAAAAATAGCAACTGATACAGCAAATTACAAATCAAGATTACATCATGAGTAGAGGAAAGGGATGTCAGGACTTCTGGTAATCTTTATAGATATCATTTTTGTAGCTGTTTACCAAAATCTAACTTGATGATAGAGAATGAAGAGAGATTATTTAAATTAATTCTTGATAGTTTGAATATATTTATAAGAGAAAGGTTGGTGCAATTACAACAAACTGAAAGATAAGGGGCATGGGAGTCATATGGCAACTATTCTGAAAGTTATTTGGATTTTAATTAACTTTAAATCATGCTACGAAAGACTGGGCCTCTGCAGTGAAACAAATATCTGCAGTTTATACGATGAAGGACTAGTTTAAATGATTAGTTTCGTGAATCATTTTAAAAATAAAGTATGCTAAAAAACAATATTTCTGGGAAAAGATGGCTTTACTGGTGAATAATGCCATTTAGGGGAGAAATAATACACTAATACTTAGTGGAAAAGGGAAAATATTTCAGTTCATTTTATAAAATCAACATTATCTTAATATTATAAGTTGAAAAAAACATTAAAAGAAAATTACTAGCCAACTATTCAGAAAAAAGCAAGCATTTTTTAGCATTAAAGCTTTTTTAAGAAAGATATAGACATTATTTTTATAGACAAAATTCTATTGGATTTCAAGAAATCCATCGATTTCATTAAAATTATAGAATATATTGACATTAATATTCATATTACCTTTCTAAAGTTTTGAATGTCATTGATTTTGTCATGATTTCCCTTCTCCAGTTCCTCATAGTATTAATATGAAATTTTCATTGTTATTCTTGATCAATTGAACTAGAAGAATATTAATTTTAATAGTTTTTCAAAGAACCACTTTTTTCCCACTCATTTCCTCTAAAGTTTTTATCTTTTCTAATTCATTGATAACTTTTCTATCATTGTTATTTCCTTCCTTGTACTTTGTGTTGATATGAAATTTTTCTCTAAAATAAGATTTTTATGTGATAAATTTCATTCCAGGAATGTCTTTAGCTGCATCTCACAACTTTTTGTATACTGGAATTTTATTTTCATTCAATTCAAAATATTATCTATACTCTAGTGATTCCCTCCTTGACTCATGTATTATTTCAAAGTGTACACTTCATTTTCCAAATATTTGGGGGATATTTTCCTGTTTCTTCTGTTTTTGTTATCTAGTTTACTTCTGTGTTTCAGAGAATATAATTTGTATGATTTTTAAAATTTATTGAAAATTTATGGTTCATATTATGATTTATCCTGGTGACTGTCCCACATTCACTTGAATGGAAAGTATACTCTGCTCATGTTGGTGGATTTGTCTATTAATGTCAAGTAGGTAAGATTTTTGACATTGTTATTCAAGTCTATATCCTGAGTTTTTTCTATTTGATCTCTACATTACTGAGAGAGACATGTTGACATCTAATTGTAGATATGTCTATTACTCTGTCCATTCTATCAGGATTTGTTTTAGGTTATTTAAAGCTCTGTTATTAAATGCGTACACATTGGGATTTTTATGTCTTCTTGAAAAATTGACCTTTTATCATTTTGAAATTTATCTCTTTATATTAGTAATATTTCTTGATATAAATTTACTTTGATATTAATTTTTAGGAAATTATAAGCTATTATCACTTCAAGTATTTCTTCTAACCCATTCTTCCCTTACTTCTCTTTCTGAGACTCAAAATACATGTATGTTATACCATTTGATAATGTTCCACTGATATTGGATTCTCTATTTTTTAAAAAAATCTTGGTAATAATTCCAATGTTATGGCCATCTCTGTATGTAATTTTCTTGATTATTTTATCTCTTGAAAATGTTTTTTCTTATATTTTTTCACATTTCATAATTAGTATGTTGAATGCTAGACATTGTTTGTAAAAGATAGAAGGAACTAAGGTAATTAATTGTAAATGTGTATGCCCCTTCTTCTTTTGGATCATTCATGTTTAGGGTTGACTAGTGTAGTCAGTAATTGAGCTGTGTTTAGATTTGTTGTTATCAGAGATATCATCAATATTTCAAATTACTCCAGTGATAGAGCACAGCTACCTCATGTTATGAGAGTGGCTTGATGCCTTGGAGCAATTTTTTTGAGTCCTCCTCTCCAAACTCATCTTATAACAGGTACTTCATGATTATTCTATAGAGGCGGGGTTCTCTTTCTATACTCTTGACCCTGTCTCAAGATGAACTGCCACTGCTGTTTATTCTAGGTAAGACTCCTGGTAGAGGGGGAGCAGTTTGGGTTTTTTCTCTCAAGTCTTCTGCTTTAGCCTCAGTCTTAGGCTAACCCTGTGATTCTGTTGCTCAGAAGGACAGTCAATAGTCTTGCATGTCCAAGGTTTGCTAATAACATCTTCCTACTACTCAAAATGCAGTCAGGTTTATGATCTTTTCTTCCATGGCAGACAAAAATTACCTTTTATAGGTAGATGAGATTTCTTGTGCTCAAATAAGTTTCCTGACCCTTCGCTAGTTGCAATATATCTCTGCTTGGTATCAGTCAAGTTACCAAGCAGCAGCATTTCTCCTGCTCTTTCTACCATGGCAGATGTCCTTTACATACTATCAATTATAGGTAGGAAAAAGGATTTTCTATTATTTCCTTGGTGACAGCAAATATTTGCTTGGTGGAAAGAGGATCTAGACTGCCTCCTGTTCTTTCTCCAGTGGCAGACAGTTTTGCTTCATATCAGAGAAGAGTCCTCAGCAATAGACCACCAATTTGTACTTATGCAGAGTCAGGAGTTTGGAAATGCTTTTCCAGATAATCCTGCTCCTTCCTTAAACTTTGTCAGGTTCTAAGTGTGTTCATCATTGGGGAGGCACTATTAGGTCTCTGCTTTAAATATTTTTTGTCAGAATCCAGGTAAGTCCCATAGAAAAGAAATAGAAAAGGGTGTGAAATTTGTTTATGTTGGTTTTCCCAAGAATTTCAAACCACCTTGCAAGCCCCTACATGGCCCTTAAGAATTTGCCAATATTTCAGTCATATTCTTACTCACTTTTAGCTCCTGGGGTGGGTCTTAATCTTCTTATTGGAATCCTTTATAAATAGGATAAATATGGAGAGAGATATAGAGAGAAACCTCCCAGAAGCTAACAGAAAGAAAACCAATAGAAGAACACAGAAAGAGCTACAGGAGCAGAAGGGAAAGCCATGAGAGCAAGGAGGTAAAATGAATGGAATCTGGGGGAGAGAGGAGGACAGAAGCTGAGACAAAGAAACCCAGAAGAATAGAGACAGACCAGCAGATGCCTCCATGTACTGGTCTTCAGGGAGAAAGCATCGCCTGATGATGCCATGATTTGGATGCTTTCACAGCCTCAGAACTTTAAGCTTGCAACCTAATAAATCCCTATTGTAAAAGCCAACCCATTTCTCATACATTGCTTTTGGCAGCTTTTACCAAACTGAAACAGCTCCTATTTTAATTTGTAGATATTCTGAATTTTTCTCATTGCAATGACATTATCTTACATCCTTTGACATCCTAAGAGAAAACAGAACCTTGTTGAAACAGATCTGGAAATGGAAATTTTGTTAGTATATTTCATAACACTCCAGTCATCCTGCAAGTCTTTGAAACATACAGTATGCCTGTGAGGTACTATAGGCTTTTTCAAGATACAAAAATGCAAACCTTGTCCCTGGAAGCTGCAGATTGAGGTTTTAAGTGAAAAGGCAATGAAAACAATTATTCTTTGAAAACTGAGAAGTCTGGGTGCATATTCTGGTAACAAGAATTTAGAGTGGAAGAATCTTAATGTGAGCTTTATAAGAAGAGAGAAGTTCCTAGAGGAGTTGGACTTTGATAATGATCTTGAATATTGTGCAAGAAATTTCTCAGTAAAGGTAACTGCATGAATAAATGTATCACAGTGGTTCTGGGCAGGCCAGAATGCAGTATCCCAGAGTAAAACAACCCTCAGGTCTCATTTCAGCTATGGCCAAATATAAGAGGAAACTTATATTAAACATTTACAAGTTCTCATTATATTTTAAAGCCAGATCATTCACAGTTATTGGTATAATGATTGTGAATGCTTCATATCCTTATTGGATAGTTTCTCTTTATGATTAAATTTGCTAGAAATAGCACACTTAATGGAATCCAGTGAGGACAAGAAATGGAACAGTCTTGAAATAAGTATTTAAATGACAATAAACATTACATATATTTGATCCTAACCTCATTTTAAATGTCACCAAGTGTTTTAAGTGGGTTATATTCATTTAGACACCTTTATTTTTACAGCTATCAAGCAGTAACTATGTGATGTACAAGCAGGCTGTGTAGTATAGTGGTTGAAAAATGGAATTTGGAATTAGTCTTATATTTTTGTCCCAGATCCATGAATTACTGTTTTAGGTGAATGGACTAATGACAATAAAAAGTCAAAAATATTTAGGAAGAGCTGCAAACTCATCTCGTATTATCGCAACCAGTAGAAATGCACTCATTTTTCAAATGTCAGGCCTGCATATTTCTCTATAAATAATGCAATCTATTTTTCTGAGGAATTCAGAAATTGGCTCCAAGTTGGTGTTATAGGTAGGAAAGCATATAATTTCAGGACTTACCCATAGTAGCAAAGTTTGGAACTTGAAAGCAATTTATGTGCTTTTTTAAAGACATCAGTGTGGGAGCTTCATATGCATGGCACGCCTCACCCAATCAGAAGCCAGAATCCTTCTACAAAAACAATATATACTAACTGCAAATGACACAGCACACCTCATTAAAGCAGCAACTCTGCACCTCTTATTGCCCGAGGATGTTCTGAAATAAATGTCATACATGTCTTGAGGCTCATATTTTATAGAAAATAATCACAATCACCCCCACCAAGCTTAGAGATAATAAACCCGGCATGTAATAATAAAAAGATTGACAAAAACTATATTGCATTTATATAGAAAATATAATATATGGGATATCATTGTTCTACCACTCCATAATAATTCACAGATTCTATCCCTCAAGAGATTATCAAGAGCTCCTTCTCATTATTATTAGAAGAAATGAGTAGGAAATGACCAAAAATCTATACATTTCAATTACTTCTAAGCATAAAAAAACAATAGGAATAAATAAAATTGATATTCATAGATTTTCTCTAACCTGTACCCAATGCAAATACCTTCTAGGTCTCTTCATATTGACCAGTTTTGCTTTTTTGTTATTACTGGCTCTCATGAGAAAGTACTCCACAAACATTTTCCATAGAAAATACAGTATCAACAAATGCCATTGCTATAGTTTTTATCTTCACAATCTCTTTTCAAAAGAGGCATGTTGACATCTAATACTTGGAGAGTCATTCATATGCTTTAATTTTTTAGGCCTCAGAATTGCCCTATGAGTGTGGATAACTATAATTATGATCACTAATTTATAGCTATAAAATGTGTCTTGGAACAGTTAGGCTATACTGTTGTCTTACTCCAGATACTGGGAGCTTTCCAATCCCACACACTTGGCCACTTTGCCTTCTTCAAGCAATCTGTATTGTGGAAGAAGACCTTTTTAAGGCCAAATTCCTTATTTCTAGATGGAAATATGCTTAAGTACTCTAGAATATTATCCGGAAATTTGGAAAATTTCAAAATGTTCTTCTATGCCTCACTACTTAGTAACCCTACACCCAACATGGTTTCAGGTTGCAGGATCATCTCAGAGAAGGCAGCATAAATCCTGCCTTTCCAAACAGTACAACCTTTTTCTGAGCCACTCAATAGGTCATTAGACACCAGTTTGGGCCAAAAGAGTCAATGCATCAGAATGGATGAGTTTAGATTGTTTCCAGCTTTTCATGATGTGATAACAATATCAGTAAGGACTTAAGCAGCCACAGAGCTTGAAAGCCTATTTCTATCTAAATGGCAAGTGACATTCTTAATAATAGCAATCAGTACCAGGATCTATTATACTCAGGCTCTTGAGGTTTTGCTCTCATCACTGATTCTGAACAGTGCAGCAGAGAGAGAATGGATAGCTATGTCTTTTAAATAAATTTAATCTGAGGCTCAGTCCTTCTGCAAAATATGAGATCTACACTTTTTATTAATGATAAAGAGACACACATGGATTTTCAAAATGAGAACTTTAGGTTAGAGGATATCATGATTTAACTTAAATAATAAGCCAACACATGCCTCAAACAGGGGTGCTCCAGAGGCCACTAGAGGCATCTAGATACTATAGGCAGGGCAGACAACCCCAAGATATTGGCACCCCATGAGTGGGCCTTACTTTGGCGTATATGATAACCTGTCTCCCCAATGTATCAGAATTAGACTCATCTATAATTTTCCTACACATGGTTCTTCTGCCCCTTTTATTTAAACACATAGTTAGCACTAACCCATTAAATTTATGTCCCAAAGACTTAAATCTTCAGTCTGTTCATATGTCAATTGAGGTCTAAATCTCAGCAGAAGTTGCAACCAACACCTACTCTCCGGTCATTGGACGCACCCAGGACAACTAACCAAATGATGATGATGGACAACACACATCCCCCAAAACAGAGATGATCTACAAATGCAAGCAAGACAGTTCCATCCATTTGCCCCATGGGATCTAAGCCCACTCTCAATTGGAAGCAGAATAAGCATCACCACCCCCAAATCCTGAAGATTGAGGAATGAACAAACATAATGGAGGAATGCAACTTTGGACTAAAGTAGACATTATTATTCTAGTCATGGAAGAATTTGTAACCTTGATATAAAGACAGTGGTCACCAGAGGTTCTGAGGGGTGATAGAGGGAAGAATAAGTGTAACACAGGGCATTTTTTGGGACATTGGAATTGTTCTGCATGATATTGCAATGGCAGATACAGGCCATTAAACATTTTGTCAAAACCTATAAAATTGTGTGTAACAAAGTGTAACCATGGTTAGCAGTAATGCTACAATATGTGTTCATCAATTATAACAAATGTACCACACTAATGAAAGATGTTGTTAATGGGGGAAAGTGTGGGAAGAGGGAGGGATAGGGTATATGGGAATCTCCTATATTTCTGATGTAACATTTATGTAATCTAAAGCTTCTTTAAAAATAAAGAATTAATAATAATAAGCCAACACATAAACTAGGATGACTAAGCCAGTTTCTGAAAGATAAATTATAATTTGATACCTATTAACTTGGGGCACTACATATATTACGTTTTTTCACCATCTTGTGACTGTCTTGACAATTACAGTAACTAGATATGGAAAGATAAATTGGGTTTCAAATGCTACTTGTAGAATAAAAAGTTTTATGATATTTATAAGGGAAGATTTACAGACACCATTGCATTAGTTCTTACTAATATAAGAAACTTGTCAAAAGGATAAAACCTCACTGGGTATTGTGAACTAACCATTCTATGTACTATCTTATATAACCATGTTTGTATACTTTTTATATACTCTTGAAATGTATTCTTCTTATTTTCTAGTTCTTCACGGACTTACCAAGCAGAGGCCAGTAACTACATCCTTGACAGACTAGGCTAGGTATAAGATAATATGAAATGATGCCTCAGGAAAAAATAAAGCACACATAATTAAAGTTACTTAAAGTTTGAGTTAACCATGGGAACTAGCCTTTTTCAAATTACTCAGGCAATAAGTTATGGTGAAGTAGATGAGGCTACTGAATCAGATAGATCTGTGTTCAAAGTATAATTCTCTAGATGAATGTTGTTTAAGGTCCCTGATTCTTACTTTCCTATATTAACATGAGTATAATAACTGAAATGTGGTGATATATTTGCAAGGATTAGAAATAACATGTATATTATATCTAGCACATAGCGAGGCCTTCACAAATGTAACTATTTTGTATTATTTAACTACCAACATGTATTTACAATTGTAATCTTAGCATAAAAGATCAGAACGTGTTATAAATATAGAGCCCTGAGACTTGAGTTCTGCAACAATTTGCATGATCCTCTCTGTAGACATCAACTACTTATGTAAAATGAAAGGGTATAATTAAAATATTTCATGCATAGCTATAGTTATTACTTCAAAATTATAATTCTATGATTAAATATATGGACTCCTCATGTCAAAAAGGAAAAAATATGTCAGGACTTCTAGGCCTTTGGGTTAATATTAAAGAATAAAAAATAGATATATGAAACATGAAGAAAAAATAAAAACACTAGTACTAGGATGAGTAGAAAAATAGATATATGTAGGAGCATACAGACAAATCTGTAATCTATAAAATATGGCACAAGAGCAATAATTGTATTAAAATTAAAAGTGGGGACAACCAGCAAGATGGCGGCAGAGTACGGAGCTCCTAGAGTCAGCTTGTGCTACAGGGCAGTTAGTAATCATCCAGCGCTATCTAAAGCATCTGTTTATGGACTCCAGGAGACCAAAAGAGCATCCTGCAACATCTTTGAAAGAATGGAAGGAGGAGACTGCCCATCTGCAGAGAAGATTCATAATCAAAGCACTCCATACCACGGAGCCAGTGACCATCATCCACTGGAGGCACAAGCCACCTTGGCAGCTATTCTGCGGCTGGAATTGGAAGCTCAACTTCCCAAAAATGGGGAAGGAAGAAATGGATTGGCACCAACTTCAGCTACTGATTGGTAAATTCAATGGACTAAAGTATAATCCTAAGAAAGTTTGAATCTGCCTAAGTCAGAAAAAGGCCTGTAGCCACCATTTTAAACTGTGCCCCTACACAAAGGGAAGTGGGATGGACTGAAAATCACTGTGAAGGTAGGGAATAACTTCTTTCCATCCAGAACAGATTGCCACTCTAGCCTAAGCTCCAGCCCCACCTCTGGCAGGAAGGAAGCTGGGGTGACCTGAGCCAGCCTCTCAGGGAAAAGAAAGGCCACACAACAGAGCCTGGTGATCATCCTAATCTGGTGGCCCAAGCTGCCTCAGAAGCTATTCTGGGGCTGGAGTTAGAAGCTCCATTTCCCCCCCAAAAAGGGGGAGGAAGAAACAGTTGGCCACTGATTTCAGCTACTGATTAGTAAATTTGGCTGCTAAAATTATAACCCTAAAAACAGCTAAAGTTTGAACCCATCCAAGTCAGAAAAAGGCCAGTAGCTGCTATTTTGACTCCATTCCCAGAATGAGGAGAAGCCAGGTTGACTGAAAATCACAGTGATGGTAGGAACAAGCTGCTTTCACCCAGACTGGCCTGCAGCCCTAGCCTAGGCTTCAGCCCCACCTCTAACAGGGAGGAAGCTGGAGGGATCTGTACCAGCCTCTCTGGCTAACTGCAGGTACATTTGACTGGCACAGACTGAATAGTCAGAAGTCTACCAGGGCAAATGAGGTCATTTTAGACCTCCACAGCATAGATTGCCTCCCACACCTGCAGCTCCCCAGGCAGGGGAGAAAGGAGCATGAAGCTTCATCAGTCTTTCTGGGCAACTACAATCTAGGCCTGCATGACTTGGAATATTACATATGGTTGTGGTTCTGTCACTATCCCAGGCAAAGGAGAAAGTTAGGAGAAGCTTCATCAGTCCTTAGGGCAATGAGGGCAGCTTCAGCATCCACAGCTTAGAAAACCAACTACATCCTTGGCTCCTACTATACAATTAGCAAGGGAAAAAGGGCAAGAAAGCCCTAAACTAAAGAGAGAAACTGCACCCAGAATAAATACACCTAGTAAGCCAGATGCCAAGACACCAAAAAAAAAAAATTACAATCCACAACAAGAAACAAGATATGGCCCAGTTAAAGGAACAAGATAAGCATCCAGATGACATAAAGGAGTTGAGAAAAACAATCATAGAAGTTCAAACAAAACTCCTTAGTAAATTCAATGAGATGCTCTAAAGAAATTAAGGATATTGAGAAGACACTGGATGAGCACATAAAAGAACTTGAAAGCATACATAGAAAAATAGCAGATCTTATGAGAATGAAAGGCACAATAAATTAAATTAAATATACACTGGAATCATATAATAGCAGATTTAAGGAGGCAGAAGAAAGGATTGGTGAGCTTGAAGAAATGGCCTCTGAAAACAAACATACAAAAGAATAGAAGAAAAGAATGGAAAAAATTGAACAAGTTCTCAAGGAATTAAACGATAGCAAGAGACATGCAAGCATATGTGTCACGGGTGTCCCAGAAGAAGAGGAGGGAAAAGGAGCAGAAGGAATATTTGAACAAATAATAGTAGAAAGTTTCCAAACCCTATTGAAAGACATAGATATGCATGTCCAAGAAGCAAAACATACTCCCATCCGAATAAATCCAAATAGACCAACTCCAAAACACATAATAATCAGAATGTCAAATGCCAATGACAAAGAGAGAATTCTGAGAGCAGCAAGTGAAAAGTGATGCATAACATATATGGGATACCCAATAAGAGTAAGTGTTGATTTCTCATCAGAAACCATGAATGCAAGAAGACAGTGGTATGATATATTTAGGGTACTGCAAAAGAAAAACTTCCAGTCAAGAATCTTATATCTGGTAAGATTGTCTTTTAAAAATGAGGGTGAGTTTAGAATATTCACAGATAAACAGAAATTGAGGGTTTGTAACCAAGAGACCGGCTTTGCAAGAAATACTAAAGGATGTGCTACAGTCATGAAAAGAAAAGTCAGCAGAGAGAGGCTTCGGAGAGAGTCTTGAAATGAAGATTATATCAGTAAAAGTAACTAAAAGTGTCAAAAGAGTGGTGAAAATAAAATATTACAGATAAAACCCAAAGGTCAAAATGGGTGAAATAAGAACTGCTTTTACAGTAATAACATTGAATGTTAATGGATTAAACTCCTCCATCAAAAGACACAGACTGGTAGAATGGATAAGAAAATATGAGCCACCTATAAACGGTCTGCAAAAGACTCACCTTAGAAACAAGGATACCAATAGATTGAAAGTGAAAGCTTGGAAAAAGTTATTCCACTCAAGCAGTAACCAAAAATAAATAAATATAAAAAGCTGGAGTAGCTATACTTATATCAGATGAAATAGACTTTAAAATACACTAATAATGTGCAATCTGAAGAGGAAGTCGGGAAAAAATTCCATTTACAATACAAATAAAAAATCAAATATTTAGAAATAAACTTAAACAATGATGTAAAGCACTTTTATTCAGAAAACTACAACTCATTGTTAAAAGAAATAAAAAAAATACCTAAATAATTGGAAGAACATTCCATGCTTATGGAGTAGAAGACTAAATATATTAAGAAGTCAATTCTACCCAAATTGATATATAGATTCAATGCAAACCCAATAAAAATTCCACCAGCATTTTTTAAAAGGAAAACATGATTATCAAATTTATTTGGAAGGGTAAATGGTCCTGAATAGCTAGAAACATCTTAAAAAGGAAAAACAAAGTTGGAGGACTCTCACTTCCAGACTTTAAGTCATGTTACCTAGCTACAGTGTTAAAAACAGCATGGCACTTGCATAAAGACAGACACATAGACCAATGGAACTGAATTGATGGTTCAGAAACAGACCCTCACATCTATGGCCAAGTGATATTTGAGTAACCTGTCAAACCCACCCATCTTGGGCAGAACAGTCCATTCAACAAATGTTGCTGAGAGTACTGGATATCGATAGCCAAAAGAAGGAAAGAGGACCCCTGTCTCATACCTTATAGAAAAATTAACTCAAAATGGATAGAAAACCTAAATATAAAAGTAAGAACCAGGGAAGCGGCTGTGGCTCAATCAGTAGGGCTCCTGTTTACCATATGGGAGGCCCCGGGTTCGGTTCCCGGGGCCTCCTGGTGAAGGCAAGCCCGCCGGCACGGCGTGGTTAGCTGACCCAGCGAGCACGAGCAGCAAGGGGGGGATAAGTGAATAAATAAATAAAATCTTTAAAATAAAAATAAAAAAATAAAAAAAAATAAAAAAATAAAAGTAAGAACCATAAAGTCTCTAGAAGAAAATGTAGGCAAATATTTTCAAGACCTGGTGGTAGATGGTAGATTCTTAAAGGAGATAAGAGGAGGGCTGAGATGGACTGCTGATGTTTAATATATGTAGAAGTGTTAATTAACTTTACTGTAAAAGTGTGGAAATGTATAGAGTTGATGGTAACACATTATAGTGAGTAACAGCTGCTTTATAAGTGGGAATGTGCTGAAAAGGGTAGTCTAGTGATGTAAATGCCAATTGACAGAAAGCTAGAGAATAATCTAGGGACTTAATAATACAGTAAACCCAGAGGTGGATGAGAATTGTGGTTGATGGTACAGATGCAAGAGTGTCCTTTGTGAACTAGAGCAGATGTATGTCACGAATACACGGTAGTGAGAATGTGGAGAAGCTTGGGAAAATTACAACTGGAGTGACCTATGGATTGTGGTTAACAGTAATAATATAATATTCATGCATCTATGACAAAGATGTACTGTGTTGATAATGGGGGAGTATGGAAAAAGTATGCCAAATGTATACTATGGACCTGGTAATAGTCTGATGATATTGCCTTATAGTCTGTAACAAATGTTCCGCCACAGTGTGGTGTGTTGATAAATGGGTATTGTATGAGAATTCTTAACATATGCATGATTGTTTTTTAAGTTTACAACTTCTGTCATAAAGATATATTTAAAAAAAATAATAGGGTGGGTTGAGGAAAAATACACCAAATGTAAGATAAAGACTATAGTTAGTAGTAAGATTTTGACAATATTCTTTCATAATTTGTAACAAATGTCTCATAACAATGGAAGGTGGTGCTGGGTTGATGAATGGGACCCCTGTATGATGTTATGCATGTTTGCTCTGTATGCTCACAACATTTATTATACACTTATTGTTTATGTATGTTCATCTATAAATGACTAAAAAATAATAATAATAGGGTGGGTTGAGGTAAAAATAGACTGAATGTAAGATACTTTGCTTAGTAGTAATATTTTGAAGATGCTTTTTAATCATTAGTTAAAAGTGTTTCACAACAATGCAAGGTTGGTAGGGTGAGGTTTGAGAGCCCTATATGATGTTATGTATGTTTGTTTTGTAAGTTCACAACCATACTATACATTTAATGTTTATGTATATTTATGTATTAGTGATATACTTCAATAAATTAAAATCAAATTAAAAGTGGACTAAGAGTTTAGATCATTTACATACCATATGGCTTTCCACATGAAAATATTCCCACAGAGAACCTAACATTAGTTATATACACTCTGGTAGGAATGCAATTATTTGTCTTTCTATAGAGCCCCAGAAAGCAGCATGGCTAATTCCACACAACTGTGGAAAGAAAGCACAGTGAAAGGTGATTTTGGGGCTCACAACACAAGGTTTGAGAAGAATTTACCAGTATCAACAAGTTGGACAATAGAGTTGTTAAGGTAACAGAACTAACATTTTGGGGAGTAGAGTTGTGGACCCTAAAAACCTGAAAAGAAGAGTATACAGTATTCCAACACCAGAGTCTTAGACAGTTCCAGGCACTCAGAAGATGCCAAATAAACACATGAAATGAAAAGCGGTAGGAGGAAAACAATGATAAACTTTTTCTTATAATAAAAATTCTGATTTAAAATTTACAGGTAGATAAATTAATAGACAATACTTAGTAGCATTATGTAACTTTAATTTTCAAAAGGAAATTTTAAGAATTATATATGGCTTAATTCTACAGCTTTTGAAAGATGGTCTGTCCACTGTATGAATGCCTATAATGATTTTCAGAAAAAGTAGGAAGTCTTATTTTATAAAGGTGATTCTGGTGGTATGAAGCTGTATGTACCGCAGAAAAACATTTTTGAAATCTAATCCATTCCTCTGTATGTGACTCCATTTTAAGTTGGATCTTTTGATGAGGCTACTTCAGTTAAGTTATGACTCACCTTATTCAGGATAGGTCATAATCCCGCATAATCCCATTACTAGAGTGTTTATAAACAGAATGGAGAGAGAGAGAGAGAGAGAGAGAGAGAGAGAGAGAGAGAGAGAGAAAGAGAGAGAGAGAGAGAGAGAGAGAGAAGCCACGGAAGCAAGAATCTGAAAGCAATGGAACCTGGAAGAGAAGGGAGAGACCAGCAGACACACTACCATGTGCCATGCCATGTGGCAGAGGAGCCAAGAATCACTGGCAGCCAGCCTTCAGGAAGAAAGTATCACATTGTTGATTCCTTGATTTGGACATTTTCTCAAATGGTAGGCTAATAAATTCCCATTGTTTAAGCCAACCCATTTCATGGTATCTGCTTTAAGCAGCCTAAGAAATTAAAACAGATTTAATCCAATTACTGTAGTTTGAATGAAATTCAGACTCAGAGAGAGAAAGCCATAGTAGCAGGAAGCTGAAGTCAACAGAACTCAGATGTAAAGGGAAAGGTCAACAGACGCTGCCATGCGCCTTGACATGTGACAGAGGAGCCAAGGATCATCTGCAGCTCATCTTCAGGAAGAAAGCATAGCCTTGATTTGGACATTTTTCCAGCCTCAAAACTGTGAGCAAAAACCCATTTCATGGTATTTGCTTTGAGTGGCCTTTCCTAGGCCTTTCCTAAAACAGTGATGAAAGATCTTTGTAAAATAATAGTTTCTATCCATAACTGGGTTGCTATCTCCACTCTATCTCCCCAATTTTCATTAAGGTAAACACTCTAGAGTTGAAATAACTCTTCACTACCAGTCATCTCAATGAGGCATTGTATGTTCAGAGCTTGCTGAATATTATCACCTGTGTAGTGGGATTTCTTTATAAACATTAGGAAAGGATTTAGAAAAAGAAATGCTATTCTGAAAGTCATTTGGAAAAGTATTAAACAGTGTTCTCATTCTCCTGCTAAAAAATATCACTTCAAAGATTCTTTAAAAAGAGAAGCCTATATTGGAGACATATAATAACAGTCTTTTGGACAATGTATCAAAAATATATTTATAATTAAGGTCAAATATTACCATTATATGATTTCACATTTAATGGTCCATTTAAGATACACTTTCTTTCAAGTTGTGTCCATTTTCATGGGTACCAGATATTAAATATTTCTGACTAAATACATGCATTATTTCTAAATCAGTTCCTATTTACCATAGAATTACTCTTTCTATAACTTTTTATCTCTATTTACTGCTTAGAACATTTTTACTATATTGAAAACCTCATTTTCACTTAGGCAAAATAACAATTCATCATCATATTCCACTTTTGACATTTCTGTGCTCTCAATCTCTTCTGGGTCAACCCTAAGAACTCTTTATACCTCCTTGGGTACTGTTTGGGCTATTAATCTTTTAAAAAATTAAAACAAAATCTGCCAACACAGAAAACCTCACCATAAAAGCAGAAATGACATATACCAGTTTTATCGTTGAATAAGCATCAAACCAGAATGTGACGTGGATCACAGGAAACCTGTTAAAGAGATTTCAAAGAGAGAAAGAAAATGTATCCTAAATATAGCCAGGCAGATAAAACTTACTACATTCATATTCTTAAGATAAACAAGAACTAGTTCTCAAGTAAGAGGATTTGACAGCACCGTTTTTCATACATAGTTTATCTTAAATTTATTTGGTAATTGCGTTAGTCACACTTGTGTTTTCTGATTGCTTTTATCCAAATGAAAAATATGTTTCTCACATTTGTATTACAGAAGGTAGGTTTGTAACTTATAGCCAGGCTTGAGCTGAAGTTAAGCTCCGAATTTCCCATGGAAACTGTGAGGGGCATTACCTTCCTTGATGATTACATTTCAAAGCAATGACTCCCTTCTCCTTGAGAAAAATATTGTAAAAACTGGCTAGATTTACATATATCTCAATAGAGGAGAGAACAAATTTACAAGTTTTCTAAAGAAAATGCTCTAGGAAAAGGGTGGGGTCTCTTTCCCTTTTTGTACCTGAGAAAACACTTTTTGTTTTCTTTTTTTATTTATATTTACCCTTATACTACCCATTGTTTTGTACCACAGTGCCCCAAGAAGGGCTGCCTATTTGAACTAGGATCTTTGCTAAAAATCAGTATTTCCAAGTGTTTCAGGTTTACTGTAAAATTGCTGAAATAATTTGGGAAACAATGCAGTAAAATATACCTTAAGGGCAAAAACAAATTCAACAATTAAGAACAGGCTTAATTCTCCCTGTTCAGTGAAAGGAAAGAGAGTTCTCTCTCTCTCATCACTTAGTATTACATTAGGAAACCCATAATCTTAAGTTATCTCTTTTTCTTTTAGAAATATAATCAAGGAAGATATGGCCCCTATATCCCAGTTACCTGGAAAGAAATTAGCATAACTTCCAGGAGGCTCCTGCTCCAAATTGTAAACCTATTTCTAGTCTTAAAGATGAAAAATATCTTGAAAGTATGTTGTAATGGGTTGTATCTGCTTAGCTACATAAAAAAGGTAAACTGCCTTTCTGTTTTTGCAATCTCTTTTCAGATTGCCTGTGATTCATCGCATTCTAGTTTAATGCTTATTGAGTAATATAACTGTTTTCTTTCTCTTCTAACTTTGTGGAGAGGTTTTCTGGTTTGGGAGAAGATTTTGTTTTTAATTATATTTCCCCAACAATACATTGACATAATAAAGATCCTGAAAAATAGTAGAGCAAAGATAGTTGATTAACTTTTTAAATTCAAAGTTTCACAATCATTTTATTCATAATATTTGTTCATTTCCTACATAATTAGCATTCTACAGAACACATTTTGTAGAATATTGCTTTGCCCTTGACCTTATATTCCCTCTATCAAATATTGACTGTCCTTTGTTCCTGTTACCAGACAACTGGTAGAAAATATGATAATGCAATTCATACTAATTTGTGGAAGACACATTATGACTTAATAGGTTTCTTTCCCAAAGGGTTTGCAACATAGCTACATCCATTCATTTGCATATTGCCCATGGCAGTTTAAGCACTACAATGACAGAATTGAGTAGTTCCATCCAAGACCTCATGGTCCACAACGCCAAAAATATTTACTAACTGCCCTTTACATAAATGTAAATATAGAATGAAATTACAATGGTAGAAACGAGGTCCTGGAGCAGGACGAAAGGAGAGAATCTTTTTTTCCCCCTTATCAGAGATTATTTCTCATTCACATACCTCAAATCACAGCAAGTGACAGGAGAAAATAAGGATGTGATGCTTTCTGTCAAGACCTATTCCCAAATTTGCAAGGTAAATGCTAAAAATAACGCACTTCCCAGTTACAGTTATACAATTCAAAGTCAAAGAGGGGACATTTCCAAGCAGAAAAATTCATAACCTGTTCATGTTGCTGTTTTGTATAGGATCCAAAGACCAGCGCCTCTTTGCATCTCCATTTCTATTTACTTGCTAAATGTAAAATATAAAATAAGACTTCTGACAACTTGGAAGAACTTGACAAATCTGAGAGTAGGAAAAAATATTACGATGTTGAAGGGATCAGGGTTCGAGGCTCCTCCTTTCATTTGTCATGGGATATTGCAACATATCTAGCTAAATCCAACAAGCCTGCCCACCCATTTATCTGCCATTTATCAGAAGGGGAACTGAAACAGTCTGTAGGGATGGATTAGTGCAGACACATTGAGGCAGGCAAGTAAAATAGGGAATCTGTAGATGGATCTAGAGCCTGGCAGGAAGCCCACATGACCATTGGTACCGCACAAGATGGAAGCTAGAAACTCCATTTGGAACGAGATTTCCTCTGGAAGCCAGGAGAAGCCTCAGGGATATTCTCCAGGGGCCTTATTAATGGGCCCTCCTGGGGGCAATCAATCAAAACAGCAAACAGCTGGGACTCCTCCCCTGTCATTATCAAAAGGACAGAAAAATTAATGGTTTAAAAAGCAAGTCCGAAGGCCAAAAATGGTCTTCTCTTGCCTTCTTCCCCCACTGCCTGGAACAGCATGCAAGTAAAACCTGGGCATTTGTAATCAATCTGTAATTGGGAATTGTAGTCTGTAAATCAGCCCTCTTTATCCCTTTTCCAGCCCCTTTCCTCCCTACCTGGGACCCATAATCTGTTATTTTCTCCCATTTCTCTTCTCTCCCTTCCTTAATAATTTACTGGCCTAACTAACCTGCCTTGGTCTTGAAATTAATTTTATGTAGCTTAGCTAAGAACCTAGAGAAAATCTGGGAACAAGAGCACTGTGGATGAGTCAAATAAGTAACATAATTTTCATATATGAAGTAGAACACATTTATAGACAGACAGCTAAATTACTAAGTCTCAAGTCTACACATTTCAAAACAGTCCTTTAAAAATAATTGCTGTAGTTAGTGCAGTAGCCTTTTGGAGATATGACAAGGTTGTTGTTTTATATTCTAGCTTTTAAAATTCTACTACCCATTTCCCTGCATAACAAGACTGCAGTGGCTTAAATCTCCAAAGAGAGAAATCACATTTATACTATATATTACTTTAATATTTTTCTCACTGTCTTAATTTTTTGAAGAAGAAAGTACAAATTTGAGTACATGTTAATGAATTTAGTGATTAATTACACTCTGCTCATTTGGAGTTTTGCACTGGCAAAAGTGAATGTTAGGCATAAAAGCAATCCCAGTATGTAGAATAATTTAATATACATTTGCTAGGTATCTTTAATTAGTATTTACTATAAAAAGTGAACTATGTTTATCCCCTAAATTTATTTCCTAAACTTTGAGGTTACAAGTAACCAAATTTATACAGGAAATACTTTCAAAATTAAGTTTTAGCAGTGTATTCAGGTTTTCAAATTTATTGCTTAAGTTGCTATAAGGATTTCTATAGCACCAAAACTATGGTTGTAAATGCATTTTTACACGTGTATTTTATGGGCATCATTATGAGATTCAAAAAAGCTATTATAAACTTGGATTCCAGAAACACTAATCTTTCAGTTGAATTTTTCTTGCAGTAAACACACTAGTTGGATCACCAGGTAAAATGCAGTAGGCCCACTTAAATTTTAATTTAAGATAAACATAACAATTTTTTAGTATAAGTATGCCCCAAATATTGCAGAGACATATGTTAAAAATTCATTGTTCATCTGAAATTCAATTTTATTCTGTCTTAAAGTAAAACAAATTTATTAACTTAAGGGCCATGGGTTAGAAGTTTGACCTGGGTTAAAATCAAGGCGTGAGCAAGGCTATGTTCCTTCCTGCAAGCTCTGAAGAATACTCTGTTTTCTTGCCTTTTCCAGTTTTTAGAAACATTCCATGTTTCCTGAAGTCCCCTGCCTCTATCTTCAAAGTTGCATTCTCTCTGACGTTTCTTCTGCGTTTACATCTCCCTCTGACTACAACTTGGAAATGTTACACTTTGAAGTACCCAGTGATTACAATGGGCACGCTTTTATAATCCATGATAATCTCCCCATCTCAAGGTCCTTCGCTTAATCACATCTGCAAAGTTCCTTTTGCCATGTAAGGTAACAACATATTTACAGGTTCTGAGGATTAAGATGTGGACATCTTTGAGGAGCTATTATTCTGCCTACTACACTGTTTTACAAAAGATCTGGCTTAAACCTAGAACTAGAAAAACTATGTTAAGACCTGTGGTTCTTAATCATAGCTGCTCACCAGAATCACCTAAGGGCCATCAAACAAGCATCATCCTAGACCAAATGAATCAATTTGAGATGGGACAGAGCCTAGCGGCAGCATTGTTTAAACTCTCCCCAGGTAACAGCAGGGCTAAGAACTGTGGTATAGGGGGTTCACCAACTATGGCCTTGGACCAAATCTGGCTTTTGTATGTTTTTCTTTTGTTTTGTCCTTTATGATTTTTACTGACATGCAATTCATATATCATAAAATTCACTCTCTTATGGTGTTCAGTTATTTTTAGTATATTCATAAAATTGTGAAACGATTTCTACTATCTAATTCTAGAACATTTTTATCACCCCAAAAAGAAACTCTATAATGCTGAGCAATCACTTGCCTTTTCTCCTTTCCCCCTACACCCTGGTGTTTTACTTTCCCAGCTGCTAAAACAAATACCATACAAGGTTTGACCACAGGAATTTGTTGGTTCATGGTTTCAGAGGTTTAAAGAGCTTCTGCTCAATGAAGAGACTACTTAAATTGGTATATGGAGCAAAATCTTTAGGGAATAAATTTAACTATAAATTATCAAACTATTAATTTTGCCATCAATTAAGAAGGATGAATAAGAAAATCAAATACACAGATTGAAGTTTGGCTTTTTCTTTAATGTAAATTATGGAAAAAAAAATATGGCACATCTGGGAAATTTGATTACTGGGGGAGGTGTAAATTAAATAACTAGAAAGCAGTAAGTCTTCAGTTGTTCTGTAGTTTATAGCCAAGAATGGAAGGCAAAACACAGAAGAATAGTTGAAATGAAACAAATCAGTTAAAGAACACAGTAATTACCACAACATGCAAGGCAACTAAAACTTTTTCTTGATCTTAAGGCTGAAGAGAAAATAGCCTCTCTCTCTTACACTGGTCTGTACTTCTTTGAATTATCTTCTGACATCAAAAGGTAGTAATGTCTTTATTTTTATGTTGGAAGGAGTGAGCATAAAGCAGAGGGGCAGGTGGCCTTGAGGTCAGGACTCCATTCCCTTCCTGCCTTGTTTATTTTTTAAATGAATCACTTTAGTTGAGGGAGAGAAAAGTGACATAATACCTAATTTATTTACTTGATAAACAAGAGAGTTAAAAACATAGCTGTTGGATTCCAGATCACCTGATCTTTGACGGGAAATACCAGAAACATGCCTTCGTGAGCTGCCTGTCTGAATATTGTGATACATTTTGAGAGTTTACTTTTTCATTTCTTAGCTCTTTTCCTGTCACTTTAGATGAGACTGTCTTGCACCTACCATCTGCATGTTAGAGTCAACATTTGCATCAGTAAATTCCATAAAATGTCACACTGGCATATTTCTGAGTCTGCTAGTAACCAAAATAAGTTATTTCCCCTCTTAAATGTGCTTTGATTTCTCCAATAGTGAAAACTATGAGACTGCTTCTTACCAATAAGAATAATGTTGTAAGTGTAGAATACTCTGCTAAAGGTCACAGGGAGGATATAAGTCAGAAATATATTTAGTTTGAATTTCAGAAGTTTAAACATTTTAATTGGATCAAATAGGTTATAGTGCTAATAAATTCAATTCTGAACTTTCAAGGACGTGCTGATATAGTTACTTGTGCAATGTAACAGCAAAAGGGTGTCATATACATGTGAACTTTAAAATCATCCTAGAATAAAGTTACAGGTTTATTTATGGCTGCTTATCCGTAGCTCATATACTTTATTTTTTCTTCCCCTTTTTCCTTTTCTTCATCTTTTCTTCTCCTTCTCTTCCCCCTCCCTGGCTTCTTCCTCTTTCTTCTTCTTCTCCATCACAAAATTCAGTTATTGCTAAGAAGAAAGTGCTGAACACAAAATAAAAATTTGGGAGAATTTGTCATTTAGTGACATGTCTGGGATCTATTCCATTGATGTTTTTAATCTTTCCTTTTTTTTTTTTTTTT
>JAKSZT010037812.1:8866958-9122394 GCA_026826555.1 Tolypeutes matacus
GCTCTGGGAGCTTGCAGTGTGCGCCCTCCTACACCAACGCCATCTTGCTGTCTTCAAATCTTTCCTTTTAATCTACTTTTGAGGGAAACTTAAGAAGTGGGTTTCATCTATATGTTAGGCAAAATAACTCCCCACCTCCACCAACACGATGTTGCCCTAATCCCCAGCACCTTTAAATATATTGCCTTTCATGGCAGAATGGAGTCTGCAGATGTGATTACATTAAGGACTTGGGGATGAGGAGATTATCCTGGACTATCAGTGTGGGCCCCAGATTATCACAAGGGTAATTATAAGGAAAAGAGGGAAAAACAGTCAGAAAAGAAGTTATGATAACAGATGTAGAGGTTGAGTGATATAATTGCTGGAACTAAGGAATGCCGGCAGCCTCCAGAAGGTTGCAGAAGAAATATAGCCTTTCCTAAACCTTGATGCTAGCTCCTTAACACTCATTTCAAATTTCTGACCTCCAGAAATGTACAATAAAAAAATTGTGTTATTTTAAGCCACTAAATATATGGTAGCTTTTGTTTGTTTTGTGTTGTTTACAGCAGTAATAGGAAATTAATACAATTGGAAATTCAATTTAAGCCCTGAGAGTCTTACTGCATAATTGCTTGTATAGCTTATATCATACAGTAGTGTATGAATAACCTTGCAAATAAAGAACAGCCATGCTAGCTTGCCTGTTTGTCTGGAGCAGACTGTGGCTGTGCCTGTATGAACAAACCTGTCTCTCTGCCTAAGTTTGTCTCCCGCCTACCTTCCTTGCGGGCTCCTGAGGTAGACACAGTGCACAAATGGTGCCGTTGGCAGGATTTGATGTGTTCTCCCACTGCTCCACCAGCTGAGGAGTTAGGGAGTACAGACCCTTGGTGGTCCCTGCCATGTGTGTGGGCTGGTATAGCCAAGTGGTGATCTCAGTGGGGTACGTGTCCAGATGCAACATCCACCAAAGACACCGCAGCGCTGCTAGGTGTCCTGCAGCAGGCCAAGGCAATAGGAGAAATGAAGCCCCACACTGCTGCTGCATGGGTGGGATGGGTGTTCCTGTCTTTGTTACGAGCTACCACCCAAGAAATGTTGAAACAAGAGAGGGAAATTCACCAGTTGCGTGAGCAACTGCAGCAGTCGCGTGTGCAGCTGGAGTGCCAAGCCATGTCGGATGGTAGTAGTTTGGATGAGGAAGAAGAGTGAGACCCATCTGACAAGCTTGTCTGGTCATGACACAAAAGGTGAAACATGATCAGGACATGGGGCAAGGGGGACACCCCATTGGACAACCGCACGTGATACCGCACACCGTGTACAGTCCCTATACACAGGCAGAACTGGTGGAATTGGGGCAGCAATTTTGTCAGAAGCCAGGAGAGCCCATAGCTGCATAGTTGCTGCAATTATGGGATGTGGGTGTGGTGGCCTCGTGTCCTCCGGGACTGAAATAGAGAAGTTAGCATAACCTACTGGCCATCCTCTGCTGTGTCAATGTCTCTTAAATGAGTGGCAGCATGCTGGGGAAACCCCCATCACACATTGATGGAGTGGCTCCAGACAGCCGTTTGTACAGTCAGGTATGACTTGGGGGAGTTGCCGGACTCAGTAAGTCAGTGGACTACATATTGCCAGACTCAGTGAACCAGTGGACTACATATACTGACCGCGTACAAGCAGTCCAGGAAATGAGCGTGCACAGTGCTGTCTTTGGCCCTAATAACCAGGGACCCGATACCAAGAAGTTCACAAGTTGGATTAGGGACCTGCTCATGCAAAATGCTACTGCTCCCTTGTTTAGGTCGATGATGGCTATCTTGACCCTGTATGTGGGACACCCGATCCATGAAGTGTCAGCCATAATGGCTAGTCTAGGCAAGGCCGAGAGCCAACAGACCAAGGTCCATCCAGTGGCAACAAGGAGAGATGCACCCCCATCTCGTAAAACAGCTAAGTCCACAGGCCAGGACTATAAAAGAAGTCCTGTGAAGGTCACGTGGAAGCAAATGTGGAATAATTTGGTAGCAGCCAGGGTAGATCCAACTAAAATAGATAGGCAATTGAATGTGGTCTTGTTAGACCTTTGGAGACAGCTAGAGTCTGCTCAGTGGTGAGCAGGAAGAGCCCAGAAACCGCAGCAGGTCAGGAAAATTGTGCAACTCAGTGACTACCTGCTAGGGGACTCCGGGTGCTCCACAGAGCCGGTGTTTACTTTTACATAGGAGGCAGGCCATGGCGTCCAAGAGGGGACCCTCAGAAAGACTGGAGGCCCTAAATGGAGCTAGCAATACACTGGTCCCCACAAAATGTGCAGCATGTCTTGGCCCTTGTGGATATGGGTGCAGAATGCACCTTTCTTTATGGGCAATCAGATAAATTCGGAGGCACATATGCCTGCGTGGACAATTATGGTTATACCGGACAAGGTACCTTGTGGGACGTCCAGACAAAGGTGATGTTGGGAATTGGGCAGTTGTCCCTGCAAATATACACTGTGTGCATTTCTAGTGTCCCAGAGTATATACTGTGTGTAGATGTGTTGAGAAGCTTGACCCTGCAAACCACTATTAGTAAATTCCATCTACAAGTACGGGCAGTGACATCCATGGTGTGGGGATGTGCTAAACATGCCCGTGTTGTGTTGCTTGAACCCTTCAGGACAGTGACCATAAAACAGTAGCATTTGCCAGGAGGGCATGAAGAAATATCAGCAACTATTAAAGAACTGGTCAAGATACAAGTTGTCCGTGATGGGACATAGCATATGACTGTTGACTACTGAGAGCTGAACAAGGTAGTTCCTCCTTTACATGCAGCTGTGTCCTCTATTCTTGACCTAATGGATACTTTGACTTTGACACTGGGAACTTATCATTGTGTTTTGGACTTGGCAAATGCCTTTTTCTCCATTGCTATTGCTGATGAAGCACAGGATCAGTTTGCCTTCACATGGGAAGGTCAACAGTGAACTTTTACTGGATTGCCTATGGGCTATGTTCACAGCTCCACCATTTGTCATGATTTAGTGGCTAAAAACCTTGAAAGGTGGCAATATGTTGATACCGTTGGGTGTATCATTATATTGATGATGTAATGCTAACCTCTGATTCTCTTGCAGATTTGGAAGCTGCTGTTCCCACTCTGGCCACCCACCTTGAAAGTCAAGGATGGGCGATAAATGGGTACAAGTTGCAAGGTCCTGGGTTGTCTGTCAAATTCTTGGGTATTGTATGGTCAGGTAAGACAAAAGTAATTCCTGAAGCAATAATTGACAAGATTCAAGCACATGTGCATCAATACACACAGAATGTTGCGTATATATTCCTGATAATAAAAAATCCATTCAATGAGCCCTGCAAGAAATTAACCATGAAATACAAAATATCCAGAAATCACAGGTAGAGCCTATGCAAGACTGGTGGGAGTCCCTAGGTACTTGGCAAGGGGCTCTTGGGGGAACCCTAATAGGCTTAGGGTACATACCTCTGTGTTGTTGCCGTGGTGCTTAGTTGCAGTGTACTCCCACAGCTGCTAAGGCTGTTGCCCTTGGGGGTGGCATGTGTGAGGGTTAAAGTCACCACTATGTTCATGTGATATGTGATGACATTGCTATGTGACGGAAAAGCCAAGGAGTCCCAAAGTCTACCTGCCAGCCCAAAATGCTTGCCCTGGGAGGAAACAAGTCTTCTAGCCTTAACCTCTGAAATGTAAATTCTTGTTGTTATGCCAACCCATTGAATGATATTTGCTTTAGCAGCTAGGGAACTAAAACAATAAATAATTCCTTATCTTAAAGAAATCTTTTTCCTAACCTGAACAGTTTAGTTTCAAAAACAGTCAGTGTTTGTTGTGTACGTGTGTGTAAGTGTATATTTATCTGAAATAAACTGCAACATCAATTATGCTGCTCAGTTCTGTGCCAAATACATATGCCACAATCTATAAGTTCCAACAGTGATTGAACTGTTCAGTTGAATCCTTCAAAATTATCTCATGAGCTTTCAAATAGTTTGCACCTGTGTTTGTTAAGTTTTCTATGCTGATCTGGGAATCAAAAAGGCCAAGTGAAAAGGAACTGAGAAGCACATGAAACTAGACAATTCAGACAAGACAGAGAAACATTTTACAGGAAACATTACTTAGAAATAATCTGTAATTTGCATATTTGAATCACAAGAATGGAAAGTTTACCTTGTTGTTACCCAGAGATGGGTCACTTGGGTTGCAGTGTCCCCTCAGGTAAAAAGTACTGAGAGAAACAGGGATGTCCAGTTCTCTTTTTCTATAACACTTAATCTGAGAATCTCTATAATGCATTGGTCTAGCCTGAATCAAACACAGGAAAGGTTACAGGACCAGCCAAATTTTTTTGTATATCAAACATTTTGTACACATGCCTGGAACACATGTTGTAAGTGCTTGATGTTTGTACAATGTGTGCATGACAGAGAATCAAAGAATCAAGTGCTAGAATATTGCAAGGCTACAAATGTAGTTAAAACAGAGAACTCTAAGGTATCACATATGGCTTATAAATAAAAATTGAAATTAAGGGAGAGAAATAAAATGATAATAATGTTTTATTGAATATTAGTAGATCATATTACACATATTATCTCATTTATTCTGCCCAACTACTCCAGGAGTACCTACTCACATTCCCATTTCAGAGATGGGAAAACTGAGACGTAACACCGTTATGAATTTGCCCCACCTCCTAACTGTTGCATCACAAAAGTTGCAGCCCCTATGGCATGCTGAACTGGAATAGTAACAAAAGCAAAAGCAAGTAACAAGGAAAACTAACAGTCACAGACATTGGCAACACCTTGGTCAGTTACAGATTATGGGAATAGTAGTTATTAACTAAATAATTATTTCCTGGTTTAATGACAAAAAGTATTATGTTTTTCATTTCTTATGTATGGGCACCATATTTAGGAGAAATATTTCAATCCACAGTACACTAACAGTCAATGTAACATAGTTACTATGATCACTGGCTCTGGAGGGTTCCAATATAGTCTTTACAATTTGTCAAGGTTATGACCTAAAACTCTATGGATCATAAATTTTATACAGTAAAGATAACAATAGCACTTATTTCACAGAGTAACTGGAAGAAATATGAATTTCTACATATAAAGTTAGAAATTGGTCTTAATGAATAATTCCAGAGATCTAGAGCATAATCTGCATTTTGGGTTAATTTTCTCCCTATTTAATTGGTGTGTGTTTGTTTCTTTTAATCTTCTGCTATTGTCTTTGAACCAACTTCAAGCCCTGTTAGGAATAAGGCTGGTATATTTTAAGCAATTTTAAAATTTGAATATCCAATTTAATCCAAATTACCAGGCAAATTCAGGGAATACTTACCCTGTATTCCATTCCATAGAGCAGGGGTTCTTAACAAGGGGTCCACAAGCTTGAATTGAAAATCAAAATAACATTATTCTTGGCAAAGGGGTCCATGGAACAAAAAAGGTTAAGAACCCCTGCCACAGAGTGTTTGAAAGTTTTGGAATGCATGTCTTCATCTGATCTATTTGATTCATGACATCACATTTTGAGCACCCAAACTATACTCCCTCATTTATTAAAATATCAGAGTGAAGCTCTGCTAGTGAGTTAAACTTTATAAATGTATGCAAATGTGTATATTTATATATGTATATATGCATATGTGTATATATGCATGTGCACATTTCATGGATAAGATAGAGGTATATAAATAACATTTTTAAAACTTTTCAATTTCCCATGGACATTAACCTCTTTCAGTCCCTTCTCCTTGGAAATATGCTTACGAAAACTCATCCATCATTTGGCAGATTGGCATTTTTAGGATCACTGCAGCCTTTATTTCTCAAATATATATGTCTTTCCTAAAGTTGTTTTAAAAACAAACCATAAATATGCTACTATTAGGCTCAGGACAGAAGACCCTCTTGAAACTCCAAAATTGCAATTTCTAGAAACTAGTTTACAATTAGTTATGACCCAGCCAGTAAATTAGCTATGAAGTATAGATGCAAATTAACCTAGAAAAAGAAGAAGTCAATACTTTATGAGGAATGAGGGTACTTTGCCCCTCCACAACAGAAAGTGCTAGAGCTTCATATTTCCAACTACGATAATACACATTTCCTATGCCTCCCTCCTCTTTGATAGTCCAACACTGTTCCCATCTAAAGCGTCCTACACCCATGTGATGTTATCATTAGACATCCCTAACAAAGGTCATGCTAAAACTGAAATGAAATCTCAAGATTTTACTTAAATTCCTCTTCATTTAACTTTACAGAAGTGTTTACACAGTTTCAATATCATTTTAATTATCTTGTGAGCCTTTCATTCAGAGCAAAATTTCATTTGGTTGATGAATAATTCTTTCTGTTGCTCTTTGATAACGTAAGTCTTTACTTTACCTACTGGACTGTTAACCTTCAAGGCTATTTTTAGTCTACTCTGGATTCACTTGAAATATGCTTGGGGACTGAGGAAAGGTTTTCTATTATATTATGTGCAGATACAATCATTTTGTCTAAAGCTACCTCCATTAGCCTTTAGTCCTTCTTTCTTTTCCTTGCCTCCCAATTCCCTACATGCATTTTTGTAATGATTTTGTATCTTTTTTTTTTTTTTTACAAATAAAGAGAAAATATTTTTGAATAATTCTAAGTGGGGCACTGAAAATAACTTGTCTGAGAAGTCTTTCATTTTCAGTTAAGCAGTAATAGATAGTGAAAACAAACAAAAACGAACAGAAATTATCCTTGTATCTTAAATGTAAACACTTATCATATCAATAAAGAACTAAATTTTCACCCACATGTAAGTATACAGATATTTGCTATTTTAGATACTTTTAGCTGTCTTTCAAATTTTCCTTTTTTCTGAAAATTTTTTTAGACTTTTAAAAATATTTCTATACTTTTTTTATACCTCTATTTCCCCCTTACTATCTTAAAAATCTATCAATGATGTGTGTATGTTGTTGCATTTCCATGTGTGTTTCACACGTGGACTGAATTTGTGTATGGTCCATAGGCACATATTTGATTAATTTCAGCTCTTATTATCATGTCCACCCTCCCATTTCTCAGTGATCTTTCCAGGATCTATCTTGGCTGCACACTGCTAAGACACATCTCAGGAAACAACAACAACAAAACAACAACCATCTATATATAGGATATACTTTGTGCCAACCACTATTATAATTACCTAAGTACCACCATATGAATTTGGTATTAGTATTTTTCATTTTACAGATGGCACAAATAGATTAACTAACTTTCTCAAAGTCATATACCTAGTAGTTGATAGAACTGGGAAAATCAAGACAGCCTGGATCTAAAGGACATATTTTTTTTAACATCCATACACCCTTGTCACTAGGCCATTTAGTTCAGCTACTGACCCAGTAATTATCAGTTTTGTTTATGATTTTTATTTTCATTAAACATTTTTTTTCTTTTCAACCCCAAATCCATTTTCTCTGGAAGGGTTTTCCTCAGTCAAATAAATGTATGAAGCATAAATTGCAATTTTATGATCCTCTTTTTGGAATATGTCCTACCTGAAATTAATATATGACTTCCTTTCTTTCAAATGAAAAGTGTATCCTGTTATAAAGTGGTGCAAACATTTCTTTAAAATGATACTGTTCCTAGATACAATTGGTGCAATGTAAAATCATCTGATTTAATGCTTTGTGTGGTTGTAGTTTCCCAATATTTATCTTTCTGCTTAAAGAGATAATAAGAAGGAATTTGCTAGAAGAATAATAAAAATTTCATAATCTTGCTGACAAGAAATTGATTAAGAGAGTAAGATGATAAGGAAACATGGCATATGGTTTTAATCCAGTCAATGTTATATATCAGCTTTGAAATTTTTTCCTGAGGCACAGGCTAAAAAGATACCTAGGATATTTATCTTTCTGTTAAGTCTCAACAATATAAGCCTTTAAAATAATCCCTTAGGAAGTCATTTTTTGTGTAATTTGTTCCTTAGGGCAGCATGATAGTTTAACAAATCTTAAATAGTAAAAGATGACCCGTCACTCCATGACCACCATTTTTTTTTTCTTACTATGTCATCATCCTCACTGATAAATTATCACTGAAGCTAAAATCAGAGAAAATTCTGCCCATAATTCTTGCTTTATATTTTAAGTTTTTCATCCTTCATGCTTTCTTCATTCTTTGTGCACTTGACCTACTCAAGTAAGGCTTCCAAGAAACTTTTAGAACTAATATTATCCACTTTTAACTATTGTTTGAGTTCTATTTATCTATTGTTTTTTAAATTTATGAAAATAGAGGATGACATGTAAACAAATAAACCAGACAACGTCTGAATCTGCTCTGGCATATACTCAATATGTGCTTTTAAGAATGTTTCACGACTTTAAATTCCTCTTCTAGAAAAGATTATGAAAATCCCCCCCACCCCCTTACAGGACTATGAGTATATTTTTTTATACATTCACTTTTGGTCTCTATCAGGCACCCAATAAATGTTTGCAAAATGAAGAAATGCACACAGCTAGTATAATTACTGAGAAATAAGTCATCTAGATTTCCTTTGTCATTCTACAAAGCAACAATTTAATGTAACATTGAAGGAGAGGAAAATATATTTGTGAACCCTTTGGAGGAGCATTTTTTACTTTTTATTGTAGTAAAATAAACTCAAAATCCCATTTTAACCACTTTCAAGTATACAATTTAGTGGTATTAATTACATTCGCATTCATAATATTTTGCTGCTATGGCCAATATCCATTACCCAAACTTTTTTATCACCTCAAACAGAAACTCTGCACCAATTAAGCAATAACTCCCATCCCTTCACCTCCCAGAAGTTATTTAACTGCCCACTGCTTCTAAATGAGAGAAGTTATCTCTGTAAAGCCATTTTCATATTATTCAATTCTTTACCTACATATTTCTCTATTCCTTTCTCTCTTCTTTTTGTCATTTTTTTCCCCCTTTCCCTCAACTAAAAATCCTTAGAGTGACTTTATTGCAGTAATGATGTTAGGATTGAGTGGAAAACTTTTCTTAATAGCTGGTTTGAATTATTAAGGGAATCTGATTTCCAAATAAATATTTGCAAATATCTCCAGCCCTTCTAAGAATCTGTTTCCTGTATAAGTCAGAACAATTTCTAAAATGTAAAGGTCTCAAGCTTTCAAATCAACTCAGCTAGTGGATATATTTAGGATATCATGGATGTATTAAAAGCCTATGGTAACATTCAAAATTATTACCGATTTTGAAAAGTACTGGCTTTGTTTTCTCTATCTAAAAAAGTAAATAATCTTAAGTCATAATGAGGAGATGATGAAAACATATCTTAAAAGTAGATGTTCCTGAAGATCTTTCCCCGAAAATTCTAAAATTTGTGTTGAAAATTCAAACAATAAATCATACTATGACAGGAAACAATGTGAAACAGGTACTTTTAGACTCTTGAAATGAATTATGCATTTGGAACTCTTGTTCTTCTTGAATCCAGAAATTTATCAAAACAATCCTGGAGCTGAACTACCATAGAGATAAAAACAACTATGTGATTATACCAGTGCTTCAATCACTTTTAGAGCATTTTCATTATTCCAGTAATAATAATAGTACTAAAAAACAAAAACCAAACAAATAAAAATCATCACCTCTCAATCCTTCTATGCTTCTCCTGCTGTGCATAGCTGCTATTCTGTTTCATTCAATGTAGTTTATTTGTATTTATACTTTGTTGTTGTTTTTTTTTTAAAGATTTTATTTATTTATTTATTCATTTATCCCCCCCTTGCTGCTTGTGCTCACTGGGTCAGCTAACCACGCCATGCGGGCGGGCTTGCCTTCACCAGGAGGCCCCAGGAACCGAACCCGGGGCCTCCCATATGGTAAACGGGAGCCCTACTGATTGAGCCACAGCCACTTCCCTGTATTTATACTTTGTATAAACAGTCCTATATATGCAATGTCACCCATATTTGCATTTTATATGAAGTTTCACTGTTATACAGTCTCATGTTAAATTTTTTAGCTTTCCTTCTAGTAATATACATGTCCTTAGACTTGCAACCACTTTCAACCACTGTCATACCCATATAATAGATCTGCTAGTCACAAACATCATGATGTGCTCTCACCATTTCCATTCATTTCCAAATATTTATAAACAATCTTTTAACCAATTCTGCACAGCTTAACCCTCAGCTTTTCATTCTCTACCCTCATTCTACTTTCTGGTGACCTATATTCTAATTAATAATTCCATGAGTTTACATAAAATATTTAGTTCATAACAGCACAATTATATAATATTTGTCCTCTAATGTCTGGCTTGCTTCATTCAACATGTCTACCAGAATCATGTTGTCATATGCTTCATGAATTCATTTCTTCTTGCTGCTGCATAGTATTCCACTCTGTGTATATAACACACTTAGTTTATCTATTCATCATTTGATGGACACCTGAGTTGTTTCCAACTTTGATAATTGTGAATAACACTGTTATGAACATCAGTGTGCAGATGTCTATTCATGTCATTGTTCTCAGTTCTTCAGGGTATATACCTAGTAATGGTATTGCTGGTTCACATGGCAAGTATATACTCAACTTCCTTAGGAACTGCCAAATAGTCCTGCACAATGGCTGTACCATTCTACATTCCACCAAAAGTGAATAAGTGTTCCTATCTCTCCACATTATCTCCAACGTTTACAGCTTTCTGTCTTTAATAATGACCAGTCTAATAGGTGTGAAATTATATCTCACTGTAGTTTTGTTTTGCATTTCCCTAATCACTTGTGATGTTGAACATTTTTTCATGTGTTTCTTCACCACTTCTTTTTGGACAATTGTCTTCAAGTCTTTTGTCCATTTTTTAATCAGGTAGTTTGTCTTATTATTGTTTAGTTGTATGATCTCTTTATATATCATGGATATTAAACCCTTATCAGATATGTGATTGCCAAATATTTTCTCCCATTGAGTCAGCTGCCTTTTACCCTTTTGACAAAATCCTTTGAGGTGCAAGAGTGTTGAATTTTGAGGCGGTCCCATTTATCTATTTTTTTTTCTTTTTTGCTCATGCTTTGGGTATAAGGATTAGGAAACTACTGCCTTCCATAGATCATGAAAATGTTTTACTACATTTTCTTTTAGGAGTTTTATGGTTGTCGATTTTATATTTAGGTAATTGACCCATTTTGAGGTAATTTTGTAGTATAAGGTTTGAGACTGGGGTCTTCTTTCTCTCTGAGTGAGAGGTACAAGCAACACTCTTCCCTTTCAACAAGCTGCCTTTGTGCAGGACCAAATAGGGAGGCTCCCTGGTAGGTCAGTTATAAAGCTTCTGATATGGTCAAAAGAGAAAAAAAATTTTTTTTTAAATCATCTCAATAAGCATAAAAGTTCAGGTGAGGCTGAGAGCAAACCACACTGATTTCAAAAATTGAAACTGCTATGTTCAAAGGGATTTAGTATTCCCAATTTGAATCTAGGGCACAGAGCTCACTTTAATGCTAGTAATGTCAAATTATTTATCTGTTATCATAATACCCCAGTAACTTACAAGGTAAGCTTGGGATTTGGGATAATCCTATTTTTGGAGGTGTTTGCAGAATAATTGCAGTAAAACATTTGAGGTGAAAAGGGTTAGAGCCAATTTTGGAAATTATTTTACAGCCAATACAACCCAGGCAGACTGGTGCAGGGAAAATGTTTTCACACCTACTATGATGAGTATGAGATTGCCTACCACATACTCAAATATTCATGGTTAATAAGATCTGCTATTTATTTTACTAATTCTGAGTGAACAGTGAATATTCAGTTTTCCCTGGAGTCTATCACTGAATTATTACTTAAATTTCTATCAAACCGCATTGAGGAAAAGCAATGACTATTGCTCTTTGTAACTTTTTAGCATACTTGCTTACATGAATTTCAATTTACTTGAGTTGGGAGACAGAAGGTGCACTAAGGATAGCTTTAGGAAAAAAGTATGCCTTATTAAAACAGTTATATCAAAAAATCTGTACATGCAAAGAAGTAAATAATTATCCAGCCAAAAAATCTAGATTATTTATGATAGTAAGTGCCAAATAAGTGGTACAGACAGAATATGCTATGTAACATGAGAGGGAAAACAGATCAATCCCACCATTCCATATGACAGCATTAGGAGGACATCTAAGGCTTGTGAGATTGATTTTGGACCTTGAAGAATAAGTGGTCTTCTTAAATGCAATGAGGTGGGGAGGTGGGTACTCCAGATTGAGGCATATCTTGAATAGAGATGTTGTGTCAGATAAGATAAATACTGTTGACCACTTCAATAGACAGACCTATAAATATCAATGGCTTAACAAAAATGTATTTGTCATACCAGTAAAGTCTAAATGCAGGTAAGGTGTCCCTTCCCCAATTTGCTATACCATCTGTAACACGGGGCATTTCATGTTCACCACAAGGGCAAGAGAGAGATGGGGGAAACACACTCATGTTTCTGCCTTTTCTTAGAAGTTAAACGTCATTTTTGCTTACAGTCAGTTGGCCAGAGCTAGTCAAATGACTTCAACCTACTGAAATTAGGAAATTATGTAGATAATTCAAGGGTATTAATTTTCTCTATTATGTGTAGGTATATGCAAGGTAAGTTTTAAGTTCTTGCTCTACTACTATAAGAAAGTTATAGGTAATGGACTTAGAAAATGATTTGAGGTTTGTAGAGTATTTTGAACATCAGATAGATAACAGATTTTATCTTTTAGGTAACTGAAAGTCACTAATGATTCTCAGCCCAATATGTTATAATCAAGAAGACATAAATGAAAAAAGGTGTGTGGGGTGGGGGTGGGGGGAGTGAGGGGTAAAAGGAGAACACACAGGTATAGGATGTCCATTAGATAAGATATTTTTTTTCTAGGCTTCTGAATTTTTTACTAAACTTACTCAGAAATAACAGATCAAATGAATAAGTTGCTTAAGGTTGCCATGCAATGTATGGGCTGGTTCTAAAACAAAAGTTGATGTCTTGATGTTGGTCCTGCTCTTTGGGGCCCACCATGATATATCTAAGTTAATTCAAAGCAAAAATTGGTCTTGGCATTGGGGAAAGGACAATTGGCTCTCATCTTTCCACCATCTGGAAGGACACCTGGCTTCTCCTCCTTTTGAGAGATTATGAATTGTTCTTTGAAGCCCGAAGGTGGCTCCAGCTTGTCAGTTAATCCTTCCTTAACTTCCAAGCTCCACAACTGTTTTCTCCCATCTATGAGCCTTTTTGCTATTACTATTGTAGTTAGGATTAATGTCACAGATAATTATCCTCTAATCGGCACATTTACACAGATTGTAAATAAATTTTCATTTATAGGAATATTACTGATGCATTTTATATAATAAAAATATTTTCCTGCCAATATTTAATTGTATAAGGCATATGCATAATGTAAAGTAAATCCACTTCAACAATGTTTGTTCTTTTTATTGGCATCTACTAGACTTGAAGTTACTTAATAGTAGAATCTCTAAAATGGTAGAATAGTAGAGTATCTATTAAGGGAATGGGTAGAATGTGTGGATAGATATAACTTATTGTACATTTTGTGATGATTGACAACTCTGCAAGACATATATCCCACTGTCAGATTGCATTTTTTAAAATAGCATAAATTGCATCTTATTTACTTGCTATTGTTACAGAATCTGTGGTCTTCCAGGGAACCAGGATCTCTGCTTTTAGTATTACCCTTTTTAACCCAAAAAGAAAATATATTCAGGAGAAAATGTAGCAATGCTACACAATTACAGACTTTTCTGAGGAGGAGGAAAAGGAATAAGGAAAAATGTGGATAATTTTAACCTTGGAAAAAAGGAAGAAGAAAGTGCTTTTGGGAAGGGGACTTTAGTTTTAGATAATAGAAAACAAATCAGACTGATTTAAGGTAATTTTTAGGTTGAGGGAGTGGAGAGGAGATAAGGAGACCAGCTCAATGCAGATTGCTCATAGGAGAGAATGAAATGTGGCTAAGGACACCAGGACGGTGTTTTCGGTTGGTTGATTTGGGGTGGGTAAAGTAACTAGATAAGTAGCTTTCGGGTACTTAACTTTGTCTATAAAAAGACACTGAAGACAACATTTCTATGACTATTACTGTGTAGGGTGTAGGGGGGTGGGAATGTTATTGCCAATCTTAGTTAACAACAATCATATTTTGAGGGAAGTGACAATATCTTCTCCTTTTGTATGATAAGATGCAATAAGTAAGTGTTAGCTAATTTGAACAATTGTAGATACATCTGTTGCTCTGGATTGCTTTGTCCCTTTAGGTTAACAGAGCAACACAGCTGCATGCTGTACAATAGAGAAAAACCTTCATGCATTTTGCTATCATTCAAAGAGACAGAGTTATCAGGAGTCAGTAATACCCAACAGTATTGTTTCATACTAGACACAAAAGGAAAATAATTAGTTTGGGCCTCTAAATAAAATATATGGTATAACTTATGTGAATGATAGAGCATCCTAAATGTGGCCTAGATCATACCATGTGACCCATCTCTGCTTCCCCTCTGCCCCAGCCTCATTTCCTGACTGCAGTCAAAAAATTATAGTCAGCTGTGTTGGTAATTTTTACCTATAAGAGTAAGAACTTGTTATCTATGGTACCTATTAATGATCCATTTAAATTAAATGCTGAGTAAGTAAATGATAGCAGGAAATTCTGCAGTTTACCAAGTAACCAGCTTCTGCCCTTTCCCCATCAAATCTTCAAATGATCAGAGAATTCAGTAAAAATTTCTCTGATCCCAGAATTTAACTTCTGGCTGTATTTCTCCCAAGGTTTTTGTTCTACAATAAAGTTCTGCTCAATCTCTGTGGTATATCATTTGTTGTTCTCTCATTAAATTGTGTCTGTAGTCCACTGGGAATCTCTAAAGATTCCAAAGAAATAGACCCTTTTTTTTTTTTAATTTATTTTTATTGTGGGTAAAAATCAAAATTCTCACAATACATACAAACATTTGCAAAATGATATATAAATATATATGCATATATGTGTATTTGCTTACAAAAATGTTATTTATATATATATATATATACATATATTTTAAGAGGTGCTTAGATTACTCAAAATATTACACGGAACCCACTGGGATTCCCATGTTGCCCACCTCCCACACCTCCCACCACATCCCACACAAACATCTCCCACAAGTGTGGCCCCTTTTTGAACTATGGCAAAAATGTGGTCATGTTCATACATGAAGCCAGCCCAAAGACATGAGGTCTCATTGTGAACAATTGAGGAGTGTCTAAGAGATATGGTACAATGTAGGTTCTGTAAACAGAACTGGACACTCAGAACTAAGAAAAGGAACATAAACAGAACCCAAAAGGTGACATTCAGAAACCTGTGTAGCAGAGGTTCTTAACAAGGGCTCTGTGAGCCTGAATTGAAATTCAAAAAAAAACATTATTCTTGTGGGGATGTGTTGGAGAGGGTGTGATGTCTTTATTAAATAATACACAGTATAGTGTGGACTTAGTAAGGAGTCCGTGGTTTTCACCTGACTGGCAAAGGGGTCCTTGGAACAAAAGAGGTTAAGAACCCCTGCTCTACAGAGAGTATAACAGAAACCAGATATATACTCAAATGGAAACCTGGAATAATAAATTCAGAAACTCATATCTCCATATGCAGTAAGTGTAACTATATTTATCAGTAGTTCCCTTATGGAAGGGGTGAACCAGAATTCCCTGGTGAACATTTCAATGTCTTGTCACTCCTACTACAAAATGGCAGATCAGAATCTCTGAGAAAGAAGGCCTGGTGGTATATACTGAGAAAAATATTCTCATTATTTAAAAACCCAACATAATCCCTCCTATCACAACCACATATTTATACCTCTCCTTTATTAAAAGCCACCCAATAAACATAGACTATGATAAAGTAATATACAATACTGCATAAGAATTGGCTCATGTTTACCAAAGCATTCTGCACACTTAACAGAGTTCAATAATACTTTTTGAATAAATATATTGAGTTAATTTACTTTAGTCCAACTTTTTAAAACTGTATGTACATTTTGTGCTTGTGAGCAGATATATCTTGCAATAATAGGATATTGTTTTCTAGCATTTGAGCATAAAACATTAAAAGGAACTTGTCAATTTTCAAATATTTCCCTCAAGTTTTTATTTGTTTAAACCTTTGCTCTAGACTGATCCATGACAACTGAGCTGACAAAAAATTCAGCTCAATCTCCCTTATGTTTAACTGATTAGGGAACTTCAACGTCTGGAGAAGATGAAGTAAGAGGGACTGGATTTATCTTTCAAAGTAAAACAACTAAAACAGACAAAATACATGAAAGAATGGCTTTAAAAACAATGGACATCAGGCAATGAAGGACAAGAATACCTGAAAATGGGAAACAAATGAGAAGAGGCTATGAGTGCCCTAGGTCACTGTCTTAAGAGTGTTTCCAGGATGGGGAAACTGAGGAAGAGCCCAAATGAATCCCTGAGTTGAGGAAATGGAGCTGAGATTCTGAGAAGACCAAGGTGTCTAGACCTTGCATTAAGTTACTGCAGAGGAAAAGTTTTGGACAGGAATATGCTATAAAGAGAGAGACTCTGGAGATGTGAAGAGGATCCCTCTTAAGTATTTAGCAGGTACTAATTAGCACAGAAGCAGGTGGAAACTACAAAAGGCTAGAGAAATATCCACCCAGAAGGATTTTAAGAAATAATGTTTGGCAGTCACATGGGGCCAAAATAATGCCTTTCCCACCAGCCATTCTGAAACACATTATAATTCATGGGGTCCTGTATAGCATACTTAGAAAGGCTTTCTCTTGGTAGTGGAGTAAAATTAGCACCAGAATAAATATTACCGTTCTCCTGGCCTAACATATCTTGAAAGCAAGTCACACAGGATCAAACTATTTTCAAGTAATTTAACTACACCCTAGAACAAAGCTCATACATATTTATAGGAAAATAAAAATATCCATCACCCAAAAAGGTAAAACACATAATGTTTGATATCCAATTGAAGATTATCAGGTATAGAAATAATCAGAAATCATGACCCATATTGAAAAAAACAACTAATAGAAACCAACTCAGAACTGAACAGATGTTACAATTAGAAGAAAAATTAGACACATGGAAAACATAAAAATCCAAATATAAATTTTAGAAGAAAAAATTACAATATCTGAAATAAAAAATACAATGGATAGAATTAATGACAGATTAGAGATTTGGGGACAAAAAAGTAGTGTATTAGTCAAACTAAAACACAGAGAGAAAGAATAATAAAATAAAACTGGAAAAAGCATTAATGAGCTATAGGGCAACATCAGGATGCCTAATATATGTGTAGTTGATGTCCCTCAAGAAAAGGAGATGGAGGAAGAGGACTGAAAAAAGTATTTGAAGAAACAATGTTGAAATATTTTCTGATATTTGATGAGAATTACAAACCCATAGACTCATGAACTGAACATATCTCAGGAAGTTAAATCACATCAAGGCACACCCATTATCAAAACTCCCAAAATCAATGTTAAGAAAAAATCTTAAAAGAAGCCAGAGGAAGAAAATATGTTTCCCATAGAGAAATGAAGATAAGTAGGACCACAGATTTCTTGTTAGAAACAATGCAAGCAAGAAGACAATGTTGTACCATCTTTAAAATACTAAAAGAATAAAACTGTCAATCTAGAATTTTATACCTAGTGATATATAGACTTTTCAAGCATAGAAAAGTCTAATGAATTTATCAACAACAGACCCACACTACATGATATGTTATGGACAGTCCTTCAGGAAAGTAGGAAAATGACACTAAAAAGAAATATGGATTTACATGAAGGAATGAAGAGCACTGAAAATGATAAATACATGAAAAAATAATATTTTCTTTATATCACTTATGTCTATTTAAAATAATTTATTGCTCAAACAACAATAATAAAAATGTATGGTGTGCTTTATAACATATGCAAATTAAAATGTGTGATAACAATAGCATAAAGCCTGGGAAATAGAAAATGGATATATACTACTGTGATATTCTCATATGATCCTTCAAGTGGCACAATATCTCTTTAAGGCAGAATGTGATGAATTGATGTATACTATAAACCCTAAGATATTACTAAAGTATTCCAGTGAAAAGTTATAGCTCATACAAGGCAACAAAGGAGATAAAAATGAAATCATAAAAATCATTCAATTAATCCAAAAGAAGGCAAAAAAGAGAAAACTTAACAGAGATAAGACAAATAAAACACAAACAGCAAAATGAAAGACTTAAACCTAACTATTAATAGTCACATTAAAGGTGCATACCCCAATTGAGAGGCAGAGATTGTCAGACTCGATGGGAAAAAAAAAAAAAAAGCCAACCTCTATGCTCCTTAGAAGAGATATATTTCAAATTTAAAGATGCAAAAAGGTTAAAAAAGGATCGGAAAAGATATACCGGGATAACATTATAACATTATTGAAAAGAAAACTGGAGTGACTGTTAATACCAGACAAAACTAAACAAATTTATATACTGAAAACTACAAACCATTGCTAGGAGCAATTAAAGATCTAAATACACACGCATACGCACACACACATACATCTTGTTCATAGTCAGAAGACTCTATATTATTGATGTCAATTCTCCCCAAATTTATCATCTGTGTATTCAGTACAATCTCTAATAAAATGCCAGCAGGATATACTTGTAGAAATTGACAAGGTGAATCTAAAATTCATTTCGAAATGTAAAGGACCCCAAATAACTGAAACTACTTTGAAACAGAAATGCCAAACTAGATGGCTAACATTTCCAGACTTTAAATGTTTTATAAAACTATCATACACAAGATAATATGATATTGGCATCAAAAGAGACAAATAGATCAGTCGAACACAATAGAGTCCAGAAATAGACCCACACATACAGGAAATTTGATTTTTTACAAAGGTGTAATGGATTTTAGACCTACATATAAAACCTATACTTATCATTGGGGATTGATTTATGTCCCCCCACAAAAGGTATATTCAAGTACAACTCCTGGTCCTGGGGCTGTGAACCAATGTGTAAATGTGAACTTTGAGGATGCTATTATTAGTTGAGGTATGCCCAAACTGAATAAAAGTGGTTCCTAATCCAATATGGCTAAAATCCTTATAAGCCAAAGAAATTGGACATGGAAGAAAAAGCTAAAGTTAATGGAACTTGGAAGAGAAGGGTGAGAACATCTCCATGTGGCAGGAAAAGCAAGGAACCCAAGGATTACCAGCCAGCCATTACACTACTGACCCCAGGAGGGAAGTGTTTTAGCCTCTGTATCCATGAGACAATAATTTCCTTTTGTTAAGGCAACCCATTGTGTAGTATTTGTCTCTAACAGAGTAGAAACTAACATACTTATAAAACTTCTGGGAGAAAACACAGGATAAAATCTTTGTGAACACGGATTAGGCAAGATTTCTTAGAGGTAACAGTAGAAGCATGGTCCATAAAAGAGAAAGCTGGCAAATTGGACTTCATTAATATTTAAAATTAATGTTTTTTGAAATCCAATAAAATTAAAATATCAGATAGACTGAGGAAAATGTTTGCAAATCATGTACCTGATAAAGAAATTGAAAGAAAATATATGAAGAAATATCAAAATTTAATGACAAATTAAAAAAAAAAAAAAAAAACTCGAAGAAAAAGGTAAAAGATTTTAGCAGACACCTCACCAGAGATGATATACAAATGGTAGATAAGCACATGGAAAGATGCTTAGCATCAGTAGTCACTGGAGAAATGCAAATTAATACCACTTTGATCTACCACTAAACACCTATTAAAATGGCTAAAATTAAAGAAACTGATCATTCTGAATAAGTATTGGTGAATATGAGGAACAACTAGAACTCTCATATATTGCTGCTGGGAATGTAAAATAGCACAACTGCTTTGGAATACAGTTCAGCAGTTTATTAAAAATTTAAATGTACATCTATCATATGATCCAGCCATTCCACCATGAGGTATTTACCCAACAGAAAAGCGGGAGGGGAAGAAGGGATTGCCAAGGGGCATGAGGATACTTTTAATGGTGATGGGTAAATTCATTATCTTGATTCACTATCTTGATACATCTTCATGGGCATATGAAATTATATGAATTTAAATATGGGCAATTAATTATCTATTATCCTACATTAAGGCTCTTAAAATATCTATTGGGGTAAGGAATTGCAGAAAGCTAATGGGAACCTAATAATCCATATCTACTCAATATGGTAACTGTGTTTCAGTTTGTGAAGGCTGCTATGACAACATGCAATGGGTTAGTGTAAACAATGGGAATTGATTTCCTCTTGATTTTGAAGGCTAGAAGTCGAGATCAAGGTCTCAACAGGCAATGCTTTTCCCTGGAGTCTGTAGCTTTCTGTTGTGGCCAGCTGCAACCCTTAGGCTTTCTTGGCTTGTACAAAAGGCATGTTCGTATGGTGTCTCTCTGTGGCTTTCTCTGACATCTGGCTCCTTCTTCTTGTGGTTTTCTTTGACTATATCAGAATTCCCTCTCTTTACAGGTACTCTAGTCATAAGGATTAAGGCTCACACTTATTCAATTTGGCCACATCTTATCTAATAATAACATCTTCAAAGTTCTTATTTACAAATGGGTTCATACCCATAGAAACAAGGATTAAGATTTGAACATGCATTTTGTGGGGTACATGATTCAATCCCCAAAAGTAACCATGTTATCAAGTCCATTTAAAAACAGGCAGTGGCAGGGGTATCCAATTTTCCAAAGCACTTATCATTGTAATAATCTTCTATCACTGGCCAACACAAATGGAAGAGAAGAGGTTGGCCCAGAATTAGATTAAGAAAGACTTGGGGTGCCAATTTACTTGGAGTGCTAAGAAACTTCTGAGTTACTAAAGCACCACAAGACATGTGTGAGGGCTTGAATTTCATGAATCCCAGAAAAGATTATGCTCTTGAACTAATCCATTCCTATTGGTGTGAGACTTTTGGTTAGATTCAATTAAGGGACCCTTGATTAGACTGCTTGATTAGATCAATTTAGGATCTTGATTGGACTACATCAGTGAGGCATGACCCATGTTGCGTCTCCACCCTCTTTCTTGGGTCTTCTATAAAGTAAGAACTGGAAGCAGAAAGACACATAAAGAAAGACCCTGCTTTGTGAAAGACAACTCCAGAATCAACTACAGGTGAGAAAGGGGCCAGAGGCTGTATTAGCAGAGAAGCTTAGAGAGACATATGCCTGATCGCCCACAGCTGAACTCAAGGAGAAGGTGAGCCTGAAGGGGAAGTCAGGACCTAGGCAGAGATGGCTGCCATCTTGCCTTGCCACATGGAAGGACTCCAACATCTGCCAACAACCAACCTTTGGTGAGAAGGCATCTCTGAAGGTGCCATAATTTCACATTTCACAGCCTTGGAACTGTAAGATTTCCCCCTAATAAATCCCTTTATAAAAGCCAATCCTTTTCTGGTATATTGCATCGACTGCCTTAGCAGATCAAAACAACATGTAACAACAACAAGATCTAATACTTGGATAGTACTTTCTATGTTACAAACAGGTTTCTGCATTTTAAACATGAGGAAATGAAGCACAGAGATTGTATTTTTAGAAGATATATTTTCATATATCTTCTCACTGAGATACTCAGTGAGATTCCTCTCTTTCCCACCTCCAACACAAACAGCTAGATTAAGTTAGAATTAATTGTCTTTACCTTCTAAAGAGGATGGTTCCTGATTACTCTGGGGTTTTATCTTGGTGTGTAGAGTATACAACTCTGAAACTAACTAAATAAATAAAGATACAAATGCTGTCTCCATTTACCTTGCTCTGCTTCTTTAAATATATGTTAACCAAAATGTAGCAGGTCAGTTTGAAGAGTAACTTAGAGCCGCCTTGGATGTTCACTAGTTTTGGTATGACCCTAGTTGGACCCAAAACATATTTAGAGGAGCTATTATAAAAATAGTTCATTAGATGGTCTAGATATGTTGTAAAAGTAAGACATTTAGAGTGTATGTTCTTATTTTTGATGATGAAGATTGAAGAATTTGGTAAAATTCCATGTCTATCATACTATTTTCAGTAATAACATGATAATGCTTATATAGTGCCAAGTCTTAACCTGCCCCATGTTCAAAATAAGATGGAGATTCCATTTTTATCCTGATTTTATGGGTGAGGAAACTAAGACACAGAAAAGTTAAGATGTTAAGAAACTAGTCAAAAGGCACACAGTTAGGTGGGGGTAGAGATGGTAGACACCAGGCAGATTGGTTCCACAATACCTAGCAAACAAGGCAGTATAACCCAGCTTACCTTCATTACCCTTCTCTGAAGTACCAAGTGTCTGATCCAATCCATGCATAAAGTCTGAGAAAGAAACTTGGAAAAGAAAAACCAGACTTGAGGAGTGGATGTAGCTTGAGAGGTTGGGCGCCTGCTTCCAATGAATGAGGTCCTGGGTTCAATCCCCAGTACGTCCTTAAAAAAAAACCCAAAAACAAACTTGTACAAGTTTAATCACCTCTAATGTAGCCATGCTTAACCTGTGTGAATTTCTTTAACTGCGAATTTTTCAAAGAACCTTAGGTATCCCAAATATCTTTCTTTTTAAATTATTATTTTCTGAAACCATTGACCAGTAAATTAATGTCAACACCTGGAACTTTTGAAGTCATTAAATATAACTATCATTATCCTCCAGTTGAAAATAATTACTTGTATTTGCAAATCTTCATCTGTCATGTGGAAATAGAATTTATTACAACAAATGCAAATACTTAACATGAATAAAAAGAGTATTAAATACTGATGCTAATAGATAAGTATTTGATAAATTTTTATTTTCTACATGCAAATTAATTTCATTTATATTTTTGGACATTTAGAAAATCAAGCACTCAACTTTCCTTCCTAATAACTAAAGGATTAAAATAGCACAGATCTCAAGCCTCAGATAATTTAAACTTTAATATTTCTATTTTGTACAACAATAACAAGAAAATTCCATGGAAATTGCTTGAGATGGAAAATTATTTTTGTAAGGTAAAAATAACTGTTTAAAGAATTCTTAGTAGAAGTGCATCTAGGATGCAATAAAATGCATCAAATAACTAAAAGCTCCTTCGAGTTCAATCTTCTTCACGCACCCTGATTCCCTGACCTTCCTTCCTGCACAGAGCACTTTCAATGCCCTTCACAAATTCAACCCATCACAATTTCAACCTCCAGACGTAAACACTGCCTTTCTATATAATAGGAATGATTGGGAAAGCAAAGTTAAATTGACAAAAATTTGAATTGCACATGCTTCTGTGATCCACAACAAAACGTCACTAATATATAGTCTGCACTCACATTTCCATATTTTTTAAAATTATATTTTAACAGAAATTTGAAAAAGAAATCACACAGTAAAAGGACATATTAAAATCAAAATGCTTTTTTTCTTTTTTTAAATTGAGGTAAAATTTACATACCTCAAGCTTTGGATGAAAGGCACGGTTATTATAAATGTATAAATCTAGGCAACTGCAATCCGAATCAATGTATAGAATACTTCCATCACCAAAGAAATTTCTCTCCTGCCCATATCCAATTTTAAATCCTTATATGTAACAACTTCTAATGTCTATCTCCATAGGTTAATTTTGCTTTCTTTTAAACTTCATATAAATAGATTCATACAATATGTACTACTGTGTCTATCTTCTCTCATTCAACATGTTTTTGAGAATCAACCATATTGTTTCACAGAGAGCAGTCCTTTAATATTTCTGAGTAATATTCTTTTCTATGAATATGCTACAGTTTGTTCATCCATTTACCTGTTGATAGACAGATAGTTGCCACTTTGGAGTTTTTATGAATAAATATGCTATATATTTTCTCTTTTAGTATTTTGGTGAATGAATGTTTTGATGACAAAGTGAATTCACTGTGTCATAGAGTAAATACATTTAATTCTATAAGAAACTGCTAAACATATTTTCAAAGTAGTTACCATTTTACATACCAGCAATGCAAAAAAGTTCTGGCTGCTTCACATGCAGGTAAACATTTGGTGTTGTCAAGTCATTTTAATTGTATTCATTGTTTGTTTTTTAATGTTTTTATAGAGATAAAAATATTTTCTTCCATCTTTTGATTGTTGGTAAATAGAAATCCAACTAGCATGTATATTGCTATTGCATACTTGCTAAATTCACTTTTTCCTGTTAGTTTTGTGGCAATTTTATGGTGCTTAAGGCTTTTCTACATGGATTTTCGTGTTAACTATAAGTTAAAATAATTTTTCTTCCTCCTTTGCAATCTTTATGCCTTTTTATATATTTTAATACACTTGTTGAGAAAGTCAGTAAAATGTTAAAGCTATGTTTAGAGCAGGTATCCTTCCTTAAGTCCCAGTCTTAGAACATCAACATTCAATATGTTACCATGTACTATGATGTTACTTATAGGTTTTACTAGATGTTATTAATCAGAAAGAGTTCCTTTACAGTCTCATTTTAACTGTATTTAGTGACAAATGTGTGTTATTTTCTAATATAGTTTTGGTATTTGAGATGATCATCCCATACTTTTTCTGTTAATTTAATAAATTACATTTTTTAATAAATAATTTTATTTATAATTCTTTAATAAGTGAAATAAAAGGGGCAAGTTAGAAATAGCTTGATGAGACTGCCTTTTATTTGAGAATAAAGGAGACAAATATTTTCCTATTTTTAAATCTATTGAGAAGAAATTCACATAACATAAAATTAACCATTTTAAATCGAACAATTCAATGACACTTACTATATCCATGTTCTACAACCATCACTTTTATCTAGTTCCAAAACATTTTCACCACTCCAAAATAAAACTCCTTACTCATTAAGCAGTTTCTCCCCATCGCCATATGATATATACACAAAGCATATGTATTTATATATACAACTGAATATTAATCAGCCATAGGAATGAATGAAGTACTGATACATACTACAATGTGGGCGACTCTCAAAAAAAAGCCAGGCACAAGATCACATATTATATGATTCCATTTATATGAAATATCCAGAACTGGTAAACCCATAGAGATAGATTAATGATGGTCAGGGACTGGGTGGAAGGGGAGGTTGTGGAGAAACTGCTTAATGGGTATATTTATTATTGAATATTAAACTTCCATTCCTGGGATAATTTGTACATCATCATAATGTATTATACATTTTTTACATATTGTTGAATTTAGCTGCTAATATTTTGCTAAGGATTTTTGTTAATTCTGTTCACATATTAGCCTGTAACTTTCTTTTCTTGTAATGTCTTTGTTTTAATATTATGATAATGATGGCTTCATAAAATGAATTGAGAAATTATCCTTCCTTTTATTTTCATTATTTATTAATAATATAATGGACCATATATTGCCCCAAAGAGGGGGTATAGCAGTACAATAGGGGGTTGTAAGGAGGTATGGGATTTTTCCTTTTGGAATAATGAAAATGTTCTAAAATTGACCAAGTTGATAACAGCACAACTCTGTGATGAAGATGAGAGCCACTGAGTATAAACTTTGAATGGATTGCACAAAGCATGGAACCATATAACACAGGGAATTCAGTGGTGGATGATGGACTGTGGCTAACAGGGCAAATATAGTTCAGGAGAAAATGTTATCATAATATATAATACTAATATAGGGTGCTAATAATTAAGTGTTCAGGAGAAAATACACCAAATGTAAGATATGGGCTATAGTTAGTAGTAATATTTTGATGGTGCTCTTTCATAGTTTGTTAACAAATGTTTAACAATGCAAGGTGTTGGTGGTAGGGAGGTGTAAGGGAGCCTTGCATGATGCTATGCATATTTGTTTTGTGAATTCACAAATTTTACTATACATTCTTTTTTTTTTCTTTTCGGTTTTAAAGGAGAATAAAATTTAATGTAGCAACATCTTTAACCTACTACATTTGTTAACTATGGAAGCAACAAAAAAAATACACAGCTCATGCTGCCCTCCTCCTATTCAAGTAGGTATCATAACAATGCCCCACTGAATTTTATTTTTATTTATTAGAGAAATTGTGGGTTTACAGAACAATCATATGTAAAATATAGTATTCTCATATAATAATTATGATTTATAATTAGTAACACCTTGTACTATTGGTGTGGCATATTTGTTACAATTTATGATAACACATTTTTATAATTGTACTATTAAAAGTAATTTATGCTTTAATTTGAGATTCATTTGGGTAGTTTCAACCTCCAGACGTAAACACTGCCTTTCTTTATAATAGGAATGATTGTGAAAGCAAAGTTAAATTGACAAAAATTTGAATTGCACCTGCTTCTGTGATCCCCAACAAAACATCACTAATATATAGTCTGCATTCACATTTCCATATTTTTTTAATTATATTTTAACAGAAATTTGAAAAAGAAAATCAGTTTCAATAGTTTCATAGATTTTTTAAAACTTTTATTCTGTTACTATTTATACAATTTAACATTTCCACCTTTAATCACATTCTGATATATATTTCAGTGTTGTTAATTATGTTCACAATGTTCTTCTATCATCACCTCCATCCATTACCAAAATATTTCTATCATTTGAGAGAGGATCCCTGTAATTTTAAACCTTAACTTCCCATTCTCTATCCATATCCCATCTCCCCTTAAACTATTTTCTAGATTCTGACTATGAATTTGTTTAATCTATTTTTTTTTTTCAAATAAGTGAGGTCATACAATATTTTTTTCCATATGTGTCTGACTGATTTCACTCAAGGTGATCTGTTCAATGTTTATCCATGTTGCTGCATGTATCAATACTTCATTCCTTTTTACAGCTGAATAATATTCCATTGTGTTTATCTAGCTAGCTAGCTAGCTAACTATAAACCACAATTTTTTTTTATCATTTCATTAGTGATGGACTCTTGGGTTCCTTCCATATTTTGGCAATTTTGAATAATGACAGCATGAGAACCACATTTGTTTTTTTTAAATTTATTGAAGAATATCACTCATACATGAACATACATAAACAATAAGTGTATAGTAATAACTGCAAACTTACAAAACAAACATACATAACATCATACTGGGCTCTCATATCTCCACCAATACCTTGCATTGTTGTGAAACATTTTTAACTAATGATTAAAGAGCCTCCTCAAAATATTACTACTAACCAAAGTATTTTCCCCCAACCCATCCTATTATTATTTTATTTTTTATATCATTTATACATAAAAATACATAAACAATAAGTGTATAGTAAAAGTTGTAAACTTACAAAGCAAACATTCATAACATCATACAGGGTTCCCTACATCAACCCTCCACCAACACCTTGCATTGTGTGAGACGTTTGTTACAAATTATGAAAGAATATTGTCAAAATCTTACTTCCAATTATAGTCCTTATCTTACATTTGGTGTATTTTTCCCCTAACCCACCATATTATTTTTTTAAATATATTTTTATGACAGAAGTTGTAAACTTACAAAACAATCATGCACATGTGCAGAATTCCCAAACAACACCCCTCTATCAATACACCACACCTTGGTGGAACATTTGTTACAGATTATGAGATAATATTATCCAATTATTACCAGGTCCACAGCGTACATTTGGCACACATTTTCCATACTTCCCCATTATCAACACAGTACATCTTTGGCATAGATGTAAGAATATTACATTATTACTATTAACCACAGTCCATAGGTCACTCCAGTTGTATTTTTCCCATGCTTCTCCAAATTCCCACCACCCTGCAATACTGATGTACATCTGCTCTAGCTCACAAAGGATATTCTTACATCTGTACCATCAACCACTATTCTCATCCACCTCTGGGTTTATTGTGCTATAGAGTCCCTAGATTATGCTTTATCTTTCTGTCAATTGGCATTTACATCCCTAGACTACCATTTTCAGCTACATCCCATTTATAAATGAGCCGTTACTCACTATAATGTGTTACCATAAACTCTGTACATTTCCACACTTTTACAATAAAGCTAATTAAAACTTCTACACACATTAAATATCAGTAGTCCATCTCAGTCCTCCTTTTATCTCCTTTAAGAATCCACCACCTACCAACAGGTCTTGAAGATATTTTCCTACATTTCCCTCTAGAATCTTTATGGTTCTTGCTTTTATATTTAGGTTTTTGATTCATCTTGTGTTAATTTTTGTATAGGGTGTGAGATAGAGGTCCTCTTTCCTTCTTTTGCTGTGGATATCCAATTTTCTAAGTACCATTTGTTGAATGGACTGTTCTGCCCGAGCTGTGTGGGTTCTGCCAGGCTAGTCAAAAATCACTTGACCATATACACGAGGGCCTATTTTTTAATAATTCATTTCCATTGTTCTATGGGTCTGTCTTTATGCCAGGACCATGCTGTTTTTTTACCACTGTAGGTAGGAGGTAATATGACTTAAAGTCCAGAAATGAGTCTTCCAACTTCACTTTCCCTTTTTAAAATTTTTCTGGCTATTCAGGATCCCTTACCCTTCCAAATAAATTTGATAATTATGCTTTCCATTTATTTAAACAATGCTGGTGGAATTGGGGGGGGGGATTGCATTGAATCTGTATATCGGTTTGAGTAGAAATGACATCTTAATGATATTTAGTCTTTCAATCCATGAGAATGGAATGTTCTTCCAATTATTTAGGTATTTTATTTTCATTTCTTTTAACAATGAGTTGTGGTTTTCTGAATACAAGTGCTTTACATCATTCATTAAGTTTATACCTGAATATTTGGGTTTTACCTGTCATATTTTATTTTCACCACTCTTTTGACACTTTTAGTTACTTTCATTGATATAATCTTCATTTCTAGACTCTCTTCCAGGCCTCTCTCTCCTGTCTTTTCTTTTCAGGTTGTAGCACACCCTTTAGTATTTCCTGCAAAGCAGGTCTCTTTGTTACAAACTCTCAGTTTCTGTTTATCTGTAAGTATTCTAGACTTCCCCTCATATTTGAAAGACAATCTTGCCAGATATAAGATTCTTGGGTGGAGGTTTTCTCTTGCAGTATCTTAAATATATCATACCACTGTCTTCTTGCCTCCATGGTTTCTGATGAGAAATCAGCACTTAATCTTATTAGGTATCTCTTACACATCATGGATTGCTTTTCTCTTGCTGCTCTCAGAATTCTCTCTTTGTATTTGCCATTTGACCTTCTAATTAGTATGTGTCTCGGAGTTGGTCTAATGGGATTTTTTGGATGGGAGTACATTGTGCTCCTTGGACATGAATATCTATGTCCTTCAATAGGGTTGGGGAATTTTCTACCATTATTTCTTCAAATATTCCATTTTCCCCTTTTCCCTTCTCTTCTCCTTCTGGGACACCAATGACATATGTTTACACATCTCTTGCTGCTCTTTAGTTCCCTGAGACCTTCTTCAAGTTTTTCCAATCTTTTCTTCATCTGTTCTTTTTGTATGCTCACTTTCAGAGGCCATTTCTTCAAGCTCACCAATCCTTTCTTCTGCTTCCTCAAATCTACTATTATATGATTCCAGTGTATTTTTTATTTCATTTATTGAAACTTTCATTCCCATAAGATCTGCTATTTTTCTATATATGCTTTCAAATTCTTCTTTGTGCTCATCCAATGTCTTCTTAATATCCTTAATTTCTTTAGCCATCTCATTGAATTTATTAAAGAGATTTGTTTGAACATCTATGATTAGTTGTCTCAACTCCTTTATATCATCTGGAGGCTTATCTTGTTCCTTTAACTGGACCATATCTTCCTGTTTCTTGGTGTGGATTGTAATTTTTTGTTGGCATATTGGTATCTGGCTTTCTAGAGTATTTATTCTGGGTGCAGTTTTTCTCTTTAGTTTAGGGCTTCTCCCTTGCTGGTTGTGTAGTAGGAGTCAAGGATGTAGTTGGTGCTATAATCTGTGGAGGCTCAAGCTACTCTCATTGCCCCAAGGACCAGTTGAGCTTCTCCCCACTTTCTCCTTTGCCAGGGGTAGAGACAGAGCCACAGCTGTGTGGAATAATCCAACTCATGCAGGCCTAGACTGTAGTTGCCCAGAGAGACTGATGAAGCTTCACACCCCTTTCTCCCTTGCCTGGGGCAAGGATGGAGCTGCAGGGGTAGGCAGCAATCTATGCAGTTCAGGTCCAAGATGATCACAGTTGCCCCAGTAGGCTTCCAATTATTCAGGCCTTGCCAGCTAAATATACCTACAGTTACCTGGATAGGCTGGTGCAGGGTCTGTCGGCTTCCTCCATGCTAGAGGTGGGGCTGAAGCCTAGGCTAGGGCTGCAGGCCAATCTGGGTGAAAGAAACGGGTCTCTACTATCACTGTGATTTTCAGTCAGCCTGGCTTCCCCTCATGCTGGGGGTGGAGTCAAAATGGTGGCTGCAGGTCTCCTTCTGACTTGGAAAGGCTCAAATTTTAAGTGTTCTTATGGTTATACTTTAGCCAGCCAAATTTTCTAATCAGTAGCTGACATTGGTGGCCAACCGTCTCTTCCTTCCCTGTTTTTTGGAAATGGAGCTTTCAATTCCCGCCACAGAATAGCTTCTTGGGTGGCTTGCGCAGCCCAAGTAGGATGATCACCAGCTGAGCGGTGTGGCCTGTTATTTCCCGTAGAGGCTGATGCAGCTTCCCCCAGCTTCCTCCCTGCCTGAGATGGGTCTGGGGCTTAGGCTAGAGCTGCAATCTGATCTAAATGGAAAGAAGCCAGTCCCTACCAGCACTGTGATTTTCAGTCAGCCATGCTTCCCCTCATGTCAGGTGAAGCATTAAGATGGTGGCTACCGCCCTCTTTTTAGCTTTGGATAGGTTCAAATTTTAGCTGTTCTTAGGATTATACTTTAGTCCGCCAAATTTACTAATCAGTAGCTGAAGTTGGGGCCCAACTGTCTCTTCTTCCCCCATTTGGGGAAGTGGAGCTTTCAATTCCAGCCACTGAACAGCTTCCTAGGCGGCTTGTTCCTCCAGTGGAGGATGGGCACCAGGCTCCGGGGACGTGGAGTGCTCTACTCAGGAATCCTCTCTGCATATGGCAGTCTCCTCCTTCCATTCTTTCAAGGATGTTTCAGGATGCACTTCTGATCTCCTGGAGCCCCCAAACAAGTGCTCTAGATAGCTCTGGGTGATCACCAACTGCCCCATAGCAGGACCTAATTCTAGAGCTCTTTACTCTGCCGCCATCTTGCTGGTTGTCCCCTCACATTTATACATTTATTTTTTATATATATTCATTTATATAAATGAACCTCTAAATTTTTGTAAGACTAAGACTTCCATAAGCCAAAGTTTGTGTGTGTGCATGTGTGCACGTATGCTTAAGTAGCTAAAACCATCAGTGGAAAATTTACCAAGAACTCTTATAAACTGAAAGCACAGAGAGTCATAAATAGACAAATTCCTGATTCCTGTCTTCCATATTCCCTATGTATATGAAACTCATTTTCAAAAAAAAAAAAAATCACATGTAAGTAAAACAATAAAAATTCACAAGCAACCAAATAGTAATATCAAGGGAATGAATAAGACAATATTTTATTGTGTGCATGATCTTCCTTTCTCATATTTCTGTTCTCTTCATAGTCTATAAAAATATCAAAATAGATCCATATGTCAACAAATTTTATCAAGTTTTATTAATTTCTAAATACTATTCTAGGAACCACGAGAGTAGGAGTGAGAAAGTACATGGATGAATAAGGTGAATTCTCTGTCCTTAAGGTACGCACAATATAATAAAGATGATTGAAAAAGAATCCTTATTATAGAGAATGTCAAACATCAAAAGAAAGATATACATTTACCTGTATGTGAGTTCAGATAAGGCAGAATGTATTTCCAGGTAGAACAATCAGGAAGAGATTCCAAATAGGGACAAATTCAATTCTTGAGAGTAGATAATTGTAGAAAGAAAATATGAGAAAGGATATTATAATCAGAGAAAACACCAACAGGAACACCAAAGAAGGATGAAATACAGAAAAGTAGTTCATTCAGGAGTTGTGTAGTATGGTAGAAGGAAAGGGTAAGTTAAGCAGTGAAATGAAAAGGTCCATAAAGACAGGGCCTGTGTCTTTCTCATTTGTAACTTTTTCCAAGAAACAGAGTTCCCTGAGTTCCCAGGCAATCGACACAAATCTACTTGAAAGAATAAGTAAATTAATATATAATAAATGATATGAAAGAGTTCTAAAACCTGTCAAGTGCTCTATAATTAACAGCAACAGGGAGATGGGACAAAGATACTTTGAGTTTATTATAATAGAGTCTACTGGAAACCATTTCTAATAAGAACATCATATGAAAGCATTTATTCAATTATCCTTAATGAAGTAGGTGTATTAAATGATTTATGCTCTGATACTTTGCACTGTAGCCTGTCTATTGGTTTGAGCTACTGGGAGGCTTGGAGTTATTATTTATGAGATGTTGAAGATTCTTAAAGGAGCATGTTTTAGAGTGGGAATCGAGAATTTTGTATGAGTATGTTCAGTAGAGTCCTACATAGATATCCAGATGGAGATGCCAACCAGTTCATGGTATATGCAAATCTAGAGTTCAATGATGAAAACAAGTCTGGAGATATTAATTTTGGAGTAATCATCCAACAAATGGCATTTAAAGTGAAGACACTTAAAGATATTACCTAGGGAATGAGTGTGGAGAGGAGAGAAGTGATTTAAGAACTTGAACCCAACACCATTTCAACATTTACTCCAAAATTTAGAAGCTAGGAAGAAATAAAAATAATCTGAAAGGGAACAACTAATGAAGTAGATGGGAGGTCTTCTGGAAATCAAGTAAAAATGCTACTTAATGAATGTCATATACTTAATCAAAATTAAGATGCCAAAAATATATATGGCATATACCCATTTTCATGAACAACTGGATAATAGCCCTAAAAATTCATAGAGTACTTCTATTTATGTTTGCATGTCCATAAAATATTTCTAGAACACTGCATAGGAGTTATTATTGGGGTTACCATCAGAAGTAGCAGAGAAAAGGAAGGGGAGCATAAAGTGAGATTTTAAATTTTTTGGTTTCATACTCTTTCCTTTTTATTAAAAATTTTGGGAGGGAGAAGCCAAGATGGCAGCACAGTAAGAAACTCCAAGAGACAGCTCATCCTACAGGGCAATTCGTAATCACCCAGAGCTATCTAAAGCACCTGTTTGGGGGCCCAGGAGACAGAAAAGCATCTTGCAACATCCTTGAAAGAATGGTAGGAGGAAACTGCCCATCTGCAGTGATTATTCATGAGTAGAGCACTCCATACCATGGAGGCCAGTGCCCATCCTCCACTGGTGGTGCAAGCTGCCTCAGAAACTATCCTGTGGCTGCAGTTGGAAGCTACATTTCCAAGAAACAGGGGAGGAAGAGACAGTCAGACACCGACTTCAGCTACTGATTAGTAAATTCTGCTGGCTAAAGTATAATCCTGGGAATAGCTACAGTCTGACATTGTCCAAGCTGGAAAGAGGCCAGTAGCCCTCATTTTAACTCTATCCCTAGCCAGAGGAGAAGCAGGGTTGATTGAAAATCACAGTGACAGTAGAGACCAGATCAGACTGCAGCCCTACCATAGGCCCCAGCCCCACCTCTGGCAGGGAGGAAGCTGGCAGACCTTCACCAACCTCTCTGGGCAACTGCAGGCACTTTTGGCCTACATGAACTGGACGACAGGGCACCCATGGATCCACCCCCATACCTGATGGGACAAGAGGTGGTGGTGTTTTCCCAGCCTCTCTGGGCAACTGAAGATGACTTCAGCCCACCCAGATACCTGTAGCTCCATCCCTGCTCCATAATAGGATAGGAGGGGATCTGTGTTTCCTCAGCCTCTCTCGGCAATTGCAGGTGTTTTCAGCCTGCACAGACTAGTTTGTTGGGTAACTTTAGTTCCATCCTCACCCCTTAAAAGGCAGAAGGGACAGTACTCCCTCAGCCTCTCAGGCTAACTGAAGTTACTTTCAGCCCACACAGACGGGATTGTTGGGCACTCTAGATAGTCCATCCCTACCCCTGGCAGAGAGGAGGTAGGCTGGAGCTACATTAGTCTACCTGGTCAGTTGCAGTCAGTTTGACTTGAATGGATTAGTTTGCTACTCATACCTGCAGCTCCATCCCTAACCAGGCAGGGGAGGAAGGCATGTGAGCTTCATCAGTCTCTCTGGGCAAATACAGATGGTCTTGGCCTTCATGGCTATGGCTCTGTCCCTACCCCTGGCAGAGGAGAAAGTTTGGAGAAGCTTCATTGGTTCCTGGGACAATGTGGGCAATTTCAATCTCCAGAGCTTACAGTAACCAACTATATCCTCAGCTCCTACTGCACAAAGAACAAGGGGGAAAGGATAAGAAAGCTCTAAAGTAAAGAGGGAAACTATATCCAGAAAAATACTTCTAGTAAGCCAAATGCCAAGGCACCAACAAAAAATTACAATCCATACAAAGAAAGAGGAAGATATGGCCCAGTCAAAGAAACAAGATAAGCCTGTAGATGAGATAAAGGAGTTGGGACAACTAATCATACATGTTCAAACAAACCTCCTTAATAAATCCAATGAGATGGCTAAAGAAATTAAGTATATTAAGATACTGGGTGAACACAAAGAATTTGAATGCATACACAGAAAAATAGCAGATCTTATGGGAATGAAAGGCACAGTAAATGAAATTAAAAATACACTGGAGGTGTATAACAGCAGATTGAGGAGGCAGAAGAAAGGATCAGTGAGCTTGAAGGCATGACCTCTGAAAGGGAACATAGAATAGATGAAGTAAAGAATGGAAAAAATTGAACAGGGTATCAGGGAACTAAATGACAGCAAGAGACTTGCAAACATTCATGTCATGGGTGTCCCAAAAGGAGAAAAGAAGGCGTATTAGTCAGCCAAAGGGATGCTGATGCAAAGTACCAGAACACTTTTGGCTTTTATAAAGGGTATTTATTTGGGGTAAAAGCTTACAGGTACCAGGCACTAAAGAGTACAACTCAAGGTACCATAAGTACTTTCTCACCCAAAGCCATTGGCCACATGTTGCAGCAAGATGGCAGGAGATGTCTGTGAGGGTTCAGCCTTCCTTCTTCCTCTTAAGGCTCTATGGTCCCAGCTTCTTACAATCTCAACTGCAGGTATAAGACACATCTCTCTCTGGGGCTCCTCTCTCTCTGGGCTCAGCTGCTCATTTCTCTTCATAAAGTCAGCTGTAGATTATCAGTCTCATCTTTCTACCCAGGAATGTGTCTAAAGACCTGTCTCTCTTCCTCTGTGCTCTTCTTCTCTGTGTATTTAATTCCTGAGGCTCCAGCATCAAAAGTAAAACTCTCTCCTCTGCCATGTCGTTTTCTCTGTGAGTCCCTGCCAACCAAGGGGGTGGGGACTCAACATCCTACTGATGTGGCCAAATCAAAGCCCTAAACATACTTTAATCAAGTAAAAGTGAAACCTCTGAATTTAATACAATCTAATATTATCAGAGGAACAGACCAGTTTATAAACATAATCCAATATCTATTTTTGGAATTCATAAACCTTGCCAAACTGCTACAGAAGGGAAAAGGGGCAGAAGGAATATTTGAAGAAATAATGGTAGAAAATTTCCCAACCCTACTGAAGGACTGAGAAGTCCATGTCCAAGAAGCACAAGGTACTCCCATCCAAATAAATCTGAATAGACCTACTCTGAGACACATACTAATCAAAATGTCAAATGCCAAATACAAAGAGAGGGTTCTGAGTGCAGCAAGGGAAAGGCAACGCCTCACATACAAGGGACACTCAATATGATTAAGTGCTGATTTCTTATCAGAAACCATTGAGGTAAGAAGGCAGTGGAATGATATATGTATTTAAGATACTTCAAAAGAATAACTACCAGTCAATAATCTTATATCCAGCAAGATCACCTTTCAAAATGAGGGCAAGTTTAGAATATTCACTGATAAACAAAAACAGAGAGTTTGTAACCAAGAGACCAGCTTTGCAGGCAATACTAATGGGGGTGCTACAGCCTGAAAAGAAGACAGGAGAAAGAGGCTTGGAAGAGAGTCTAGAAATTAAGATGATATCAGTAAAAGTAACCAAAAGTGTCAAAAGAAATTGTAAAAATAAAATATGACAGATAAAAACAAAAGGTAAAAGAACTACCTTTACAGTAATAACATTGACTGTTAATGGATTAAACACCCTAATGAAAAACATAGACTGGTGGAATGAATATGAAAACATGAGCCATCCCTATGCTGTCTACAAAAGACTTACCCAAGGATATCAATAGATTGAAAGTGAAATGCTGAAAAAAGGTATTCTACATATGAAGGACCCCCCCAAAAAAAGCTGATGTAGATATATTTACATGAAAAGAAATAGACTTAAAAAACAAAACTGTTATTAGAGACAAGGAAGGTCATCATATATTAATAAAAGGGGCAATTCACCAGGAAGAAATAAAAATTGTTAATATATATGCACTATGGCAGTTTGATATTATTTTTGAATTCCAAAAAGAGACATTATGTTTGCAAACTGGTCTCTTCCTCTGGGCATGATTCCCTTTGATTGTATTAGATTCAGCTGAGATGTTTTTATTAAATTATGTTAAGATTAGGGCTTCAATTCGACCATGTCAGTAGGGAGTAACTCTTGAGGCTCTGCCCCTGGGTGGGTTATAAAAATGGACACTCTCACAGAAGCACGGAAGAAGACACAAGAGCTCCATAGACACCAGAGGAGAGAACTTTGTCAACTTTGATCCTGGGGCCCCAGAGAGAGCTGAGAATTCCCAAATTACATGAGGCAAAGACTGGCAAAACTGAAGGGAGGAATAGCTGTCTCTACAATTACAGTTGGAGATTTCAATACAACACTCCCAGCATTGGATAAAACATCTGGGCTGAGGATCAATAAAGAAATAGAAAGCTTGAGTAATATGTTAAATGGACAAAACCTAATAAACGTATATGGACCATTTTACCCCCAAATAGCAGGATATACATTCTTCTCAAGTGCTCATGGATCTTTCTCCAGGATAGACCATATGTTGGGTCTCAAAGCAGATCTCAATAAATTCAACAAGATCTATATTATACAAAACACTTTCTCTGATCATAATGAAATAAAGCTGGAAATCAACAACAGGCAGAAAAAGGGAATATTAAAAATATATATATATGAAGATTAAACAACACACTCTTAAATAACCAGTGGGTCTAAGAAGAAATTGTGAGAGAAATCAATAAATATCTTGAGACAAATGAAAATGAGAACACAGTATATCAGAACCTATGGGATGCAGTGAAGACAGTGCTGAGAGGGAAATTTATAGCCCTCAATGCTTACATTAAAAAAGAAAAAAGAAAAAAAAGCTAAAAATTCCATGGCCTAACTGCACAGCTGGAAGAACTAGAAAAAGAACAGCAAACAAATCCCAAAGGAAGCAGAAGGAATGAAATAACAAAGATCAGAGCAGAAATAAATGAAATTGGGGGAAAAAAAAAACAATAGAGAAAATTAGCAAAACCAAAAGGTGGTTCTTCAAGATTAACAAAATTAATGAACCCTTAGCTAGACTGACAAACCAAAAAAGAGAGAAGATGGAAATAAATGAAATAGAAAATGAAAATGTACTTACTGACCCAACAGAAATAAAAGATATCATAACAGGATACTAGGATCTGTACACCAACAAACTAGACAATGTAGATGAAATGGAAAAAATTCCTAGGAACGTACAAACACCATACACTGACTCTAGAAAAAATAGAAGACCTCAACAAACGAATCACAAGTAAAGAGATTGAAACAGTAATAAAAAAAAACTCCCCAAAATGAAAAGTCCAGGACCAGATGGTTTCACAGGTGAGCTTTACCAAGCATTCAAAGAAAATTTAATACCAATTTTACTCAAATGCTTCCAAAAAATTGAACAAGAAGGAATGCTACCAAATTCATTCTATGAAGCACATATCACCCTAATACCAAAACCAGGTAAAGATATAATGGAAAAAAAAAAAGCATAGACCTAATTCCCCTAAAAAATATGGATGCAAAAATCCTCAACAAAATTCTTGGTAATTGAATCCAACAACATATTAATTTTTTTTTTCATCATGATCAAGTGCATTTTATACCAGGCATTCAAGGATTGTTCAACACAAGAAAATCAATCAGCCTAATACACATATTAATAAATCAATGAAGAAAAATCACATCATCCTATTGATTGACTCACAGAAAAGGCATTTGACAAAATATCTCATCCTTTCTTGATAAAAATACTCCAAAAGATAGAAATTAAAAGAAACTTTCTCAACATGATAAAGGCCATATATGAAAATTCCACAACTAACATTGTGTTTATTGGTGAAAGACTGAAAGCTTTCCCACTGAGATCAGGAACAAGACAAGGATGGCCACTGTCACCACTGTTGTTCAATAAAGTGCTAGAAGTTCTAACTAGAGTAATTAGGCAAGAAAAAGAAATAAAAGGTATCCAAACTGGAAAGTAAAAAGTAAAAGTTTTGCTATTCACAGATGATATGATCCTATACATAGAAAGTCCCAAAAATCTACAGCAAAGCTACTAGAGCTAATAAACAATTCCAGCAGAGTGACAGGATACAAGAATAATTTTAAAAATCAGAATTGTTTCTATACATTAGTAATGAGAAATCTGAGGAGGAAGTCAGGGAAAAAATTCCATTTACAATAGCAACTAAGAGAATCTAATATTTGGAATAAACTTAACTAAGGATGTAAAGCATTTGTATCAAAAAAGACCTAAATAAATGGAAGAATATTCTGAGCTCATAAATTAGAAGACTAAATATCATTAAGATGTCAATTCTACCCAAATTGATATACAGATTCAATGCAATCCCGATAAAAAATTCCACCAGCAATTTTAAAGAAATGTAAAACACAATTATCAATTTATTTGGAAGGGTAAGGGGCTCAGGCTAGACAGAAACATTTTAAAAAGGAAGAGTGAAGTTGGAGGACTCCCACTTCAGGACTTTAAATTATATAACCTAGCTACAGTGGTAAAAACACCATGGTACTGGCATAAAGAGAGACACATAGACCAATGGAACAGAATTGATGGTTCAGAAATGGACCCTCACATCTATGGTCAAGTGATTTTTGACAAGCTTGTCAAACACACCCAGCTGGGGCAGAACAGTCCATTCAACAAATGGTGCTGGGAGAACAGAGTATCCATAGCCAAAAGAAAGAGAGAGGACCCCTATCTCACACCTTACAAAAAAATTAAAAATTGATCAAAGACCTAAATATAAAAGCTATGACCATAAACCTCCTAGAAGAAAATATATGGAAACATCTTCAAGACCTGGTGGTAGTTGGTGCATTTTTAAATCTCGCACTGAAAGTATGAGCAACAAAAGATAACATGGATAAATGGTACCTCCTCAAACTTAAAAACTTTTGCGATTCAAAGGACTTCGTCAAGAAGGTGAAAAGGCAGACCACTCAAAGGGAGAAAATATTTGGAAACCACATATCTGATAAGGGTTTGATTTCCATTCTATATAAAGAGATCATACAACTCAACAATAAAAAAAGTAAGCAATCTAATTTAAAAATGGGCACAAGACTTAAAAAGACATTTCTCCAAATAGGAAATATAAAGACCAAAAAACACATGAAAAAATGTTCAATATCACTAGCTATTAGGAAAATGCAAATCAAAACAACAATAAGATATCATCTCACACCACATAGAATGGCCATTATTACAAAAACAAAACAGTAAGTGCTGGAGAGGATGTAGTGAAATAGGAACACTCCTTCACTGTTGGTGGGAATTTAAAATGATGTAGCCTCTGTGGAAGACAGTTTCCCCAGTTCCTCAGGAAGCTAAATATAGAACTGCCATATGATCCGGCAATTCTTCTACTAGGAATATGTCTAGAAAAACTGAAAGCGGGGATGTGAACAGACATTTGCACAACGATATTCATAGTGGCATTATTCACAACTGCCAAAAGATGGAAACAACCCAAGTGTCTAACAACAGATAGTTAAGAGAAATCTAATAGATAAAAATATGAAAAAAATCTTTTGAAAATACATAATAATGAATATTCTACATTTTATGAGTGTTTCTGCTTTTAGTTATAGTTCGCAATTAAAGAAGTTTGCAAGGTTGTAAAACTCTTTATGTAGCTTTTATTAACAAAATCTCTAAACAATAGGGTCAAAGTAACAAAAGTATAAAATGAATTACTAATTCATAGAATCCAAACAATAGCATAAAAATCTCATTAGATTTTCTATTAAAAAAAAAAAAAAAAAGAGCAGTATGATACCAGTAGATAAATAAAGTGCATAAACCAAAAGGAGAAAATTTAGTATTGTAATGTACTCTACTTTTTGTGTTACCTCAATTAAGTCACATAGCCTCTTTGTGACTTAATTCCTTAGTCTAAGTACCTGAGGTGATAATGATGCCAATGCCTGCAACTCATTTACAAATCATTTTGGTGTCAATTAAATGGGATAATGCAACTCAAATTGGTTTGGACATCAAAAAATATCTTAGATTCATATAGTGCTATCACTAATAGGATCACTGTCTTGCACATAATTTAAATCTGATAATTTGATTTCCAAACTTTTATTAAAGAGCTGTGACACCAAAGTACTTTTTAGAGCCTAATACTTATGATAAAGTTTCATATCCTTAATCATTGAAAATAAAATTATGCTACATACGATTCATTTACTCAATCAGCACAGAAGGTCCTTAGACTATTCCCTATAATGCAGTCTTTAAAAGACCCCTTCTCTTTCACTGCCTCAGATAAGATTTTAAATCAATTCATTCAAAAATACAGGCTAATTTCTTTTAACAGCACACATCATTCAGACATTTTCAGAGTATAGATACATATATTCTGTTTTTTATTTATCTCATCCAAATTACTTTTAGTTCTTTGTCGGTGTACCTATTTTCTTCATGACTTGTGTTTTGAAATAAATCATTGATCTAAATCTTCTAATCTGTCTTACTTTCTTCTTTTTTTCTCTCTTGATGTCTTTGGGAAGATCAAAACATTTCCATTCGATGGAATACTTGCAGCCATTCCAACTTAGCAATATCTAGTGAAAGATTCAGTGAATCTGCATCACAATAAACATGCATTTATTAACCAAAGTAATTGGTTCATGATATTTGAAGCTATTAATGAAAATGGTAACAATTTTAATGAACATTCTTTATGTGTCAGTCACTGTGATTAGCACGTTACTTATATTATCTGTCAGTTTCAAAGCTGCTATGACAATACTATGGAAAGCATTGTTATAAAAACAGGAATTTACTGGCTCACAGTTCCAGAAGCTAAAAGGCTTGCTTTCTCCTAGTGTTAGTAACATTCTGGCTTCCTAGCTATCCTTGGGTTCCTTGGCTTTCCTGTCACATGGCAGTGTCCTCACATATATCTTCTGGGTTCCTGTTGACTTCCAGCTAGATACTCCTCCTTGTGGCTTTCTCACAAGAGGCCTCCAGTAACAGGATAAAGACCCATGATAATTCAGTTGGCCACATCTTAACTGAAAATAACATTTTCAAGAGGTCCTATTTACAATGGATTCACACCCACAGAAATGGGATTACAAATTAAAAATATGCTTTTACTGGGGTACATAACTTAATCTACCATATTATCTAGTTCTCATAACAATGTGAGATATTTTATTCTTTCTCCTATTTACTTGATGAGGATACTGAGCTCTGGAGAGGTTAATTTATTATATAAAGTTAGCACACTTTTTAAGTGAAAGATCCAAGGCCTACCTTCTTGTTGGGTGGTCTTAAAATTCAAGCTTTTAACTGCTTGATTTCATGTCACCTCCAAATATTCTATGGTGCTCATAACTGTGCTTTCATGAATAGGCATTTGAATTTGGGCATATCATGTTTTCTATAGTTAAATGTAACCCACTTCAGATATTATCAAAGATGTTTAGTTATAATATTAGTAAAGACATCTGTTTGATTGGTTTAACATACCTCAAATAATAGTGGTTTAAGATGAAAGGCCTCTTCTTTCTCTCTCTCTCTCTCTTTCTCTCTCACACAAACACACACAAACACACACGAACACATGCACACTCATACTTACACACTTAATTTGGCATACCTGAACAACATTCCCATGAGCAGAGATGCAAAAGAAAGGCAGTCAATATGACAAATGTCCCAAATACATTGACTGAAAAATAAGGAATGCTAAATTGCAAAGCTCAATTATTTTAAAAAATACATTTTTAATTTAGTTTTTCTATTTTTATTATTAGCACAAATATGAATGGTGGGAGAGAGCTTGGTAGTAAATAGTCGAATACCTCAAATACAAGCATCAATTAAAAGATAATTCTATGCATTTTGTGTCTTTAGGGTTAATAATAGAACTAACTTTGGGCCAAAATAATTCACAGCATAGTTTCTGAAGATAAGGCAAAGTGATGACTCTCCTAGAATAACTAAAAGCCCTGACTTCTGTTCTGAATGTCTTCCTCTCCCAGGTTTCTTCCCCTGTTGACAACAAGTGGTAACAGTTAGCTAAAAACCTTATACTTTCATATTTTTATTTGCATTTGTTCCAGAGAAATAATAATATTGTACTGATATATATTTGCCATGCACATTATTAAAAATTACAAAAGTACAAATTTAGGAATTAAGCGAGTTTTCTAGTTTTGGGCAGATCCCTTATAATTCAGATAACGTTATTTGCCTATGATCTTCTTTGAATTTCCCTGTAGTGCAGTAAGAACGATAAAAGTACTTTTTCCTCTCCTCCCTGCATGCTGGGTTGCTATTGGCAGAGGATCCTTTCTTCATCAGCTGCCATAACTCGAATCTGCATAGCTCTTTTTTCCACAGCCCTAGTATTCACTAGGGATGGAAGAGCTCCCTTCTATTAACTATTCAGGCTGGGGAGTTGTAATAGCACTCCACTGTTGACAGCCCTAGAGGCTTCTTTGGTTGGTTCACTTAATTCTGCCCACACTTCTAAAGAGTTGTTCACTATACTCTTAATTACTATTAATTACTCCTAAAAGTCTTGCCTTTTCAGCTTGGACCCTGACTGTCATACCTACTGTAAAAGACAACAAATGAAAAACACAAAAGATAAAAGCTCAATCTTCAGTGCATGAGCTGAAACTTCTGATCATAGCACAGAAAGTATAAATTTACATCAATGATCTTCGAAGTGCTCATCAACAAATGATAGAAGCTTGCACCTGAATGCAAATCAATGCATGGCTTCCTTTACCAAGTATGTCTTGCTACCAAAAAGTGCCCATAGAACTAAATCGTGATTAATAATGTTGGATTTACATTATTAAGAGAACTCCTTAATGCACTGTGGGCCAGAAGCAGACAATTCATAGACTGTATCCATGCACCACACATTGAGTAGCTCTATCTACACACAACTGAGTCTATTAGTGTTTTTTTATGGTGTAGTATCAGCAGCAACTATGACCCATTTGAGGTACTGTATCACATTGTTATCTGCATTATAAAGGACATGATTATAAGAAGCAGCTTCCTGAAGTGAATGAAAATGAAAGATATATGAATTAAGAACTAGAGGAGGAAAGACCTTTAGTCACAAAGGACTGTCTTATTTTGAATCAGCTCATTTACATTTGAAGTGATGTACTAAGGATTCTTTTATCTTAATCACAAAGACTATCACTTTAAAGTATCATAAAACTTTTAAACTTTAAACAATCAGTTACAGTAATAGGGATAATTAGGGTTCTATTTTAATACTTTATATTAGGTAAGGAAGGAAGGTGAAAAGAGAAGGATATCAAAGAAATAAAAACAAAGAAACCAAGAATTTTCCCCTTAAAATATAATAATATTGAAGATTTTCTTTCAAAGGATGAACAAGTTATTGAATTTGTCATCCTAAATGTACAAAAGGAAAAACAGGAATAAAAACATATGAATGTAACATATTATTAACAACGTAAGAGACTAAAACAGATGGCACATCTATTTCAGTGCCTGGTAAAAAATACATAATACATGTTAACTATTATTATTAGCTTTTTTTGTTTAATAATCTTAAGTATTCTTGATAATAGTAAAATCAAATGAAAAAAATGTACTTTTACACAAATAAAAAGACAATTTATTAAAACTCCACATAAAGTTTTAATCCTAAATATCACTTAAAATGCACATAAAACCCTAATAAAAATAGATTTAGTTTTAGCCTGTTCAACAATAATACAATGAAATTAAAGTTTACACTTATTTGAAGAAATTGTTAATTTCCATGTCTTTAGTTTTCTAGTGTTTGATGTAATAGAATGTGGGTTTTATTCCTGTATGTGACAGTTCAAAATGCTTTTTATGCATTAATTCATTTAATCTTCAAATCAAACATAAGAGTTAGTTATTTTTTTATTCCCATTTTTTCAGATGAAGAAACTGAGAGTTTTTAAGTAACTTGCTCATAGATACACCAACAGGTGAGGGCCAGAGTTAGGATATGAAGCAAAACCTACTCTCTTCGACTATTTACTTTTATCATCTACATTTTCAAAAGGAAAAAGCTGAGTCTTAAAATAAAATATTTTTCCTAAGGCCACATACGCATAAATAATGAAGCTATAACACAAATATAGACCTACTTCTAATTTTTTTATAATGCAATTAGAAATGAGAACTACTGGATCACCTACTTTAAAAATCCAAAAATCATAGATGTTCAGTGATCAGTTAGCCAATTAGCAGCAGAGAAAGGCATAGTTCATTGGTCTCCAGACTCCACTAACTGCAGACACCAGATTCTTTTGTGGCACACATTACCTTATACGTTTAGGTCTAAAATTCTTCAGAGTTAATTGATAAATGAACCAAATGACTCTTCTCTTATGTTACTTCATAGACCACCCTTTTGATACTAAATCCTCCACCATTTACAAAGAAACTAAACTTCATGCGTCAGCTCTTAAAACACTTTATACCTATTCATAACCAAGGAATTAACATAGTAACATCCAGAAGCTACAGTCAGAAGAGTTTCTAATATGGCAGTAGCTACATGTGTAGAAAAAGCATAGATTTTACTCCAGCCAATGCTTGGTATAAACTAAGCTGCTTTAAATTAACTTAAATTCATTTTTGTTATTTCTCATGGCATGAATAAACTTAGTTTATTACAATGAGCTAATATACTCAGAGTGTTCATTTTTCATTTTTAAAATAAGAGTATATGTGTATATGTGGTATGTTTTTGGAAACTAGAAAGTAAGATTATATAACTATAAAACAAACAGATGCTTTTTTATGAAAGAATGGTGACCCAGAGCTGCTATTTTCTCCTTAATATCATTTTTTAGTTCTGCTCTATGACATAATTATTCTTTTTTAAAAAATGAACTCAAGATGCTGAGCCAATATTTTTTGAGCTTCATTTTAGTGAGCTCACTCTCTAAGACTAATGTTTGGATTCAGGAAAATGTAAAGGAATTCTTTAAGGCAGAGCCCAGACCAGGAGATTTACTTTGCAAATGCATGTTCAATTGTGCAAAACTGATAATTTTTCATAGCAGAGGTGAAAATTGGACCTTGGTCTTTTAATAATTTAATAATAATAATTAAATCAAAATACCTGAAATCAAAAAAGTTAAGTTGTTTGCAAAAATTCATCCCCATTGTTCTGCAAGAGTGATGGAAATTTAATTGTATTACAAAGTAGAATTTCTCTGATGAGGTATTTCTTCATTACTGAGTAGCAATAGAGCAGAAAAGAGTGACAACTAAATGTTCTTCTATACCTACATTTAATTATTTGTTCAGCATACCCTATCACTTTCCAGGACACAAGAGAATTCATTCCAAAGGTTGTCTTTACAAGTTATAGGTTTAAATTTCTCCTAAGAGAATAGCTCTAGATATCATTCTTTGTTATAAAATTCAAGTGAAAATTGCCTTCCCTTAGAAAAGGTGCAAAAGAAATGCTGGGTTCAAGGCATAGTTTAGCAAATAATGAACTATGGCCCTTAGTCTTCCACTTCATATATATGGGTTTTAGTTCAATATTAATAAAATATGGGGTGATGAAGGGAAACAACAAAGTCATTAAGTTTCTGAATAATGCTGAAATTAAAGTAAACTTGCTAAAACATTTAGTATTTGCTCAAGTCTTCTAGTTTCTTAAATAATATTAATAGCCACTATAAACTGGTAGAGTAATAAATCTATTTCCTACTCCAATTGGCAAAATCTTCCATCTCAATGGACTCAATTTTTTAAAAATGTGTCACTGCTATATTTACCAGGCATTATGCTAGGACTTCTGAGAGAACCAACATTATTGTCACAAGGTTCTGACAGACAATTAGAAAAATAAGACAAACTAAAAGGAAAATGGCAATTAACAAAAGCACCACCTGTAATCAAGTGCAAAATTCATGGCAGCCACAAATGCTATAAAAAATATAAACCAAAAATACTAATGTGATGACATCATATTTCAAAATGTTAATTGGTGAGTATCAAACCACAAGAGGCTTCTATCAAACCATCCACAACCCTTATGTTTATTCGTGAATCAGCCTCTAATGAACCAGAAAACAAAAGCCACAGATCCTTGATAATTTTATGTTCAAAATCTTCTGGTCTAAAAGAGTCCATATAGATGGGAAGCGAGTAGGGGAAGAAACTATACAGAAAGGAGAGCATGAGATCTGGAAAGATGGACTCTCAAAGAAGAACACTCATTCCTTAGACACCTTTTGGGAGACCTAGATTTCCAAAGAGGTGATAACCTGCAGGGAAAACTCTTCACTCCTAACCAAGGTGGCACTATAAGTACATGCCCAGGTTGAGATCACCCACGAGCCTGGACAAAGTTGATGCACCTAGTTCTCGTGGCCCCTGATATACTGGTGTGGATGGAAATAGTTGTGGAAGATTTCCTTAAAAGCACAGACTTAAACTAAGTCCTGAAAGAGGATAATACAGCTCTAGAAGCAGTGACATTCAGGGTAACCATGAGATAATTAATAAGGAAAGGCTAGGATTAGAATTTATATGTGGAGGAAGAGTCTCGTGTATGCTACAGATTCAAAGAGATAAGGGGTAAAATTGTAAAAACTCCTCCCTAAAACAATGGAGGGAAGATCCAAGGAAATAATCAGGGTTAAGAATCCACACTGTCCTTAGGGAGTTAACAGGAATAGCATGGGTCAAAAGATTGGTGAGTTTTAAGCCTGGGGTAGAGGGGATCTTTGTATTTTGCCCTTGTATGTAATGGCTGCTTGGAGTCCCTGATCTGTAGGAGTTAACCATAGCTTGATGTAAATAAAGAAGCCTGAAAGTGACTCCTGACTTGGCTAAATAGTGGGCCAACATGTAAATATTAACTCACACAATATCTTGAAAGGAGTGTGGGCAAAGTTGGTAACCTAGTTATACAATTGTCTTTGCACCCATTCTGCATATCCTAAGGATGGAATTACATGATTCCCTGTGTCTTTTCATGTCTAATTGTATAGTAAGCTTACGGGACACTCTCAAGAAACAAAAGTGTTTTTTACAAAAAGTAGGAGGATGTATGATAGACTTTCCTAAGTAAAATAATTTTTGGGTGGTATGGTATGTCATTTTACTTAAATATAGAGATATAGATATTTGTGAGTGTACATATACATATACAAAGTGTTTTGAGTTGAAATATATACATATTTTAAGTTATTCCAACTAAAACTCATTGCATACATACATTTCCTTCACTGTTAAAAAGATTTATGATGGTTCATTATCCTGACAAATACTCTGGCTAGTAAAAAAGTTGTTTCTGAATCTATCGCTGCAGAATCATGCCTATACCTGTTTTTCTCTTCCTCAAAAGACTGCTCACCTCAGCACCTCTGTCAAATTTCACTTTTCCTTTTATGATCATGGTGTTATGAAAAGGAAAAGGAAAACCATTAAGAATAACTCCCAGATTTTCAAGTCAATCATTCAGCTTAATGATGTTTTCCCCACAGATGGAGGAAGATAAATTGTTGATGCAGCGCTCTGTTCCAGTGATAAACTTGAACACTTCCTTCTAATAACAATAGTATAAGAGACTCAAGAAGGCTGGTGAAGTTTTACAACTGTCTTACAGTAATATCTGTGAGGCCAAATAGGGTAAAATAGGAAGAGGAAATTAGGCTGTTTTGCCCTAAATCATCAAAACAGTAAGGGAGGGTTATTTGGAAGAAATAATGGAGAGAGGGATAGGGACAGTTACAGAAGGAGAAAAACAGTTGCTATTCAGAATGTGAGTTAGCAACATGGGAAGCCCTGAGAAAAATATTATCCTTCAAGCTTAAGTACCAGTTCCTGGACCATGGAAAACATATTGAGATATAGTCATGCACTAGACCAATTAGTAGTTAGCTATCCCAGTATTGTCTATTGATACACAAACTCACAATCATCTTCTGAAGATTTATTTAACTAAAATATACAAAAATGTGCAAAAGTTAGAGGAGTACAGCTTTAAAAGTTTTCCACACTCAACATACTCATTTAAGAAGGGTGGAATGTCAATAGTCCCAAGATTGAGAAATCTGGGACTGTATAATGTCAAGGATAGAATATGTGGCAGTTTGAGATTATTTTATGAATCCCAAAAAGAGAAAGATTATGTTTGTAAACTAATCTATTGTTGGTGTGATACTCTTTGATTGCATCGAATTCAGTAAAGGGGCCTTTGATTAGATTACCTGTTAAGATTGCTTTTAGGGCTTTTTGATTCAACTACATCAGTGGTATGACTCAGGTTGAGTCCACACTCCCTTGCTGGGTCTGATATAAATGGACTCACATAGATAGAAGAGGAAAAGGGGAATAGCCATGTTTGATCCTGCATATAAGAGAGGGGACTGCTTAAGCATGAAGCCCCAAAAGTCTGGGCTCACAGACCAGCTAAAGAGAAGACCAGCCCTACTATAAGCCTGATAGCTTACAGCTGAACTTGGGAAGAGAGCAGAACAGCCAAGACTGATATAGAAGGCCTTGAAAGAGACAAGTTGTATGTCAGCTAGAAGCTGAAATATGGAAGAAAGCATGGCAGCTGACCCTGACAGAGAAAGACTGGAGGGGAAGGAGAGACCAGGCAAAGATTGCCCACCATCTTGCTTCAACACGTAGGAGCTGACTTTGGTGAGAAAGTACTCCTTATAGTATCTTGAGCTGAAATTTTCATGGCCTTGGAATTATAAACTTTTACCCCAAATGAATAGCTTTCATAAAAGCCAACACATTTCTGGTACTTTGCATCGGTAGCCCCTTTGCAAACTAAAACAGAAGCCATGTCATTAGTTAGAAAGTTTTATAATAATCCAATTGAAAGATGATTATGCTTTGTGTGTTTTGGAGCAAAGATAATGGGTAGTAGTAATAATTTTAAAATATTATGAAAATAGAAAAAGAAAAGTTTGATGATAGTTTAGATGTGAGATATGAGAGAAAGTAATTGACGATGACTCCAAAATCCTGAAAAACAGAAAGAATGTGTTTACTGTTAACTGAGACAAAAGAAATCTGAAGGAGTAGGAGATGTAGAGAGGAAGTTAAGGATTTCAGTCGTTTGGACTAGGTTAAATAAAAGATGCCTACATGGCATCCAAGTGAAGATTTCTAATAGACAACTGTAAATATAAATCTGGAGTTCAAGGACAATTCTGGGTTGGATACTTAAATTAAAAAATGAACAGGATATTGATAGTGTTTAAGTAATAAAACTGGTTAATATTCCCATGAGAAAACGTGTAGATAGAAAAGAGAAGAGGATCAAACAACATTTAAAATGTCAGAACATAAGGAGGACCCATCATAGAAAACTGAAAAGGTCAAAGGAAAAACAGGAGAGATTAGTGGACCAGAAGAGAAATAATGAAAGTATATCAAGGAGTGAGACAGGAACTGTCAAATGCTGATGATAGATCAGATAAGATTAGGACTAAGAACTGATTAATGCACTTAGCAATAAAGAGTTTATTGTTTACTTAGGCATTTCCAGTGGAATGGTTGGGAGAAAAACATGATTAGAGTTGGTTTAAGGTAATTTAGGAGGGATAAAGACTGTACAAATTAGTCATAAGGGCTGACCTTATCCATTGGGCTGGTATCAAATCAAGGTCAAGTGGAAGGTAAGCTGAAACACTAGATTTAACAAAGTGTCTAGAACATCAGCAGGATTAGCAGAGTAGGGGCCATCATATATCCTTTCCTTCAGAAAAACAATTCTGGCAAGATTGTCAGAATCAACATATTCAGAATGCTGGAATTAACTAAATACTTGAAGAAATGTGCAGAGCATTTATTCAATTAAGACAACCAAATCTTAGTAAGAGCAGTGAGCTTTGTGATATCATATATCATAGGCTAATCAAAATGTTTAAAAGTTGGAGAAGGAAATGTCTATTGAGAGATTTAAAATGTTTCCACATATAACTGGAAATATACAAGGCAAAAAATATATTTAGGACTGTGCATTTGCAGGGATCTGCACATGCTCAGGAAAGACCTGACAAGGCCTTAAGTTCTTACTTTGGCTGATTTTAAGGTTCTTTACAAGCAGGAAGAGAAGGCTAAGGTAGATTTATAAATTGCTTGGCTAAATGCTGAAGATTGCTCCAGTTTTCACACAGACCCTCCTGGCAAAGAATACAAGACTTAACAGTTCTAGGTATTTAAGGAAATCTCTGTCTAATCATTAGATGAACACTTAACTATAAGAGCAGAGACTTCAGTGGCCACACACAAAGACTACAGACTTCAAAGATTTACCTCCAAGAGTCACTAAGCTAACAAAGTGATAACAAAAATAGTAATAACAAACAGTGGAAATTGGGGGGGGGGGAATATTCTCACTTATATAGTTACCACATTACATTAAGATATCCAGTTTCCAACAAAAAATTATGAGACATGCAAAGAAGTAATAATGCATAGGAATTATAAAAAGTCAATAAAAACCATTTCTTAGAAGTCTAGATGTTGAAACAGAGATATATTTTAAATGAGCTATTTAAATACATTCAAAGAACTAAAGTAAGGCACATATAATAAACAAGATGAATACATGAGCATGCTATCTGTCTCAGAGAATAAAATAAGAGAAATTGTAAAGAGAAAAAAATAGAAATTTAGCATAATAACTGAAATGCACGTAAAAATTCTTAGTAGAGACAAGGACATTCCCTAATGATAGAGGATATAACAGTTATAAACATGTATGTACCTACCAACAGAGCCACAAAATACATTGAGCAAAAACTGACAGAATTGAAGCGAGAAATATATAATTCAACAACAATAGTTGGAGACTCCAAAATCCATTCTCAACAATGGATAGAAGAGCTAGATCTAAGACGGACAAGGAAATAGAAGACTTGAATAACACTGTAAACCAACTAACCTAACAGATATATATAGAAAAGTGCCCCCAACAATATGAGAATACATTCTTTTCAAGTATCCATGGGACATTTTCCAGGATAGACTATATGTTAGGTGACAAATCAAAACCTCTATAAACCTAAATATCTAAATCATGGAAAGTGTGTCCAAACTATAATAGAATGAAATTAGAAATTGATAATACAGGTAATTTGGGAAATTCAAAATTGTTTCCTAAATAGCTAATGAGTTAAACAAGAAATCACAAGGAAAACTGGAAAATACTTTCAGATGAATGAAAAAATAACATACCAAAACTTATGAAATGCCTCAGAGGACAAGTTATAACTTCAATACCTGTTTTATAAAAGAAGAAAGTTCTCAAATCAATAGCCAATATTCTAACATATAAAACTAGAAAAAGTAAAGCAATTTAGACCAAAGAAATAAGAAGCAAGATAATAACAAAGATAAGTGTGAATATAAGTGATATAAAGAATAGAAAAACAATACAGAAGATCAATAAAAACAAAAGTTGGCTCTCTGAAAAAAAAAACAACAGCAAAAAACTGACAAACCTTTCGCCACCAAGAAGTATAGAGAGTCAAGAAAATACGAGAGAAAAATAGAATTAGTAAAATCAGATTTGAAAGTGGAGACAATACAAACATTACAGAAGTGAAAAAGACTAAGTTAATATGATGAATAATTGTTTTCCAAAATATTAGATATGCTAAATAAAATGGGAAAATTCCTAGAAGCACAACCCACCTAAACTGACTTAAGAAGAAACAGAAAATCTAACTAGAGCCATAAGAAGTAAAGATATTGAATTAGTAAGCAGAAGATTTCCCACAATGGAAAGCCCAGGTGGAGATTTTTTTTTTTCTTTCTGGATAATTCTACCAAACATTTAAAGAAGAATTGATGCCAATTTTACACAATCTTTTATTAAAAAGTAGAAGAGTGGGATGACTTCCTAGCTTATTTTATTAGGCAGGTATTGCCCAGATACCAATAACAAAGAAAGAAGTACAATAAATGAAAAAAATACAGAAAAAAAAAAAACTCTTATGAGTTTACATGCTAAAATTCTTAACATATTATCTAACCAAATCCAGTAACATATAAAAAGGATTACAGAACATGGCCACATGAGATTTTCCCAAGAAACACAAGGTTGTTTCAATACACACAGTCATTCAGTGCAACACACCGTATATTAATAGATTAAAAGAATAAGGAAAAAACTCAGATTATCATCACAATTGACTCAGAAAAGACATTTGACAAAACCTGATATCTTTTCATTATTAAAAACAATAACAACAAACTAGGCCTAGAAGGGAACTTCTTCAACCTGAAAAGGGGCATCTTCAAACATCTACAGGTAACAAAAATACTTAATGATGAAAGAATGAAAGTTTTCTATTTAAGATCAGGAATTTAAAAAAGATGTCTGCTCATACAACTTCTATTCAAGATTATACTGGATATTCTAGCCAGGGCAACGAGGCAAGGAAAAGAAATTCTAGACATCCAGATCAGAAAATAAGAAACAAAACTATCCCTTTTAGAAAATGACATGATCTTGTATATAGAAAATTTTAAGGAATTGAATACTGTAGAGAAAAAAAACTATTAGTTAATAAAGGTTAGATGATATAATGCTAATATACAAAAATCAATTCTATTTCTCTCCACTAGCAATGAGCAATCCAAAACTGAAAGTAAGGAAACAATTCCATTTATAATAACAAACAGAATAAAATACTTTGGGATAAATTTAACAAAATATGTGCAAATTTGCACAATGAAAAGTACAAATATTATTGAAAAATAAAGAAAAAGTAAGTGGAAATCCATCCCACATTCATGTTTTGGAAGATTTAATATTGTTAAAATGGCAGTACTCTCCAACTTGATCTACAGATTCAATACAATTGCTGTCAAAATCCCAGGTGCCATTTTTTGCTAAAATATACAAGCTTAACCTAAAATTCATACGGCGAGGCAAGGGATCCCAAAAGAGCCAAAACAATCTTAAAAAGGAAAAACAAGTTGGGGAACTCATAATTCTCAATTTCAAAATTTACTACAAAGGCACAAGAATCAAGACTGTGTAGTACTGGCATAATGGTAGATTTACAGAACCACAGGACAGAAAAAAGGGACCTGAAATAAATCCACATATCTGTTGGCCAGTGATTTTCTCCAGTGTTGCCAAATAAAAAATAAAAGACATTGGCAATGTTTGTGAGGATATGGAAAAATTGGAAGCAGCATATATTGCTGGTGGGAATGCAGATTGGTGCAACCTCTTACGAAACCAGTTTTTCAGTTCAAAAACTTAAATATGTGACCAACAATTCCACTGCTAGGTATAAACCCAAGAGAACTGAAAACATGTCCACCCAAAAACTTTCACATGCATGTTTATTGCAGCATTTGTAATAGCTAAAAATTCAAAACAACCCAAATGTCTATCCATTAATGAATGGATAAGCAAAATGTGGTATACCTATCAATGGAATATTATACAGCCTTAAAAATGAATGATGTACTGATACATATTACAGCATGGATAAACCTTGAAAACATTCTATGTGGAAGAAACCCCACAACTGCTTTTAGTCACTTTTGGTTAACACACTCCAATCTGTCCCAGCTCCTGGCAACCACTAATCTACTTTCTTTCTCTATGGATTGGTTTATTCTGGACATTACATACAAATTAAATAATAAAATATGTCACCTTTTGCGTCTCGGCATATACACTAACCGCTGTCTTGCTCATGGTGGTTATTTGTTTAATAACCACCATGATTAGCTTGACCAGTTGCTAACTGAATAAAATGGGGTAACACAGAGCCCTGTAGTATGATTTCCATCCACTTTGTATTAAATCAGGGATCTAACTAGCTTCCTTTAAAATATTTTTCTAGTATTTATTTGTTGCAAATCTAGTGCATTCTGTTATATTTTAAGATACATAGTTTCAAAATGTCCACAAGAGTATTATAACTAGTTTGTCTTTCTAACCCTATTAGTTCTTCAAAATTCTCTCGCTCCCTCTAGTCTCTGGGTTCTTGTTTACAATATCCCCTTTTCTTTGCTGATTCATACTCATCTTCAGGGAAGCCATCCCTTTTACTCAGACAAGGCTGGCTACTCTTACCATATATGTACATAAGTCAATTATTTTTCTCTATCAGAGCACACAGCATTCCAAGTATTTGTCTAATTTTCTTCCATTCTATAGTGGTAGGCTCATGAGAACACATTTATTTTCCTCACTCATAATGCCAGAGACTCACACAGTGATTTCACAGAGTCAGTGGCCATTAATAATGAATCTTGCTATTTAAGGAACACAATGGTAGGTAGTATGTCTTGCTATCTCGTAGCACTGTGTTTGAAAATAATTCCCCATATTAGTCAAACATGACTTTGTATAGTTAGAAATGATAATTTTTTATTTGTGAGCAAAAGCACCCATGTATTATTCCACAATCTGATCTTTAACCATTAATCCAACATGTTGTCCTTTTATTCTCACATGGTCTATCTGCCACAGGAAAGAAACAAATTCCCTTTCTGAAATCATGGCACTAATAATACTAGTTTGTATTTTTCATTAGCTGCTTATTTTTTACCATGTATTTATAAAATTATCAAATATTATCACTTAACTCCCACATTATTAAAGTTGTGAGTATATATGTCTGATATAAAAATAGATAAAAATAGAATTTGTGTATTATTTTCATAGACTACCGATTTGTGCTAAGCACAATATTCCATGACTATTGAAATATTTCATTATCTGATTATAGTTTAAAAAATATATGAAATGTTATATATGCATTTTTAATTTTCTCCAAAATAAGATATATATATATATCTTATTGGCAATATGAGTTATCAAATGTACTTGTTACTGATTATTTATTTCTGTGTTCTATTTTGCTAAATTATATTTAATTATTTTATTAAATTATATTTAAGAACAACAGTATTACCACTCTGAAAAGATTTTCTGCCACTTTACTTCCAGGTGGAACACTAAAATTGCATAAAACTCTTCCTTCTTTATGTTTAGTTATTAGTAACATATTATGCTATCTACTAGGATGATTGATATACACTAAAAAGTTAATTTTTGGTCACAGTTTTGTATCTAGGTCAAATTAGTTATTTTTATGTTGCTTCTATTTTCTGTCCATCATAAACTATAGTATAATTTGAGATCATTACTATCTAGAAAGTACCTAGGTAAAGTCAGATATCTTTACACTAAGTTTATAAAATCTGCTTTTAAAATATATTTGAACAGTATCCTACACACAATCTGCATAATATGTGAACCCAGACTATTCTAGAACCTAGTTTTGGGATTTTGAAAAAGCGACTCAACCGTGTGCTTGAATTCAGGTATTCACAGAACCACAGGTTTTGGGGACTTGAAAACATCATTAGCCCTGCAAAGAACATTTTATATTTATCAACAGGCTGTCTGCTGGAAAATAAACTCTCCCCTCTGTCACAAACTCTCTACTTTCAGAGGCTTTATTATGCTATAACCATTGGAAGTAGAAATGTCATTTATGCCTCTACTTCACCACCATCTAGTTTAAAATCTTATTTACTGGTGAAAGTTATACAGGAGGTGTTTATAACTGAATTGTGAGTCTAGTAAGTGCTTTAGGAAGATGACGGCATCCTTATGTAACTTGATTTGTGAACAGATATCTGTGAAATAATCATTGTGGAGTACTAGCTGTTCTTGAAAATTTTACTGGGTCAAAAAAATATCTGAGGAAGAATGCCTTATCTGATGCCCTATTCTTACAAACAGGGATGTGTAAATAAAATAAAACTTTAAAAGTATAAAGAGTATGTATAATAATAATTTTAAAAATCAAATTATAGTAATGACCACAATAGCTATCATTTATTGAAACATAAATAAAACACAAACATAAATAAATGTGCAATAAACTCTCTTATTTTGTTTCATATGCATGTCATTAGTATACCCAATTTCCAGATGAGGAAATTATAGAAAAAAGGTTAAGGAGTTTCTTAGTCCAAATTTAAGGTTTGTCATGTGTGGAGGGATGGGTAGGGGTTAGAATAGAGCCAGGATTAAAAATGATGTCTTTATGATTTCAAAGGCATAGTGTTATCTGCTATGATATGCACTGATTGCTTTGATGCTCCCCTTTCCTTCAACTGCAAGCAACTCTCATTTGATAATTCTCAAAGATACACTGTGGAGGTTATAGAGAGAGGTGTTATCATTTTCTCCATTTCTGTCTCCTAGCTATGGCCACTTGTTACAACTGGTAGACATTGACTGATGTAATGGTGTAACCGTTGGAGAATTTGATGTAATTATGAATTCCAAAAATATAATTGGATCATGCTTGTAAACTGATCTGTTAATCTGGGCATGATTAGGTTATGATTAGGGCGTTGAGCCCCACCCCTTGGTGGGTGGGGGATTGAATATAAAAGGCAAGGCAAAGAACAGAGTTGAAGGAGTCTTTTGAGAAGCAGTTTTAATGTTGGAAAGAAGACCCCAGGAGAAGAGAAGCAAGCCATTTGCCTGATCATCTACAGCTGACCTTGTGGAGGAAAGAGGAGCTAAGCCCAGAGAGAAACGCAGCCCCAGGAAGAGAGGAACCCCAGAAGCCTGAGCCCTGGCAAACGCCGGCAGCTGTCTTGCTCTAACACGTGGCAATGGACTGTGGTGAGAGAAAAAACTTAAGGCTTTGTGGCCTGGTATCTGTGGACTTCTACCCCAAATAAATACCCTTTATAAAGACCAACCCATTTTTGGTATTTCACATTAGCACCCCTTTGGCTGACTAATACAAATGGATAGTTTAAGGGAAAAGACAATAGGATTGAAAAAGTGATTAAAATATGGTGATCAATAATAAGATTGGATATCTTGTGAAAATGGTGGTTTCTCAAAAGCAAACAAAAGCTTTCAAAGGGAGGGGGTGTTTCAGTGAAATAATATGTGTTTAGCGGTAAATACTAATGAAATGTGTGGAAGGAAAATCCTCACATATATTTAGAATGGTTCTAGTCCTTAGTTTGGGACCAAGACTAGAGATATAGGTAATCTATAAGGAGATATGAAAGCCTAGGGAATAGGTGGGATTTTTTGAAAAAATGTCGAATAATTGCAGGAATTGATTACATAAAAGGTGAAAAGAAGACAACGAGAAAAGAAGGAAAAAAATAACAGGGTGTTAAAATATTTCCAAGAAGTAGGTTACTGATGGTGACATTAAATGAGGCATTTAATTTGGCTGTTGGGATATCCCACACAAGCGAACACTTAAGTAGAATGATGCGGGAAGCCAAATTGCAGAGAATTAAGAAGAGGAATGATGATGATGGTGATGGCGATGATGATAGCACCTAGCACTTAACTTTATACCATGTACTGTCTTTGGTGCTTAACATTCAATGTCTTAGTTAATACCCATAGCAACCCTATAACTAGATGGTAATAGTCATATTTCAGATGCAAGTGATTGGTCTCAGAAACAATATATCATAACTCTGATATGTCTAACACCACATAGTGACAGTCTGATTTCTATAGTTGATTATCAACCACATACATGGCACAGCATTAGTGACTTGATTTAGCAAGACATTTTGAACAGGCATGGGCCCTTGACATAGGGTTTAGGGATGCTAAAGAATAGCAATATTTATACTTTTGAGTAGTTACTTTGTAGCAGTTACTCTGCTAAGTTCTTTAAAAGGATTAGTTTAAGTTTATTTAACCTTTACAGAAACCAATCTTGTGAGTATTATTAGTATCCTAATATCACAAGGAAATAAAATTATCTTAGATGGGATGATTAAGTACCTTGCCTACCTACCATAACTCACACTTGATGGAACCAGGATTTGAAGGTAGAAGACCTATAAGGTTTGCAGTGACTCTGAGTGTCTGAAAATATTTGCCACAAAGACAGAGCAGAGAAATCAAATATGATGACAATACTACCACAAACAGTGATAATAATCTGAACAGAAGAAAAAGGAATCAATCTGGATGGTGAAGAACTAGACTAAAAAAATGAAGACAAATCTGGTGACAACTTTCCTAAATTCCAGACACATTTACAAGCATATGGGAAATTTCCAGCTGAACACAAGTTTGAAGATGAGAGTAAGAAAATGGTGGCATAAAAGATAAAATGAGATGCATTAGATTGGGGTTAACATCACTGCATGCTTTCAGTTAACTGGAAAGGAGTGACTAGAGGAGGAGAATCGGGCATTGTCAAAGAAGGGGAAGGAAAACTGAAGGAGTTTCACAACAAGCAGGAAGGGTAGGGCCCAAAAGCGCAGGTGTTGAGGCCAGCACTGAAAAGGGAGAACATTACCTCTTCTCTCTAAACCAGGAGGAAAGGTATCTAAAATGATGTGAAGGCAAATGCTAAGAAAGGTGGAAATATTTGGTAGTTCTCACTAGATGGCCTCAATCTAAAAGTAAAATGGGGTCAAGGTCATGTGCTAAAGGTCAGAAGGGTTGAAGTTGACTGGATAAGAAAGGTTTGGGGTAGCTATTGAGGTGACTGCAATGGGAAGTCTATTTCTAAGTAGCAGAGAGAGTAGTGCAGAGTTGTTTCTTTATTCAACAATGCAGTTTGAGATCTGGAATGAAGAAAGATGGGGCTTTGGGGTTCCCAGAAATGAGGAGCCTCAAGTTGGTTCCTGGAGAGTGACAAACAAGCCAAGGATTCTAGGGTATTAGAGAGATAAACACTCCTGGAATGGCTGAGCACAGAATTCAGGCTGGGTGGGGAGCACTAATTCAGGTGCCTCTATGTGATCCCAAAGCATCCTGATCTTCCCCCATCATTATCTGTCTCACCTGTATTGTAAGTACTTATTTAGGATTTTCTCCTACTCAGGGCCCATGAAAACAGCACAGAGCATAGTACCAGGTATAAAATAAGATAAAATATAGTTTTTCCTTTTATTCCATGAACCTAGAAGTGGACTATGAATGAAGGACTACAAGACCAAAGGAAATGAAATCTTCATATCAAGACCATTGAGTATCTTGAAATGTTCAGTTAGATTTGCCTGTCAGAAATATCTTAGTCCAGTGTTCACATATAAATCACCTAAAGGATTTTGTTAACATATCAATTGGATACAGTTCCATGTGGGGGCCCAAAATTCTGCACTTTTAATGTTTCCAAGTATCAATGATACTACTGGTCTGTGTATAACCCAGATATACATGGATTCTCCACCTTTGTTAGTTATAGCCAAATACCTGCATACCTGAACTAGCAGTACTAAGCTTAGCTACTATCTCCCAAATCAAAAGCCCTGAACCAAAAGCCTAAACGAAACCACAAGAGGCAGGTTTGTTTCTCTTTAGTGCTCATATCATCTTTACTATGGTCCTTGGTACCTCCCTACTTGGAATTTTAACATTTACCTTCTAGGCCTTCTGGAATTTATGATTCTCTAGTTCTTGTAACTCCTTTTTTGTTGGCTTTTGACCTGCTAGCAAACCCTACTCTAATATTTTTTAATTATGAATCTGGCCTACCTACCTGATTTTGATGGGCACCCTTGTACTAATCTTTCAGAGTAATCAAATTCTTCTTGAACCATTATTCTGCCTTGATTACCTGTTTACAGATTACCTACCCTTGCTCTCTGCATATATTTAATGAACATGATATGACATAGTTTGGCATTGATCATTAGGCAGTAAATATTCTTGAAATGAATGAAGAAAGCTGAGCAATTTAACAAAATAGGAACGATCAACACAATGCATCATGCCAGGGTGTGGAAGCATCAAGGGTATGGGTTGATCAAGCTAGTGTTTAAAAAGGAGAGATTCTGGGACCCAGCATCTTTGGACAATGGAAACAGAGGTCAGAAATAAGCCAAAGGGCTGACTCTAGAAGGACATAGAAAGAATCAGGGAGGAAAACAAATGAAATTAAGGGTGCCAAGAGGGCAAAACATTAAAATAAATGAACCTTGTCTTCTGAATAAGAAAAGATAAAGCCCATATCCAGGTAATCCAAGGTGGTACAAATAGCTTAGATATGGTACCTTTCTCTTTCTGATGTAAAAATAAGTGATCCAGACTGTAGAGAACTGATCAATTGCCTTCAGTTTACTTATTCCTATAATTGTGGTAGGTGGAAACTTCCAGAAGAATTGTAGCTTCAATTCTAATATTTTCAGTTGGTGATACGAGTTCATTTGCTCAACTATTTGTGGAACATCTACTGTGTTACAGGCCTTGGGAGTATCTAGAGAAAAATAAAGAACAGCATGGGCCTTGCTTTCCAGAAGTTCTCAGTCAGAGGAGGGAAGCAGACACAGGCACAAAGTCATGTGCTGTAACAGAGATACCCATGGAGCTGCTGGAGTAAAGGGGAGGCCCTTTCTCCTCATGGAGGAATCAGAGAAAGCCTCAGAGCGGCTGGCACTTAAACGTGTTCTAAAGGAAGAATCATTTAATAGAGAAAAATTGTTTCAAGCATAGGGAACAGTATGGTCCAAATATGTAGATGTGAAGAAACATGATTCAGTTGGTAGAATTTAGGTAATTTATCAGTGATGAAATGGAGTGGTTATCATAAATGGCAGGGCATGCAATTAAGAAGGGAGGGAAGAGACACTGAAAGCCCTGTCATGGTAAGATATTTAGATTTGTATCCTGTATATAGGGCTTTCATTCTAACAGAGTTAACTAGTGATTTTGCCTCCCCAAATGTCACTTTATTAAAAATTACTTCCTATCGTGCAGCACATTTCTTTGGGGTTATGGTCTGACTATCAAGAGAACAGATAAGAAGGGTAAAGTGCAATAACTGAAGCTCTTCTCCCTGTCACTGCTTCTTTCATCATTGTAGAAGTAGTGACAGATCTGGAAAAGGTGTTATAAAAGGAGAGGTTAAAGAAACTAGAATTTTCTACTCAAGGGAAGAGATAACTCAGTGGAAACAAACTGCAAAATACTTAATGGTGTGAGCCTAGGACAGACTGGGTATCCGGAATTCTTTAAAACAAAACCAGAATTGGAAGAAATCATTATAAAGCAAATATGGGTTTATAAAAATATTTCTTATTTAAATCACATTAGCAATAAAATAGTCTGGAAGTAGTGCTTTTCCTACAACTGGAGGTATTGAAGCAGGGGCTGCAGCATGTTTACATGCAGAATGTTTACATGATCTGGGTGACATGGAAAATGGACTGAACAACCACAAATCCCTCCTCCATCTCAGATTGTATGGTTTTCTATTATTTTGTACATCACAGTGTCTGTTCTTTTTCTGGGCAAATGTTGTCTGCTCAACACATACTGAGCAACACATTTTATAAACCAAATTTTACTAATTAAAAAACACACTTTAGCAGCTGAGATTACCAAGTGAAAAGTGTAAAAAGGAATAGTTGCTAAATTATAGATCAGTTAGTGTGGACCTCTTAAAGACCCATTACTTCATGTTAAAGACATTTTGGCCTTTATCCCACAAGGATACAGAGCCAGTTATAGAACGTGAAGGATTTTGTATTAATTTCCTACAACTGCTGTAACAAATTACCACAAACTTGGTGGCTTAAAACAATACAAGTTTATTGGCTTACAGTTCTGGAGATTAGAGATTTAAAATCAGAATCACTGAACTGAAAGCAACGTGTCAGCAGAGCCAGCACCCTCCAGAAGCTCTAGGGGGAAATGTCTTTCCTTCCTTTTCCAGCTTCTAGAGTTGCATTCCTTGACTCATGGTCCATTCCTCCTTTTTTTTTGTTTTTGTTTTTTGTTTGTTTGTTTGTTTTCTTGGCTTTGTAAGCCAGCAAAGGAGCATATTCAAATATCCCTCTGCTTCTATCATGACTTTATTTTCTGCCCTTTATAGTCCAATCTGCCTCTGTCTCTCTCTGATAAGAACACATGATTAAAATTAGGCCTGACCTGGATAATCCAGGATAATCTCCCCATCTCAATATCTTTAATTTAATCACATCTGCAAAGTTCCTCTTTGTCATATAAGGTAACATTTACAGTTTTCAGAGATTAGGTCCTGAATATTTTGGGGGGTCATTATTCAGAATAATTTATATTTTAACCTTGCCCTCATCCAATCAAGTTTTATGATGTAGTAGTTACCTATAACAGAATATTCTTTTGTCTTTATATTCTATTTTGCCTACTTTCTTAACTGATATCAGTTCTTTTAACACAAATGTGACAAGCTACTTGCAGTTTTATAAATTTATCAATTAAAATAGTTCCTTCTAAATTATAATTAAATAAAGGTACTCAAACAAGTGAAAAGCTCTCAAGTGTGCTACTGTCTAATAATATTGAAAAGCTCATCTTTCGATGATAAAAGACTATTTGTAAAATTTGTCTTTGTATATTAATGACATCAACTCTGGGAACTAGGTATTTAATCCCTAGGTGATAACAATATATTGAATTGCTCAATTCTGGCTGTGAGAGTTTAATCTAGAATTGTCACTGCACAACATATTTGTTAACTTAATCTGGACAAATTCCCTAGACAAATACTGCAGTGACCTAATTATGCAGGTGAGAAGAATGCGCAACCAATAATTTTTTTCCTGTGTTGCATTTTTTAAAGTCTCCATAATCAATCATTGACTAATTAATTGATGCAAGATCACTGCTTAGATTGTTTTAGCTTTTTGTAACCATCTCCTCATTCTATGCCCACCTACCATTTGTCATCTACAGTTACTAAAGAAAAATTTTTATGTATTTTATTATGAGTCATCCAGGAAGGTTCCTCAAGTCCATGCACCAGAACAGTCCATCAAATTATCTGAAACATGTTTGGCCTCACCTCAGTTGTGGCATCATTGGATATAAGGGCCTGGGCATTTTTATTTTTAAAAATAGTTCCCATGGTTTGCTGTGAAATTGCTCAATTCTGTCAATTTACCAAATCATTGAATTCTAAATTTATAATGGGTAAAATTTACGGTATGAAATTATACCTAAGGAAAAAAAAAAAAAAAAAGGCCAGCTGGTTGAGCTGGTGTTTGATCTAGGCATGATCTGGGAAAAAATAAACACAACCCTTTCCTGGACTTCAAATGTTCTATAAATAGTCCCTATAATATTTTGGAAGTTACAGCTTTTTGAAATTGTCCATTACAGTGTCTCTCTCTAGCTCATTGTAATCCATTTAGGTTTCCCAAAGATTTGCCAAAAACTCCATGGTCTTACATTTTGAAAGTTTCTCCCATTGCTCTTTTCTAAGTCCTGAGAATCCATCCAAGTGCCATGCATTTCCGTAATGCCCCACAAAACCTGTTCTCCATACTTCACTCCCTAGAAATGTCTGTATTTACCTCACCTGACTTGGCCAAAATTTACATAGATTCCCACACCCCGTATTTATTGTCTGAATTTTAGCTCTAGCTGCCAATTACTCTTGAATTGTATTTAATTTATATTAGATTTTCTTTGATTTTTTTATAAAATAAAATTAAGGGATGTGAAGAGACATTGACAGAGATACAAAGTCCCCCTTCTGATCTTACAGAGTTATCTTACATCACTGAATATGGGTATAACTGACAGTAGCTTAGTTTTTTATAATATATACAGCCCATTATATGCATCATTTCCCTATATATTAAACTATTGCATATCCCATTAGCTTCTATTTATTCAAATTAAATCTCTGTGATTATATAGCCTGTTCCTGTAATCTTTTCTCACAATTCAATCTACTCAATACTTCAACATGTGGGTTTCTTTAATTTCAGCCTACCTGCTGTCAATGCTAACTTTCTTAATCTTAAAGATAGCATTTGAGGTCTAACCTCACTAGACCTTAGATGTAGGGTAATCACCTTCATGACATGTACAAATATCACTGCACATCTTAACATCCATCTCACCAGTGGGTCAGAGCAATCTAATTTCCACACTGCTCTCACATGTGTGAGTTTAGTTCTACCTTATTAATACATTTAGCATATATTTCATGATAGGAAGCTATAGTTCCTATTTAGAAAACACCTTTCCATGTATTTATTAAATATTTCCCAAAAGTGAATCTTTTTGGAGATTTTGAATCTATCTCAACTTTTTCTTTTAAAAATAAAATTAAGGCAAAAACCAAAAGAAAAAGCCTGGTTGATTTTGTATGCGCTGCTTGAGGGGAGTATGCTTAGTTCCAAAGATGAGGGAGCCCCTGGCATTATAAACTCTTATACAAAATGATAGAAATGACTGTTGCTGCTATGCCCAACAACACTCCAAGAGCAAACCATCTCTCCTTTCCCCACCTCTTTTCTGGGATATTGCCTCAAGCTAGGAGAAAGAATTTTCATAAATAAAAGTCCAATGTTATTTGTCATTAAGAAGCAACAAGTTGGGTAAACTTTGAGACAGCTAGTACAGTACATTGTTACATAAAGGAAGAACAATAAAATCAATGATATTGCAGAATTTATGTAATTATCTAATAACTAGAAATTAGAATAACTTTTATAGAACTATAATGAACAATTTAAATAATCTTCAAACAAACGATAACAAATGAATAAAGCTATCCTCAATTTTCTGGGCATTGGGGGATGAAATTATTTTTACATAGCAAAGTTCTCAATTTATTCCTTTTGTTTTTCATTCTACTCGACAGATACATATGCTTTTTCAACAAGGCTATGCTTCTATAAGTATAACATATTGGTAATAATAGCAAATGAGCAACTCAAGAAATGTATATTTTATTTAGAAAAGAAATACAATAAATTTCAACAGGATGTATTGAGAATCTTCCAGGCAATATTGAGTTTTGTCTTTGTAACCTGCTAGTGACAAATAGTAAAATATGTGAGGTTATCACTAAGTTAGATTCTTTGAAAAATTACTGAATTTTTACTAATAAACTTCAGTATGCCCATGTGTGTTTGTATGTTTTACCCTCAACAACAGAGGAAAAATAACTACTCTCATCACTTCGTTTGTCAAACAGTCTTGGTTGATATGAAAAGAATTTCTTCTTTAGCCTCCAAAATAAATAGACCTCTACATTAAATAATGCAACCAAGAAGGCAAAGCAGAAAGTGGTATGAATGTGTCAAGATTTCCCAAGCAAAGATACTGTGGCATAACTTATTCCCTATCATAACAGCTCATAAAATTGACATATAGTCACATCATCTTTTGATGAGAAAGCATATCAAGCTGTTTGAGTATTACTTGTTCTGCACCTAAAAATAAAGCCCTGTGAATATTTTCATTAACTTTTCATTCTTATAAAAGGGCAAAATCTATGATAAATTTATTCAGCTATCTGAAAGGCAAATTTAAGCAATTTCAATTGGAATTTCATTTCCATAGGTTTTTTTTTTTTTTTTTTTTTTTTTTTTGTCTCTTAACAAATTCTAATAAATATATGATATGTCAAAATGCAGGAGAAATATAAATTCAGACTGTGGTAACTTTTCAAAGACATTGAGTGAATCCCTCTTTACAGCTGAATGAATGATTATCTGTGTGAAGACAGTGATTCCTTCAAATTATAAGGCAATGCTTAGGACAGTGGGTTTTTGATATGTTGTAAACTTGGAAAAGTGGTCTTCTGTTTTTAAACAATTCTTTGGTACTGACCTAATTGTTAGAACCATTTTCAGTATGGTTTTATGCCTATAAGAAGGTATTGTCATAAGAAATTGTCATTATATTGATTTACTAATTTTATTGCAGGACATATCCAAAGATCTTTGAGAAATCACTCTGCTAATTATCAGCCAGTCAATATGACTTTTAATTCAGGTGAGATTTTTTACAGGTCAGAGTTCTTTTTATAAAGGATTGCATATTCCTTGCTGGCACTTTCACAGTAAAACAAAATCTTATTAAGTCCTTTGTCTGATTTCCTAGTGGGAAATCCAAACTCCATGTGCTCAAGACATTTCATACCAAGAGTTTGTCTTAATATAAAATAACCAAGCAAAATAAGAAGCATCAGTTTTCATCTCAGCCTGCCACACCCCATCTTCAGTGCAAATGTGTATAACCATTCATATTTTCACTTTTCATTGTTATTTTTTCAATCACTAGATTATGCTTATTCCTTTATTTTTCTCAACACTTCTGTTTACTGCTGCTACAAGAAACGAGGGTTTATATTCCATGTTGCTTCCCTATTTGTTCTCTTAATTTGAGAATTATTACATTTAATTCCTCTATTGATAACACTGGCAAAGTAGAATAATAAATTTATAATTCTATGTATTTTGCTAACAACATTAATTATTATGTCTCCACTTCTTTTCATGTGAGTTAACAGTATTTCTTTTTTCCTTCCACTGCACTCTCCTACTTTGACTTCTCAGTTTGCCAGTTATCACATTTTATGTTGTTAAGATTGATAACATACATATTTTTTTTTGTAGACATGACTATGTGTACTTTCTTTTGACTATAGATTGGCTACAAGAACTAAAAAGTAATGAACAAAAGTTTCGTTAATATGACTATCTAAATACTGATCATTATGAAGCTTAATGGTTACTAGAGCTCGATTTCCTTTTTCACAGAGTCCAATGTCATGAACCTTAAGGCAATTGAAAGGAAAAGTTCCTAGACTTACATTCAAAAAGATTCCTTTTTACACTCTACTGGTTGCTTAAATTCATGCTATTTTTGTTTTAATTTTTATTTACATTATCACTTTCCTGTACATCTTTTTCTTAAATATATAGCAGCCTTTCTGACTTCTTGTTGTCAAAGAATAACAGCTCTTTATCAGACTTTCCAAGTTATCCTACTTTCCAGTCAAACATTTGTGGCAAAACCCCTCTTTTTTCTAATCTTTTATTGAAATAGAGATTATCTGCTTTCTTGAGACCTGCACAGTTGTAATATTTTGAGTTCGTTTTATTGCACTTCTAAGTATGGGTCATTAATTCCTGAAAACCAAATCTTTTTCTTCTTTCTTCCATAGATTTTCTGTAGTATATATCCAAGTAGCTTCCCCATAGAGCATGGATGGATGATTCATTTTATGATTCCTTAAAAAAGTCTTTTATTTTATCTTTATATTTTCTTGTTTGCCTGACTATATAAATTTAGGTTTAAGTTCCCCTAAAATATTGAAGATTTTACTCCCATTGTATTCTAGATTCCTATGTCTAGTATTCTAATTCTTTCAAGTGTCATTATTCTTTCTGGATTTTGTTTGTTTTTCTTTATCCTTGGTATTTGTGAATACCATCATAATAGGCATTGATGTGAGTTTTAGGTTGACTGGATCTAAAAATGCTTGGCTTTCTTTAGGCTTTGTAAATTTCTTTGGTTATTTCTGATTTTTCTTATCCCTTTGTTCTTTTTTTCTCTTTTTCTTTCTTTCTGGAAATGATATTAGCATAATATTATTAATAAATTATTGGAAATACTTTCATATGTTTCATGTTTCCACTCTGTTATTTTTGTCTGTGTCCTAAGATATTCTTTAGTTCTTAACTTTCAACCCATCTCTTAATTTTAAAAAATGAAAATATTTTTAATTTTTAAAGTCATTTGTGTAATTTCTCTTTTTCTTACTTTACTTTTTATTATGGATGCAATACCATCTCAAATTTCCCTGAGATTACAAATTAGATTTTTGTTTTAATTTCTCTTGTGTACCTTGAATTATGTTCTCTCAGCTTCAGTTTATCTCTTTTTTTTTTTTTTTTTACAGTGTTTTTTACTTCAACATCAAAAATATGAGGTTGGACTCTACAACCCTGAAAAACAGGAGTGTCTCAGAAACTTTAGTAGTCTATAGCTTGCTTTTATCTTGATAACCAGAGCAATTTCAGTAATTTAAATTCTACCTTTTGTCTACAAATGATCTCCCCACTATTTGCAAGGCTACCAAATAAAAAGAAACATATATGAGAAAATATATTTCACCACCTACTATTATTCTGTGTATTGTTATATAAGATATTCTGCTTTTAATCTGCATATTTTTACTTTCTGTATCTTATTTTTAAAATTAAATAATAATAAGAAAATCTCAAGTAATAATTCTGTTACCTACACAAGTTTGAAAACTATGGATTTTTATAAAAAGCTTGACATAAATGAGGGAGGATGGGGAGGAAAGTTTGTAAACTGGGAAAGAGAAAGGTAGTTTCCAAATTATGTACTGTTAGAACTCACTGGGTTGAACTTACATAACTCTTCCTAAGTTCAATGGAGTCAGGGAAATGTAGTATAGCTGTGCTGTGTTCCCAAGGGAAAAAAGGAAATGGGTTTGATATCAGCTAGCAGTCTCTTTTAAAAAGTGTATATGCAAAAGGCCAATTTTGTTTAATTAGTAATAGTCATTGCTATTGTCACTTTAAGTCTTCAGTGACCTTGGAAGTGCCCTACTTTTAAAACAATATGTGTGATTCAAATGCATTAACCTTTGTGGAGCTACTTAATGTTGAAACAAAGAGAATATTTCAATATAGAAAAATGTAAAATAGAAAGTGAACTGAAGTAGACAGCTACATGGCATCTCTCCAAAATAAAATGTCTTTATTTGGCGAAGCTAATGGGTAAGTCACCTTCAACCAGAGAAAATCCCAAAGCACAAGAGTGTGCTACATAAAATTGTTTGTCTCTTTTCTTATACAATATTCCTTACACATTTCAAATGCTACCAACTGATATCATTAAAACTTGAAGAGGTAAAGGGAGAAAAGAGAGTTTAACTCAGCATTTTATTATCTTTGAACTAAAGGCCATTTTGTTCAACAAATGGATAAACTATGAATAACTTTTCATATACCAAGTGAATAATTCCAAGTTAATCAATATAGAAAAGCGATTCATATCTATACTCAAGTGCTCACTGCAGAGAAAAATAAAATTCAGACTATTTAATTGGCTTAATGTTTTCTTACTCCCTGAGAATCTCTATCCACACAAAAAATGTTATCTACAGAAAGATAGTATATAAATACGTGTAAATAACTACAAATTCTCAAAAGATTCCAGTGAGATTATAAAAGTCATTACTAACACAAAAAGAATCACATTTGAATGGGTGAATAACTGATGAGGGGCTAATCTGAGGTGCCTTCAAGAACTCAGAATAAGGTTATCATCTAAAATCTAAACTAATAACATCCATATCCAAAATATAGGAATAGGGACCTGTAAAAGTAAAACAAGATACTGTGAATAAGTGAATGATGAACTAGAAGGGTAAAATTTAGAAGTCTGATCCTTGTGATCTGGGAATCCACTAAATGACATTCAGAAAGTTGATTTATGTTCTGTGTAGAGAAAGGACGTTCAAGATATACAAACTGATGGAGTCCTGGCTAATCCCACACGACCAACTGGCTTCCACAGGTTAGCCTATTTTATACTTCAATTATACCAATTATACTTCAGTTATCCCTCAGTTAACATTTTTATTGAGGTGATATTCACATAAAATAAAATAAAATTAACCATTTTAAAGTGTATAATACAGTGACATTCAGCACATGCGAAATATTGTGCAACCATCACCTCTATCTAGTTCCCAAAGATTTTCAATACTCTCAAGGAGATTCTGTATCTATTAAGAAATCACTCTTCATTCCATCCCTTCCCTCCAGACCCTAAAAACCACTAATTAATCTACTTTCTGTCTGTATCGATGTACCAATTCTGGATATTTCATAGATATGAACCATATAGCAAGTGGCCCTTTATATCTGCAATAATGTTTTCAAGGCTCCTCCATATTGTAGCATGTACCAATTCCATTATTTTTAATGACTGGATAATATTCACATGTATGGATATACCAAATTTTGTTTATCTATTTATCCACTAATAGGTTTTTCCCAACTTTTGACTATTGTGAATAGTGCTGCTGTGAACATTTGTGTAAAAGTAGTTTTTGAGTACCACTTTTCAATTTTTCTGGGTATATACCTTGGAGCGAAGTTACTGGGTCACGATAAACTAATTACAATTTTAAATTTTTGAGGAATATCCAAAATGTTTTCCACAGGTACTGAAGCATTTTATATACCCACCTAGCAATGTACAAGGGTCCCACAGTCTCTATGTCCGTGCCAACACTTGTTAGTTATGCTTTTGTTTTTGGTTCTTTTACTCTAGCCTTCATAGTGGATATGAGGTGTTATCTCATCGTGGTTTAGATTTGCATTTCTCTAATGACTAGTGAAGTTGGCAATCTTTTCATGTGCCTGTTGGCCATTTGTATATATTTTCTGGAGAAATGTTTATTCAAATCCTTTCCCCATATTTTAATTGGGTCATTTGCCTTTTTGTTGTTAAATTGTAATATTTTTGCTCATTTTTCTTTTTTGGTATTTCTGTGCAAGGATGGACCCTCAGAGTATCCTTCTCCAATATTTGCGCTGCCATCACTCTAAATGTTTTGAATTATTAGAAAGATCTACTGTGCCACCTAGGAATGTTTTCCCATCAAACAATGATGCTTAAAACCATTAAACTTTTAAGTTATGCCCATTCATTCTGAAAAGACAAGTATAGCTACTTAGGCATTACACTTTTGGACATTATCTATTTCTTTGCAGCCCAATCAATTTGAAAATCTAGAGTTTCACCTAGCAACACAAAAGAGGCTCCCTGGTGCACACTTGAGATACAGAAATGCTCTGATGCTTCCATTAAACATTGCAACTTACTTTATAAGCGTTCCTTCCTGTTTTGCTGTTGAAGATATGGTTTGGTGTTTTCTCTGGTTGCTGTAGAGAAGTTTTCCTTTCTATCCTAAAGGAAAGAGGAATATAGATTTTATTTCTCTTGAAATATGTTCACTGTACTAGCCACAGTGGCCTTCTTCCTATTACTTTGACTCATCAACCTTTGACTATCATGTTAATTTGCCCTTGAATCAAACTTTTACCTAAAATCTCTTTCAGATGAGTCTTTTGTACTAATCAGGTATTATCTCATTTAGTTTTCTTACTCTGAGCAGCTTTCTCAGATTACTCCCTCAAAAGCAGCGAGACCTCCTACCCCCACTCCCCAAACCCTGCCAATCACTACCACATAAACCTATTTCATTCTCTTCATTTTATGAAATGATTATTTATTTATTTATTTATTTATTTATTTATTCATCTTATCTGCCTTCCCCTCCTATAATGTAAGATCTGTGAGAGCAAGGTCAATTGTATTGTCTTATTAATTGTTGTGTCTTCAGCTTTTAGGCATGGCTTTTGTAACTACTGAGTCAGGCACTCAATGTTAACATAATAGAAATAAATAAGAGAGGAAAGATGGAAAGAAGAGTGAAAGAAGGAAAGATTTCAGTAGGAAGGAAGACAGAAGACAGATAGGAGTTCAGGTTTTAATCCAGCTACTTCTAGATTTGCTGGAGTGTCCAAATGGGCTATTAAGTTGCCTTTATTACACCATCAACTGTTGCAGTATAAAAAACCCACTTGAGGTTTTAAATTCAAGGGCAATTCACTTGTGAAAGACTACTGCATTGTGCAGTATCAGAACCAATACATCATGCTGCTGCTTTCCTTAATCTACAGTCACATCATGCTTATATTTTGTTTTTCCTTTATTCTATTCAACATTTTTTGAGTTTATGCCAAAAGCAGTGTTTTCTAAGCCCTTATACATTTATCTTACTTAACCTTATTTCCTTTTCTCATTCTAAATTTCCCTACATGAAATAAAATTCAATTCAACCAACTCCATTCATATTTTTTCTACAATTTGGAAAAAATCAATTTTCTAAATATCTTCTAATATATTTAGTAATGTTTTGGCATTGTGGGACCAAATAGTTTCTTTGAATGAATTTTTCAGCCATATTTTTAATAATTTAAATAAAAACCTTAACAAAACATCAGCCCTGTATTTTCAACAATTTTTGACCATACTGCCTTATTGTCCATGAGGCTTTCTTACAACTGGTTATAATTTCATATTTTTATTTCTGTGTAAATTATGTCTGTAACATGAAAAATAAAGGGAAATGATATATATACCTAATAATGTGCCAATAATGGTGTGTCTTAAATAAATTATTGTGCAACAGTTAAATATGATAATTGGAATGAATATGCCAAATATAGTAACTTATCTTATATCAGAGTGAAAAATATAAGACAAATATTATGTCCATATTTTAATAAAAATTATATAAAATGATATATTAATATGATAGGCAAGTACTAACAACAACCAGCAAAGTGCAGAATTGATGCACTAGAGTAAAGGAAAGAAGGAACTTTTTCTTTAATTTTAATTTTTCTATCGTGTCATGGTTAATAATATAGTAGAAAAAATCAGATGATAAAATTATATTACCATAAAGAAAATAACTATTAAAATATTTCAATTTCATTCATTAAACAAATCAATGAGCATTCACTCTTCCAGATTTTTGGAGAGGTATTTAATGAGATTTAAAATGAAATCCATGACCTTCAATGACCTATATCCTTAGAGAGGAGTTAAAAACCATGTACACAAATCATTCTGCTACCCAGCAGAATATGATGAATGTTATATGTGTGTTAAAAGATAAGTGGTTTGGAAATCAAAGGCAGAGGCTACAGATTGAAGGAAGAAAGAAATGCTTCATGGAGCAGAGGGTCTTCAAACCAGTTTTGAGTGATAAAAATAGTATTACCAGATGTGACAGTTTGAAACTTTTTGTGGATCCCAGAAAAGATCATGTTCTTGAAACTAATCCATTCCTGTGGATGTAGGACCCTTTGACTGGATTGGACTCAGTTGGAGGCTTTGATTGGATTGCTTCATTGAGGCATAACCCAGGGTGCGTCTTGGTCCTTTTGCTGGACTCCTTTATAAGTGGAGGGCTGAAAGCAGAGACACACAGAGAAAAAGCTACAGAGATGGAAAGAAGGAATCCAAGAGCTCAGAGAGGAACCTGGGAGAGAGGAAGCCACAGACGGAGTAGCCAGACACTGAAGCAAAAAGACCCAAAAGAGAAGCAGATGTCTCCATGTGCCTTGCCATGTGGAAGGAGCTCAGGATCGCCAGCAGCCAGTCTTTGGTGAGACGGTATCTGATAATGCCTTGATTTGGACATTTTCACAGTCTCAGAACTGTAAGATTTTAACCTAATAAATTCCCATTATAAAAAGCCAACCCATTTCTGGTATACTGCTTCCAGCAGCTTTTAGCAAACTATAATACCAGATAACATTGGGAACTTTACAGTGAGTGAGTTCAATTTTTGTCCTGACTTCAACTGCTTTTCTTATTGATTATTTACATAACCAATTAATTAGTTTGCTTTAACAACATTTTTTTTTCCTACAAGAAGGACACATTTGCACTAATACTTAGAGAATTTCTTTCTGACAAGAATATATACAAAATTGTCTGCTCTGATAACTTGTACCAACTCTTTTTGAGGTATATTACAGGGAATGTTGAACCATATGATACACCACCAAACTATGTTGGGAAACAACATATAATACCTTATTCTCCTGTCAGAGATGAAAGATGCCCAAAGCAAGTTAAAGCTCCTGAAATCTGCATAAAAAGTCAGTTAAACTGAACTTAAATCAGCATTTCCAATCTTATTTCACTACAAAATCATTTAGGTTAATAAGCTTCATAACATCCCAAGTCTCACATTTGAGCAGCAATATGGTGCGGTGGTTAAAATCATGGGCTCTGGGACTGTGATTTCAGCTTTCCCTCTATTGTGACCTTAGGAACATCTTTTCTTCAAAGTTAAGGATGACAATAGAATGGTAAATAGATGGTGTGTGTGTGTATGTGTGTTTGAGTGAGGACTAAACAAGATGACCTATATAAAAAATACTCTGATCAATGACTGACATATGGTAAACTATATTAAAATGTCATCATTATTAAAGAGCTTTCCCTAGATCCATAATGGGAAGTCTCTGAGATAAGCAAATGTAAAGCACAGTTGTATTTTCTTGTATAAAAATTCAAGCAGACTGCTTCACTGGTAACTCTAGCACCAGGTCAGAAGCTTGGGCTATCTCCTGCAGGCATTGTTGTCAGCAGAGAACCTCAATAAGGAGATCATCATGAGGTATATGATGCGTTATGTTTGAGATGCCAGTAGTACAATCAAGCTGATAAGTCCATTAGACTACATTTGTCTCTGATTTGGAAAAGGATGGACTTATAAATGAAATTCTGCCATTTCCTCTCTTAGGCATACTCCTGATACTCTAGTAACTTTAGGATTTAGACATGGCCTTCCTCTTTTATCTTCCTAGGACTGTGTAATGTCTTATGAATGATACTTTGTTCATGCAACTTCCATTTTATGGGCTTCACCCACATGTGAGGTTTCAGTAAGGTAATGTATGCTCCTTGATCTCAACATTTATACTTCCCTAAGTCACCTTCTTTTCTTGATGTGCTCCTATCTGTAAAAGTAATTCACAGGTTTAGAGACCCTATGGGAATGTAGTCTTGGAGATGGGTATATTAGAAGAGATGCCCAGATAAATCTGACACAGTTCATAATATAACATTTGAGATTCCCTAAAATATGTGCCTACTAACTACTAGGTGCTTAATAAATGTGACTTTGTATTTAAGATCTTACAACACAGGCCCTTTGGCACAATTTTTATACCATGTAGCACCTTGCTTTTCTATCTATCTCAGTTAGTGTGATCTGCCAGAATAGAGTTTTCCCTTTGTTAGATGGCACTAAGGGAGAGATTAGGATATAGCTTTCAAAAACATATAAGCTTTTTCTATCATTCTCATTTTTTGCACAAACACCTCTGTGATATCTCATTAGACCTCAGTTTTATCATCTGCAAAATAAGGATAATCATACCTTAACTTATGTCCCAGACTGATTACAAAGATTATATGGGGAAAAAGAATGCAAAGGTAACTTGAAAATGCTCAATGTACATAAAGTTGAATTTCCATTACAATATTTACCACTGCTTTCATTAAAAATAGTACCATTTACATTTTAGAGGATGTTGCTTGATTAGTTTATCTATTAACACAAACAAGCTGAAATAGGCTAAAAGACCAGGAGCAGCTTCTTTCAAGTTCTGTATCAACAGTTATTAAATTGGTAATGCAAACTGTATTCCAAATAATTTGTTTAAAAATCTGTTGTTTTATCCATGACCATAAAACAAATAAACAGTCCACACATTGTGTTCATTTTCATAGTCCTTTTTCACATATTTCCACTGAATTACTTTTGTGATGCACACCTTAATCATTACATTGGGCACATTTATAGATATGGCTAGAACTCAATGATTTAGGCTCTTCATTCACCTCCAAGATGACATTAATGTCTTGACAGAACTTCTTCCTCTGGTTAGTTCTTCCAATACAGCAGGGAATTGCCAGAACAACTCTTGGAAGAACAAACAGCATTTCTGTGATTTTTCAGTTAGGTAACTCCTGACAGTCACTTAGAAGCATGAAAAAAGTCAACTTTTGGAGATCTGCAGTATAAACTGAAGCATATCATTTCCCCAAGAGATAAGAAAACTTACATGGTGTAAATGGAATCAAGTCACTGGCAATATCAGCAGGAAGCACAGTGTCACTTTTTCAGTATAATATTATGTTACAACCTCTAAGGACATTCAGTATATGTCACATTTCAAGACTGAAAATAATTTGCTAGCCTTTAATCAAAAATGTCTAAGAGCATTCCTCTACCCAATACCTTATTCTATCAAAAAGAAAAAGTTATTGCTTGAAGCTTTGTTTGGAAATCAAGTTATTCATTCTGAAATAACATTGAAATTTATAGCATATTAAGAATATTCCCTGTAGAATTTTTCTCATCATAAAACTGACAAGGCAACATTACTTGTAGGAATAAGTAATTCACTAGCAAGTTATAATATCCTTTTCCTAATTTAGTTGCTGAACTTCTATCAAAAATAGACAGTGTAACCTATTATACAAAAGTTGCCCTTACATAAAAGTAGATTTTAATGAATTAAAAAAAGAAAAGAAATAGAGAGACAGTTAAAGTTGGCAAGTATAGTTGACAATGTTGCAAGTACAAGATAATTTACACTTTACTATGCATTAGCCACTAGTTGGTGCTAATTACACAATCTTTTTATTATGCAGAAATATGCTTGCAAGATAGTACCTGTCTGCAGCACAAAAAAAAAAAAGAAAAGAAAAAAAAATTTTGATTTTAAAATACAACTGGTTTTCCAAATATTCTATAATATGAATATATATTATTTTATAACCAGATAAAACCAAAAAACATTATTTATAAAGACCTGTCTTTTTGCAAACAGTTCACTATTTGCATACTGTGTGGATTTTCTTTTATTCATTATTTGTCGATGAATAGATGGTACTTCAATAAAGATATATTCTCAAACGTCAAAAATCCATTAAAGTGATACATAGTTGCCAAAATGAAAACATTTGTCTGTCCCAACAATTTACCTTATAAAAAAAAGAACTGACTCATCTTTATACCTTGCTGCTGGTTGCCATTAAATATACTTTGAAGGATTTATCAGTTAGGGGTCAGCTACAGAGAACAAAATACATTATGGCTGGTATAAGAAGAAAGAGATTTATTTCAAGGTTATAAATGGCTTGTAGAATGCTTGGGAGGGCTGAAGTAATACAGTCTTAGTTGAGTTTCCAGAATGGACTAATAAAACCTTGCCACAGGACTGGGCTACGAAAGGAACAGCTACCCTGCCAAATTTAAGATCACCCCACTGCAGCTGCTAGACACAGAGCCTCCCACTCTGCTGTGGGAAATGTCTGTAAGTGAGGAGGCACATATTCTGAATGAATTTTTTGCTTGGAAACTTCCTCTCTCAAGAAAAATAGCTCTGTACAACCAAAATTATATAACTATTTTATTTTAATATTTTGAAATAAAACTGTGTTCTAACATTAGCAGTATTAGCAGGCATCACACTACAATATTTGTACTGTTGTAATTATGTTTGATAAACTCTAAGGACATTCAGTTTGCATCATATTTCAAAATTGCAATAATTTGTTACTCTTTAATCAAGAAAGCTGAAAAGTGTTCTCTCAAAGGCAAAAAGCCTTTGCTTGAAGATTTTGTTTGGAAATAAAATTATTCATTATGACATAATAGTGAAATTAATAGCATATTTAAAGTAGTTTAGATATTTAAAATGTTTTTTATAAACCCCATTCCCATGATAGCAATTTTTAAGTGTTGGATAGATACCTTGTGTTTGTATAGAATAAGTTTAATATAGTTTTTCAAAGCAGCTTTCCTAATTTTTGAAATAAAATAGCTCTCATTTTTCCTATGATATTTCTATTTTCAAGCCTAACTCTTCCTACTTCTTTCATCTATATAACTTGGTTTTCAGATTTTCTTCCATTTTCATCACTTTCTTCTGGGCTTGCTTTACTTATTCATAGCTGACTTTAAAAAATCTTTGATCTGACCATGTGTCAGTTGAGCCCTGAATTTCAGGAGAGTTGCAACATCTACTCTCTAGTTCATTGGACTCATCCAGGACAACTAATGAGGAGATGATGATGGACAACACACATCCCAAGGAACAGAGAGTGTCTGCAACTGCAAGCAAGATAATTCCATCCATCTGCCCTATGGGATCTAAGCTCCCTCTCAATTAGAAGCAGAGTGGGCATCACCATCCCAAAATCCTCAAGATTGGAGTATGAACAATGGACTAAAGTAGACTTTTTATTATTCTACTATAGACTTATTATTATTCTAGCAATGGAAGAACTCTTAGCATTGATATAAAGGCAATGGCCACCAGAGGTTCTGAGGGATAGGAGAGGGAAGAATAGTGGTTATATAGGGGCATTTTGGGGACATTGGTGTTGTCCTGAATGACATTGCAGTGACTGATACAGGCCATTGTATATTTTGTCATAACCAACAAAATTGTGTGGGACAGAGTATAAACTATAACATAAACTGTAATCCATAGTTAGTAGGAATGCTTTAGTATATATTCATCAATTGTAACAAATGTACCACACTAATGAGGGCTATTGTTGATGTGGGAAAACGTGGGAGGGGGAGGGAGTGGAGCAAATGGGAGTCCCTTATATTTTTTATGTAACATTTATGTAATCTAAAGCTTCTTTGAAAAAAATAATTTTAAAAAATGAGCCATCTGGAATGGAATGTGATGTTCCAAAAGTGGTTAGAAAAAGTAAGAAAACTATGGTGGCAGTATTACATTTCTTTATTCTAACTCTCTATTCTTATTTAAAATGACCAATATATCATCCTGACACTATTTTTAGTCTTATAATTGGCTTTTACATCCTTCCTTATTTAAAATAGTTCCCCCTTTTTTAAACATATAAAAAAGTAATTACGAATTTTCCTTATTTGTTTCTACCTCTTCTAGCCTATCTTTTTTCCAGCTGCCCTTTATGAACTGTATCCAAAATTTTTGACTCACTCAGGCCTTTCCCTATTTCCTCTTTTCTATTCACTCTGGTCTCTCTCCCTAAGCAATCTCATGGTCACGTTCATGAATTGTTTACATTTTTTACATATTTCAACAATTTTCAAAACTATATTTCAAGCCAGACCTCATTTCCGAGTTCCATGTTTAGGTATGCAATTGTACATTAAATGACTCCAAATGCCTTGTACACAGCTAAGCATAAACTGGGCAAACCTGAAATTGTCTTCCACCTGAAACTTGCTTTATCTCTAGTTGTTCTTGTTTTCAGTAAATAGCATTGCCATGAATCTTCAGCCAAAAACTCAGAATTGTTCTTAATTCCTCCTACTTACTCATCTGCTAATAAATAAATTATCATTGAATTTTGTCAATTCTAATTCTTAAATAGTAGTGTAATCTATAGAAGACTTTCTATTCCCACTGCCATTGCCCACATCTCTTTTCTGGACAACTGTGAAACCCTCCCAACAGGTCTCTATACATCTTCTCTTATTTAAGTCCAATCATTTTTTTTTAAATGAGATTGTCATAGCTATTTTTTTAAAAAATTATAATCAAATATTTTATTGGCTTCTGATTATTCCCAGATAAATTAGTAAATTTCTTTTTTTTTTTTTTTTTGGTCTATTAGTTCTCCTTGTGGCTCAGGCACTAGTAACAGCTTGATATATTAGCTACCATAGATTTTTTTCAATACCCAAATGTATTCAAAGTTTTCAGGACTTAGAACATGCTATTTTGAAGCCCATCCCCAACCAAAATACACACTCTGTTTAACTGACTATTCCCTATTTAGTCTTTCCATTCTCATTTAAGTGTTGTTTATTCAGGAAAACTTTCCCTACTCTTCTGACTGGGTTAATGATGTAGCTAGTTAACAAAATGAACACAAATTATCACCCTGTGGTGGTTTGAAACTGTATAGGCCACCAGAAAATCATGTTCTTAAAGCTAATCCATTCTTGTGGATGAAAGCCTACTGTAAATAGGTTTTAATCAGGCTACTTCAGTTAAGGTGTGGCCCAGGTTAGGTCTTAATCTACTCTTACTGGTGTCCTTTAAAAGAGAATGAAATTCAGACAAAGAGAGAGAAAGCCACAGAAGCAAGAAAATGAAAGCAACAAAACCTGGCAGAAAAGGAAGAGACCAGCAGACGCCTCCGTATTCCTTGTCATGTGGCAGAGGACCCAAAGATTGCCAGCAGCTGGTCTTCAGGAAGCAAGACTTGCCTTGATGATACCTTGATTTGGACATTCTTACGGCCTCAAAAGTGTAAGCTCGTATACTAATAAATTCCCATTGGTAAAGCCTGACCATTTTATGATATCTGTTCTCAGCAGCCTAGAAAACTAAAACACAATCCCCATTACTGTATCCTTCCATCAAGACGTCAAGTCTGTGGATGCTTTAACCAATAAATTTACAGAGAAAGGGACATTCTGAGTCTTCCAAGACCAGGCATTAAGACAATCTGGCAGTTTGCCCTTCCTGCCTTGGAACCCAGATGCCTTGCTGTGAGGAAGTCCCAGCAGCCACGTAAAAAGGTCCAAAATCCTCACCTAACAGCTCCTGCTGAGCTCCCATCCAATAGCCAGCACTGACTTGCCAAGCATGACAATGAACCATCTTGGAAGTGGGTCCTCTAGCCTAAGTCAAGATGCTCCAGCTGATATTCTGCCTTTGCCTAGCACTGCCCAAATTGAAATCTTGTGAGCAAACTACTGAATGCTCCTCTTTTTTTTTTTATTTTTTTTTTTATATTTTAAAAGATACTTAGATTACATAAATGTTACACAAAAATTATAAGGATTCCCATGTTCCCCACCTCCTACACTTCCCATAACTTCCCACAGAAACATCTTTTCATTAGTGTGGCACATCACCTGCAATGGATATACATATCCTGGGGCTTTGCCACTAAGCATGGACCATAGTTCACATTGTAGACAACACTGTCTTTCACACAGGCCATTTTATATCAGCATATAACATGCAGAACTGAATGCTTCTTTTTTAAGCAACTAAGTTTTAGAGTGCTTTGTTTTTTATTAACACACCATTTGATAACTTAAGAAGTTAGATGACTCATCATTCCCTTAGTTGTAATTGTCTAATATTTTATACTGCAAGCTTCATAAAGCAAAGATAATCCTTCATTTAATCACTATTGTATCTTCAATATGTAGGAAAATGTATGATACATAGTAGGCACTCAAATATTGAAGAGTAGAATGAGTATCAGTTTTCACTGAAAAATGAAATTTATTTAGACTTCCCTATGCTATATATATATATTTATACACATATATAATTTTCTCTGAATGTCTTAGCATAAGATTATTATTATCTTTCTCTAGGTTTTTTGTAAATTAACAATTCATATATTATGAATCTAAATGTGTTGGTTTTCTTGAAATACATTACTTTTTGAACACAATTTAATTAAAAAGCACTGTATCTGCACTAGAAATTCTAAAGTACTATTCTGCAGTGTTTACATGTATGATAAGAATATTGGATCAGAGTCATAAATTGAAGTTTTGCCTGTATTGTTTATTATGACTTGTGTAGCAGAAAATTTCTAAGAACAAGGAAGATAGCATATTAGATGGATAATAGTAGAGCTCAACAATTTGGAATTGAGACAAATTCTACATCATTTCCACCAGGGTCCTTGAAAGACTTCCTGAGCTAGTGTAAATAAATTTCATATTCAAGTGATATAAATGTTAGCTCAGAGGATCAAGAGTCCTCTTGTCTTTTTCTGAGTTTAATATAATAAAGATGAAGGAATATGCTATTATGTTAATACAAAAAAGTGAGAAATTGAGATTATATGCAAGGCCAAAAGTCCCTGAGAGGGATTGTCATTCATTCAATATTATACTGTAATGATCTTTCAGCCATCATTTTTTACACCGTTTTTTCCCTTCCACCCTTACCTTACTTTGATTTATTTCTTTATAAGACATATTTTTGTATCTTTATAACCATATTAAATTTAACTTAGCCATCTATAGTTACAATTCCTTCCTTAATGCTGAAACAGATTGGGATCTTATTATAATCAAAAACCTGTTTATGAATTTGGGGTCCTGCCTCACTTTGATTTCTCTGCTTCTACTTGTTAGAAATTTTCCATACTTCCCTAATTTCCCTCTTTATGCAGCAGAAGCAGTTTGCTTTCATTATCATTAAGAGCATAGTTATAAACTCCATTTTAAATAAGATCTAAGAGTGCGAGATTTCCTCCCCTCTACATACAATGTGAAATTAAGTTCCAAGATTTCAAGGGTACCTGAGCATGTGGAAAAGTTATAGGATATCGAAACACAAAGAACAACAAAATAACTAGTTGGGATGATAGAATAAATAAACATAAAAATATTATTCAAAAGTAAAGGAAAGTTGAGCAAAATATTTACAAAGCACATTTTAAGCAAAATGTCCTCATTAATTCATTGATTCAGAGATTTGTGAAAAAATGCATTTTATTCTTTTTTCAGGCCATCTTTATAAATAAACAGGTAAACAGCTGAAAGAACTAGCTGGCAGAAACGACTGCACTCTAAGGATTTAGAAACTTCAGCTTGAAATTTTCCTAAAAGAGCATAGCCACATATATATTGTGATCATATTTTTAAATTTATTTCTGGACATTCATTTTTCAGAGAGACTGTGAGTGCAATTCAGGCCCACGTGTATTTGTGTTTTCTGAGTTTCCATAACTTTTGATTGAAAGTTTGAGAGAATTGCTAATTGATATTAAGTGAGGAAGGAATTCCTCTAGACAAACCATGTAGAAGTTATGCCCATGATAAGTTGGAACTGACCAACTAAAATGTACCTTTCCAGGGAATGATCTTTAGGATTCATGTTTGGAATTTTTAGTTGCGGAAAGAGAATAGTAAATAAGTACAAGTTGGTTTTGCTAAATCCTTTGATAGAATGTCTCCAGATGTTGTATCACTTCTTTGAGACATTTCATAATTTAATAAAGGTGTAGGACAGTTGGAAGCAACCTCAGTGACAATGGAATGAGGATACAAAGCCATTTCAGGCAGATTCCCTTCTTCCAAAGAGTTTATATGAGTGATTATAATCTAAGATGATAAACTCATATATTGGACATGCTCTGAGAGGTATAATAAACTAATTGCTCAAGAAGTAGAGTGTAAGAAGAGCTCATTTCCTGTGTTGATCATAAAATTTCTATATAAACTAAAAAAAGACTAGTGTTTTACCAGTAATGTTTTGGTATTTATTTAAAATACATAAGCATAAAGGGTTTTCATTAATACAGCAATTATTTGTATAACATGGTTTTGAAGTGTTTGAAAATTATTTTTCCATTAGTCATAAATATTTCCCATATATCCATTATATTAGTCATGTATTTGGTCCATTTTTCTCCAAAAATAATATCAAGGTCAAAGGTTCAATGCAACCTCTGCTTGAAATTCTAATTTGATAATATTTGATTAATAATATTTGACTAGTTATAGCTTATGCAATCAGATTATCCTCATTATTATTATTTAAAAACAAATAAAAGGGTTACAATATCCTAATATCAGATAATCATCAGAGTTGATCTTTTACATTTAAAATAACTTGTTCTCAGTTCACATAGGAAGGTTGTAAATGCAGCAGCCATGAGACACAGAGCTTGAAAGATTTTTGTTACTTGGAATATGTCAGAAATAGGAGCTCATTTTAACAGAGATAAGCCGGGTTGGTTTTAAAAAAGCCTTTCCAGTCAACAATACCAGAAACCTGTGAACTCAAGCGTCCCCAAGATGACATTGACATTATACATTTTAAGAGATAGTTCTTATCAAATTCCAAAGATCCACTTATTCTATCTCATTCCATGAGTATGTCCTAATTAACATACTGAGGTCTCCAGGCAGCCATGACCCCAGGTTATGGCTCCCTAAGGATTCACATTAAGCACCTGAATGACCCCAAGCATGGAGCTAGTTTTATTTGGGAGGATTTAGCTCCTCTTCTCTGAGTCTAAAAGATGACGCTTTTAAAACTTTCTTAGTTTGCAAGGCACAAAGTTTGCTGATTTATTATTCTATTTATGTATTTTCTTTTCGTTTAATTATTTTTAAAATTCTTTTTCTGTAAAAAAGAAGGATAAAATAATTACCTCCTTCACTGAGGAGACAAGGAATTAAAATGTCACATCAGTGCTCTTAGGAAAGTAGATGGATGAAGAGATAGATGATAGATAGATACATAGATGGATGATAGAGAGATAGATAATACATGCATACATAGATACATAACTAGATGACAGATATAGATAGATGGATAAAGATTTACACACACACACACACTGATATTCAAATAATGGATAACTCCATCAGCATGCATTTCTAGGGTAAATATAAATGACCTTATTCTCTTTATGAATTCAATAAAGTAATATACTACCAAAAATTTAAATGCAAATAACCTGTAACAATACTATTCCAGGAATGTTATCACAAAGAGAAAATATTATTACAAAATTTACATTCAAAAAGATACTAATTAGGACTGTTAATAGTGGGCAGAAAAACTGTAAATAAAGTAAATGCCATCACTATGTGAATGATTAAATGCATTGTACATTTCCATCACAAAATAAAAAATAATTCATCAAAAGAGAGACTTCCAGTGTCAGCACAATGATGAACTAGACTCACACTGAAACTCTCTAATATGCTAGACAAGGTATATCCCTTCCCACCTTTGAAAAAACACTAAAGCTAAATGTTCAAAAAATAAAGAGAAATCTTCAAGTGCCAGATGCAAAAAAAAAAAAAGAAAAAAAAGCTGGAAGTCTAAGCAGTAAGCAGGTGAGCTGATATGATGGCAGCTCTGGAGGGTATTTGATCCTTATAATTTCTAAAAGTTTATGTCATGTTTTAGCACTTCCACAAGGATTAGAGACAAGGCCCTCTGTATTAGTCAGCCAAAGGGGCGCTAATGCAATATTCCAGAGATTGGTTGGTTTTTATAAAGGGTATTTATTTGGGGTAGAAGTCCACAGTTACCAGGCCATAAAGCATAAGTTTCTTCTCTCACCAAAGTCCATTGCCACGTGTTGGAGCAAGACAGCTGCCGGCGCTTGCCAGGGTTCAGGCTTCTTGTATTCCTCTCTTCCCGGAGCTGTGCTTCTCTCTGGGCTCAGTGCCTCTGTTTCCTCCAAAAGGTCAGCTGTAGACTATGATGCTCTCTAGGCTTTGCTTCTCTCCACAAGGCCAGCTGTAAACTCAGCGAATGGCTTATCTCTATCCCGGGGCCTTCTCTCCAACATCAAAACTCCAACATCGAAACTGCTACTCAAAACCTGCTCCTTCTGTCCTTTGCCTTGCCTTTTATATTCGATTCCACCACCCACCAAGGGGTGGGGCTCAACGCCCTACTGATGTGGCCCAGTCAACGCCCTAATCATAACTTAATCATGCCCAGATTAACAGATCAGTTTACAAGCATAATCCAATTATATTTTTTGAATTCATAATTACATCAAATTGCCAAACGGTAACAGCCCTCCAAGAATTCCAGTGAAAGGAAGACAAAATCATTCTACACACTGACCCAGAGATACTACAAGGAAGGTTTTCCAGATGCTACTAATAAACTGTCCCTCTTCCCTTGGCATTGGCCTATACTCACCAAGGTATGACTAACAACTGTGCAACTCTTTGCCTAAGACTTTTTCACTCAGTCCTGGGCCATGTCCAGGGCAAACTAGAAATGATGAAGAGCCCCCAGAGGAGCCCTCAGCCCCAGAAAGATAGTTGGTAGATAGATACCATAGTTTCCTCATTCAGATGACTGAGTGGTCTACACTACCACCTAGAATTCCCCATGAGGATTGAGTTCCAATTGCCCATAGTGGGAACTTATTTGATTCTTCAGCCTTTATTGGCTTTCTTCTCTTTCCTGCCTCACTTGGACATCCAGCTATTGGTTTTCCCAGGGTCATCTACCAAAACAACTACATATGTAGTTGAATCCTTGCTTCAGGGTTCTAGAGTAATCTAAATTAAGATAGAAACATAATTTTATCCTGAATCTGGGTAGGAAAAGAATTCTCCTTAGATAATTTGGAACTTTATCTTTCTGATGTGGGATCCAAGTTTATTCTATCCAGGTAGTACAGAGAAACCCCCAAACAAGATAGTATATTTTAAAAATATTGACATTTTAAAAAATGTTACTGGAAAACGATGTAGATAGAGCACCTATACGAAGCAAACTCAAAACTTCTGTGGGAAGAAATTTTAACAATATTCCATGGGAGAATCCCATGGGGTAGAAAAATAATTCACACTTAAATGAGCTTATAATTAAAAATGATTAAACATACGATAAGCCTCATTATTTGTGAGTCAGAAGATGCAATCAATGGAATTGAGAACCCCCCATGAACTTATATTAAACAACAAAAAAGCAATTTCAATAAACCTGTAAAATGAAGATATTTATATAATGAAAAAGGGAATTTTTAAGTGGTTGAAAGAAGAGGACAATATGAAGAAAAGGAATGATGAGGTTTGAAAAAGCATCAGAAAGCAATGCTATATATGAAAAATACAGCCTTATTTTTATTACAGACTGAAATGATAAGACAAGCAAAATGAATGACTGAAACATATCTTGTCTGAGAAAATTATTCAAAATAGAGCACAAAGTGGCAAATCAACTCAATATTAAAAAGGACAGATTGAAGGACTTGAGATATCTGAAAAATATGTCCAAAATACACTTAAAATATGAATTAAATATATAATCCTTGCTTTGGAAGATTTTTCAAGATGTATTCTTTAGTGAGAAAAGCTTTTTTGAACTAAACAACACCAAGAAAAGAAAATATGAAAGAAAATGCATGTGTGTATGTGTGTGTTATAATTATCTGAACATGGCAGAAGTTACTGAAGAATAAACACTAGATCATTATAGGTACTGAGGTCAGAGTGGGTAAAACAGGAGAAAGCAAGAGAATAGAAAAGAAGTAAGGTAATAAAGGAAAACAGCAGTTATATTTTAAAACATGAAAATTATTTTTTTAAATCTATGATCTCATTTATATAAAATTATATATGTGTCCATTAGGCACATAAAGAAGTGCATGGAAGGATGACCATCACTATAACTATGACAGTTATCTCTATGGGATTTCATGGGATTTTTACTTTCTTCCTTAAAAACTTATGTGTAGATTTTTTTTTTATTTTTTTATTTTTTTTACAAAAGGAATATGTGTTGGTTATGTAATTAGATATAAAAGCTATTTTTAAAAAGGAGGTACCAGAGATTGAACCCAGGACTCATACATGGGAAGCAGGTGTTCAAACCACTGAGCTACACCTGCTCCCCTATAAGCTATTTTTAATATTGAAAAAAATCATCCTTCTATCATTATCTTCTACCTTACTTCGCCAACCAAATGTAATGAACTTCTTATTATAGATAGGAAAAAAAAAAAAAAAAGGCACTGGACCTATAGTTAGTGCTAGAGTTGATATATGTATGTTCAAGAGACTGAAATCTTTGGGCTGTCCCTGTGTCCATGGGCCAGCTAGGCCCTGAATCTCAACAGAGTTGCAACACCTACTATCCAGTTCCTTGGACTTACCCAGGACAACTAACAAGGAGATGATGATGGACACCGACCATCCTAAGGAACAGAGAGAGTCTGCAACTGCAAGCAAGATAGTCCCATCCATCTGACTCATGGGATCTAAGCTCCCTCTCAATTAGAGGTGGAGTGGGCATCACCATCCCAGAATCCTCGGGATTGGGGACTGAACGATGGACTAGAGTAGATTTACTGTTATTCTACTACTGACTTATTGTTATTCTAGCAATGGAAGAACTTTTATTATTAAAAGTGGAGCCACTGGAGGTTCTGAGGGAAGAGGGAAAAACAGGTGCAATATGGTGGCATTTTTGGGACTTTGGAATTGTCCTGAATGACATTGCATTGACAGATACAGGCCATTATATATCTTGCCATAACTTACAAAATTATGTGGGAGAGAGTGTAAACTACAATGTAAACTATAATCTACACTTAGTGGCAATCCTCCAAAATGTGTTCATCAATTTTAACTAATGTACCACACTTATGAAGGATGTTATTAATGTAGGAAAATGGGGGAGGGGTTGAGCACAGGTCATATGGGAATCCCTTATATTTTTTAACGTAACATTTATGTAATCTAAGTATCTTTTTTAAAAAAATTAAAAAGTATATTAAAAAAAAAAAACTCCAAAGAAGCCAAATAAACACACAGAAGTTTTTTTTTTACATATTTCAGTATTCAGGTTTGTTGCTATGGCACAAATGTTCTAACCTTCCCCCTAGCATTTCAATGTCTTCTCACTTTGTATTTACAGCTACTCTCACCAGCTCTGAGACAGCATCACCACATGTTCTTGCTGCTCTAGTTGATTTGGATGTAGTCTGGGTGAAATAAAAAAGGGAGTAAGTGATTACAATTAGCCAGTAAAACTATACTCGATAGAGTTCAAAATTATTTTCAATTTCAGAAGTAAGTATAGCTCCTCTAATATATCAAGGAGTTAAGAAAACTAATCTCAGTATTTACAAAGTGGTATTTACTAGCTATATTGTTTAAAATCATTTTGTCCAACTAATATAAATAAGTTCATAATGAAAACTTTGAAATATTATCATATTAAAATATTACAATTTTCATTTTCAGAAATAACAACCCAAAAAACAGTTTTCTGAAAACATACTCAAGCTATCTTGAAATACCTGCATAGTATTGTATTAAGGTAGAATCAGATAAAATAGGCAGTCTTTAGGCAACAATCAATTCTAATTCAGAAGTGTGTGCTTTTGCTGATCATACCCCTATAATATTTTATATTGGATCTGACATTTTCAAAATATTTAAAGAATGATAAAATGGCATCTTAATACCTAAATAAGATATACATGGTATTTTTGTCTCCTTCATAAAACTTCCAATCTCAAAATCCACCCAAATCTATATTCACAGGCATGTCTGTGTATACATGTACATACGTGTGACATTTTAACCAAAAAACAATATACAATTGATATAAAAGGCACTGATTTTTTTAAGTGATCAACCCATTACAACTATGTGATTATACCAAATACCATTCTCATACACTTTATATAGATTGTATGCTTATTAATACATATCAATAACACTGATGTTTTTTTTTAAGTTACGATGTTGCTTATTGTGTAAGTGTGTGTTTGAGGGAAATTTTTAATTTTTTCTTTGAATTTTTTACAGGTATAATACAAAAAAAAGTCCTTGTGGTTAAAATTGTCTTGGAGGAACAAGGGAACATGACTCATCCCCTTATGTGTTCAATTAGCTCTTTTGCCCCTTCATTGTGAGGATGATTACTATGACTTTCAGGCAGTTCTGGGTTTCATTATTTGAATTTTAATGCAAAATGTTAGACCTTTAGCATCACAGTTAATGAATCTGTACTCAATATTTTAATATTATGAAGGAAGATAATTAGTCACAGCTGAATAAAGCAGATACCAGCTGGAATTCTACTTCATTAACAGGACACCAGAAAACTTTTGAGGTCTTCTGGAATCATACTATCCTGCTGTTCATATTAATGTCGATCTAATCAAATCCTTTATTTTAGGGCATGGTTCAGACTCAACTCTCTCAGAACTTTAGCCAAATTCACCTTGGCATTAACAGTTTGAAGAACTAGTTTAGTCCAAAGGAGTTTTGTTGCAATTACAAATTTACATTGTACTAAAACTTACCTTTTTTACTGGAAAACAATTGCCTTGTATGAGCAAGTTTGCCAACAGGTAGATTTAGAAATTATATGGATGAAAGAGATTGAATTCAAAATAGACAATATTCCATAAAATTCTGAATCATTGCAGCTTTGGATAGTTATTTACTTAGGTCTGTGCTCTTCATTAATGTTATATTAATATAGATATCAACTTTGATTTTCTTCCCCATATTTCAATTATTTTAAATAATTCCAGTTCTCAAGAGCAATCACAATCATTGTGGAAATTCCTGATTATGCCTTGTTATAACAATTCAACATACTGTACAATCATGTGAACTAGAGGTAACCAATATTGCTGGGTAAACTATTAATAGCTACTACTATCAGGAGCCCAGCATGGCAAGGGCTTTCTTTGGAGAAGAAAGGATGGGATGATAACAGACCAGGAAAAAAATGAGGTAAAAGATAGATACTTTAAGAGCTAATGAAAGTTTATAAAAAATGTTCTTACATATTAAACTATTATAGCCTCAGAAGTTGGAGATGTTGCCAAGGACTAAAAAGTATTTGAGCATAAGTTCTTTGACAGCAAGATCTATAAGAACTATGTTAAGGATGGCTAAAGATTTAGGGAAAAATTATGCACTTCCTGTTTATATATGGGGTTCCATAGTCAAAACTTCTCTGATTAATTTCACCTTTTTACCTTCAAACCTATGCAGGATTAAGCACGCAACATCTTTTAGCACCTGCACTTCTTTTTTAATCTAAGAACAACTGTACAGTAACAACCCTCACTTCTTTTTGTCTTAGACACTTAGAACCCTTTCTCTAGTTGACATGTTGGCTCTCTAGATACATTAGAACACATATCCCCTTTGAATGGATAATAAGAAAGTGAAGCCTCTCAAGTCTAATGCAGTCTCCTCAGGGCATGTGCTTAGCAAGCCAAATAGGTACCATATTATACCCCCCTACTTGACCCTCTACCTTTGTTGGATGCTTTTTAGGAGTTAAGCAATTTTAAGATTTGTCTTATTTATCTATATTGGGCATGTAGGCTAACTAAAGAATTACCCTGGCCTATAAATCAATAAAGAATAAGGAAAAAAGGAAGGAAAGAAGAAAGAAAGGAAGAAGGAAGGAAGGGAGGAAAGAAGGAAGGAGAAAGGCAAACAGGGGAGAGATAAAGAGTACAATGAATCAGTGCAATGGTGGCTAAGAAATGTAATGCAAACAAATAAAGCTGAAAAAATATTTTTAAAAATTTAATGGTGACTTGGAGTAATCAATGTACTGAGAATTTCTGGGACCAAAATTTGGAAAAGAAGGAAATACAAGAGAAGTGAGTTCAGAATTTGTGGTTAAATTTTTCCTTTGAGATGGCAAATGATTCTGAAAAAAAAAAATGGCACTGAACAGCTGAATGAGTAGAGATTTGGCAGACTCATAAGTCTTGGAGGCCAAAAATTTGAGTTCAAGGCCTGTCAAGGAAAGGCTGACTGGTAACAAAACACAGATTTTATATTCAGTACCTGAAAGAATACACCTTATAAATAAGGTGAATGAAAAATAGTTGGGATCTCAAAAGTAATGAAGGTCACTTTAAATCATCTCAATCCTGAAAGGATTAAGGTGATCTGAGATTATTAGCACCCATAGGCTAGGTCATGTTAGTTTCATAGGTAAATCCTCTCTACATCAGTTGATATCATCATCCAGTATTCTCTACATTTTTTTAATAAACAATGTTTGGGATTCAAAGTAAAATAACAGTCATAAAGAAGACAAGATTTGTCCAGAAACAAGGACTAAAACATAGAAAATAAATCCAGAATGTGGCCTGTGTTTGTTCAGTTCCCAAGGTAAGACAGCTTTAAAAATCTTTTAAGGGTAGGAAAAGAGGAAAACTTTATGAGGGAGACCTTATACCACCTGAAAAGCCTAAAATATTTGCTACCTAACACTTCATGGGAAAAAAAAGTTTACCAACACCTGATGTATATAACTCTCTCAAAATGATATAAGAGAGCAAATGCGACAGGAAAAAAATATTTTAAGACATAGTTCTATGTTCAATAATAAATGAAAACTATCAAAATGATTCCAGATGCCATATGAAAAACAAGCAAGATAAATATTTTTAAAACTACATTTGTGAATATCATAGTAAATTGCTAAACTCAAAAGATGAAAAGAAAACATTAATTGACCAAAGCAAATTTAAATTATATTACATTTAAAAAGAGAAAAAAGAGACTGAGTGCTGATTTCTCAGAGAAATAATGAAAGCAAGAAGACTCTGGAATTATGTCCCCAAAGTGCCTAAAGAAAAAAAAAAAATCAACCAGGAATTCTATATCCAACTATATTTCAAAATTAATGGTTAAATTAAAAATAAAAAATATAAAAAAATAAAAACTGAGAAAATTTGATACCAGCAAGCTCACATTACATCAGATATTAAAGGTTATTCTTAATATGGAAGTAATATAACCCTAGAGGAAAAAATGATATGCAGGAACAATAGTCAGTGTAAAAATGTTGATTCATCTAAATAAATGATAACTTGAGAAACAATAATAATCTCTTGTGAGTATTAAATATAAAGCAAATTTAACTATTTAACTATTATATATATATAAATGTACAAGCATTTGAATTTTCTGAGAAGTGATAAATGTATTCATTTATAATGAACAATAAAATGTGAAGGAGGTTGGTGGGGTCACCAACATTGTGATGTAAGACATCCCCTGGAAAAGATTCCCCTCAGAATAAATTAATAAAAGGAAAAATCTTCACTTGCTTAGAACTCTGGATTATGATAGAGAATGGAGAAGTACTCCACAAACACTGAATAGAAGAAAAAAAAATTAAAAGCCAAAAGCAGCTAGGAGATTTATGCCCCAGACATGCCAGTTCAAACCAACCCCCTCAACTGATCCTACCCAGCTTAGGAGTTATTCATAGGCAGCACAATTTGGATTCTGCTTGCTGTGGATGCAGACTATAGAGCCACTCACTGCAGGGAGTTAGAATCCCACATATATCCAGGCAGAGGGAACCAAGTTCACAGAGACCTAGGGCAGAACACAAGAGGCTAAGGAATGCTGCATACAAAACTGACTCAAGGGCAAAAAAAAAAAAAAAAAAAAAGACTGTAGAGCTGTTGACAAAAGTTGCACACACTCAAGCCAGTCTCTGTTTGCTGCTTGGTTGACCCCACCTGGCTCCCTGGAGTGGCATACCCTAATGTGGAAGAAACCAGAGGCAGAAAATCCTCACAGAAAAAAAAAAAAATAAAAGAAGTGAAATGCTGTATGACAGAATGGGTCCCAGAACTTAAAAATGTAATGAAAATGGGACATTGAGTGAGAGAGAGAATTTAAATAAATCATAGGACCTGGGGATAAGATTCTGCACAAAAACAAGAACTGATGAAGATTCCTGGAGAAGGAACAGAGGAAAAGAAGCTTTCTCTTGGAGGTGCAACAAATGCACAAAAAAGGGCATTCTTAAAAATTGTACCACATATTCAGGGCAAGAATCAGGTGAAGAAGAGCTGAGAAAATTTGAACAATTAAACATGGGCTACTACATTGGTCCAGAATAAGTTGGACTAAATGTCAAAGAAGAGTCTTAACACAAAGCCAATCAACAACAAAACCGTAGGCAAGAGGGGAAGAACCTGACCTTCAGAGTTAACACATCAAAAAAGTTATACTTGTATGACTTGTAATTCAAGTCAAGAAGATATGCTCAGTCAAGGGAACAAATTAAAACTTCACAGAAGACACAAAATTTGGAACAACTAATGAAAGAAGTTCAAACAAATCTCCTAAATCATTCAGGGAGATTCTCATCACAGAGATGAAGGAAAATATGGACAAAAATAAACTAATGGTGGATATAGAGCTAAAGATATTAAGAAGACAAAGTGTAAGCATAAAGAAGAATTTGAAAGTGTAAAAAGAAATGAAATAAATTATGGGGATGAAAGAGACAGTACTAGAGATTAAAAATACACTAGAGACATACAAGAGCAGATTTGAACAGGAGGAAGAAAGAATCAGTGAACTAGAAGACAGGATAATTGAAATCATAGAATCAGAAGAACAGATAGAGAAAAGAATAGAAAAAAATTGAGCAGTATTCTCAGGGAATTGAGTGACTGCATGAAGTGTACAAATATACACATCCTGGTTGTCCCAGAAGGAGAAGAGAAAGGGGGCAGAAAGAAATTCTGAGAAAATAACAGCTGAAAATTTCTCAACTCTTATGAAAGACATAAAGCACAATATACTCCAAGAAGGACAATATATTCCAAACAGAAAAACTCTAATAGAACTACTCCGAGACACATACTAATCAGAATGTCAAATACCAAAGATAAAGAGAATGCTTAAAAAGCAAGAGAAAAGTGATTCCTTACGTACAAAAGATCATCAAAAAGACTGAGCATCAATTTCCCATCAGAAACCATGGAGGTGAGAACGCAGTGGTACGGTATATTTAAGGTACAGAAAGAGAAAAAATGCCAGCCTAAACTTCTTTATGCAGCAAAACTGTCCATCAAAAATGAGAAGAGTTCAAAATACTCACAGATAAACAGAAATAGGGAGTTTGTCAAAAGAAGACCCATACTACAAGAATTGATAAAGGCACTTCTTCAGGTTGAAAGGAAAATACAGGAAACAGTGGCTTAGAGTACTGTGAAGTGAAGATAGTGAGTAAAGATGACTAAAAGGGTAAATGAAAAATCCAATAGTAAGGTATCCTCAATATATAACTTTACTCTTAATTCTTATAAGGGCCATAATACAATAAAACAAGAAAAGGTTATATTTCCTGATAATTGGTGCACAAAATATGAAGAGATAATGTGGGACCAAAACAACAAAAAGAGGGGAAATGAAGGATATGGGAGCAGAGAACTTATATGCTACTGAAGGTAAGTTGGTATCTTTTCAAAGTAGATGGTTACAGATGCCTACATCTGTATGTTTATATTTATGAAATATAAACCCCAGGGTAACTAGAGTGAAAGCATTTTAAAAATAAACCAAAACAGAGATGAGAAAGATACATCACAAAAAACTTAACAATAAAGAAACAGAGGCTGCAATAAAGGAAAAGAGAGACAAAAAAGATATGGCATATCATAACCAATGGACAAAATGGTTGAAGTAAGTACTGCCTTTAGACTAATAAACACTGAATATTAATGGATTAAACTCCCCCAGTCAAAAGACACAGATAAAAATGCATGTTCCAACTATATGTTGTTTTCAAGAGACTCATATTAGACCCAAAGACACAAGTTGAAAGTGAAAGAATAGTGTGATGGTTTGAAGCTTTATGGAACCCAGAAAAGTTGATCTTTAAGCTACTCCATTCCTGTGGGTGTAAGCCTATTGTAAGTAGGATTTTAGATTAGATTACTTCAGTTAAGGCACGGTGCATCTTACTGAAGTCCTTTATAAAAGAATGAAATTCAGACAAAGACAGAAAAGGCAAGAAAATCAGGAGGCTGGAGATAATGAAACCCAGGACAAAAGGGAAAAAAGCTACCATGTGCCTTGGCATGTGACAGAGCAGGTCAAGATCACCAACAGCCAGTCTTTGGGCAGAAGACATCCCCTGATGATACCTTGATTTTGACATTTCTCTCAACCTCAAACTGTAAGCTTGTAAAATAAGTCCATATTGTAAAGGCCAATCCATTTCACAGTATCTGCATTTCGGCAGTCTAGCACACTACAACAGATGGAAAAATATATTCCATGCAAGTAATAACCAAAGGAGGGCTATGTTAGCTATGTAAATATCAGACAAAATAGACTTTAAGTCAAAACATAATACAAGAGACAAAAAGGATACTATATATTAATAAAAGATCACTCCAACAAGAAGAAATAACAATCATAAATATTTATGTGCCTATCCACAGTGCCTCAAAATAACATGAGGCAAACAAACACTGCCAAACTGAAGAAAGAAATAGATACTTCTACAATAACAGTTGGAGATTTCAATACACCACTCCCATCAGTAGATAGTACAACTAGTCATAAGATCAATAAAGAAATAGAGAACTTAAATAATATAATAAATGAACTAGACCTAAGAGAAATATATCAAACATTGCACTGAAAAACAGAAGGTTATGCATTCTTTTCAAGTACACATGGATCAGTCTCCAGAATAGACCACACTGGGTCACAAAAAAGTCTCAATCAATTTAGAAAGATTGAAATTATACAAAGCATCTTCTCTGACCACAGTGGAATGAAGCTGGAAATCAACAAAAGGCAGATATCTGGAAAATCCACAAATATATGGAAGTTAAATAACATACTATTAAACAATCAGTTGGTAAAAGAAGAAATTACAAGGGAAATCATTAAATATCTTGAGATGAATGAAAATGAGAATACAGCATATCAAAACTTAAGGGATGCAAAAAGGCTGTACTGAGAGAGAAATGTATAACCCTAAATGCTTCCATTATAAAAGAAGAAGGACCTAAAATCAAAGACCTAACTGCATGCCTGGAGGCATTGGAAAAAGGACAGCAAATTAACCCCAAAGCAAGCAGAAGGAAAGAAATAAAGATTAGAGCAAAAATAAATGAAATAGAGAAAAAAAAAAAACAATAGAGAATTAAATCAACTAAAAGTTATTCTTTGAAGAGATCAATAAAATTGATAATCTTTTAGCTTGACTGACAAAAGGAAAAAGAGAGAAGACACAAATAAATAAAATTAGAAATGAGAAGGGGACATTCCTACTGACCCCACAGAAATAAAAAGGATCAGAAGAGGACACTATTTATAACTGTATGCCAATAAATTAGACAACTTAGATGAAATGAACAAATTCCTAGAAACATGGGAACAACCTACACTGACTCTAATAGAAATAGAACATCTCAATAGACCAATTACAAGTAAAGGATTGCATCAGTCATGTAAAACCTTCCAAAAAAGAAAGCCCAGGACCTGATGGCATCACAGGTGAATTCTACCAAATCTTCAAGAAGATTTAACATCAAGCCTGCTCAAATTCTCCAAAAAATTTAAAGAGAAGGGAATACTATTTCACTCAGTCTATGAGGCCAATATCATCCTAATACCAAGCCAGATTAAGATACTATAGGAAAATAAAGTTATGGAGAAATTTCTGTGATGAATATAGATGTAAAAACAAAACACTAGCAAATTATAAAATATTATACACAATAAATAATCAACTAGGATTTCTCTCAGGTATGCAAGGTTGGTTCAACATAAGAAAATTAGTAATATAGTAAGCCACATTAACAAAATATAGGGGAAAAAACACATGATCATCTCAATTGACGCAGAAAAGGCATTTGACAGAATCTGGCATCCTTTCTTGATAAAAACACTCAGAAAAATAGGAAGGAAGTTCCTCAATATGAAAAGTCTATATATGAAAACCCACGGCTAACATCAAGGTCAATAGTGAAAGACTGAAAGTTTTCCTTCTAAAATCTGAAATAAGACAAGTATGGCCACTGTTAGCACTGTTGTTCAACAATGTACTGAAAGTGCTGGCCAGAGCAATTAGGCAAGAAAAAGAAATAAAAGGCATCCAAATCAGAAAGGAAGAAGTAAAACTTTCACTATTTGTACATGGCATGATTCTCTACATAGAAAGTCCCCCCAAAACTATAACAAAGCCACTAGAGCTAATAAAAAATCCAACAAAGTGGTGGGGTACAAGATCAACATGCAAAAGTCAGTAGTGCATGTATACAGTAGTAATGAGCAATCTGAGAGGAAATCAAGAAAAAAATTGCATTTACTAAAAGGATCAAATATCTAGGAATCAATTTAAACAAGGATGTAAAGGACTTATACGTGGGAAACTACAAAACTGCTAAAAAAAAAAAAATCAAAGAAGCTCTAAATAAATGGAAGGGTATTCCATGTTCATGGATTGGATAACTAAATAAATATGTCAATTCTATCCAAAATGATTTACCGATTCAATGCACTCTCAATCAAAATTCCGATAGCCTATTTTGCAAAAATGGAAAAGCCAATCATCCAGTTTATTTGGTAGGGTAAGGGGCCCTACATAGTCATAAATATCTTGAAAAAGAAGAATGATATTGGAAAACTCACACTTCCTGACTTTAAAACTTATTCCAAAGCTATGGTAGTCAAAACATCATGATATTGACAAGAAGTTAGATATATAGAACAATGGAATTGATTTTGGGGTTCAAAAATAGAACCTCATATCTATGGCCAATTGATTTTTATTTTTTTATTTTTTGGAGATACCAGGGATTGAACTGGGGACCTTGTACATGGGAAGCAGGCATTCAACCACTGAACTACACCTGCTGGCTGGCCAATTGATTTTTGACAAGGCTGCCAAGTCCACTTAATTGGGAAAGAAAAGCCTTTCAATAAATGGTGCTGGGAACAAAAGATATCTATATACAAAAGAATGAATGAATTCTCCTAACATGTACAAAAATTTTCCCAAAATACATCAAAGAGCTATATATATAAGAACCAGGACTATAAAACTCCTAGAAGAAAACATAGGAAAGCATCTTCAGGATCTTGTTTTAGGCAATGGTTTTTTAGACATTCCACTCAAAGCACAACAACAAAAGAAAAAAAACAAGTAAATGAGACCTCATTGAAACAAAAAGCTTTTGTGCATCAAAGGACTTTATCGTGAAAATGAAAACAGGCTACTCAATGTGAGAAGTTTTGTAAACCACATATCCAATACGAGCTTATTATCTAGAATCTATAAAGAAATCCTACAACTTAAAATATAAAGACAAACAATGCAAGTAAAAAATGGGCAAAAGACTTGACTAGACATTTCTCCAAAGTACATATACAAATAACTAAAAGGCACATGAATATATGTTCAACATCAATAACTATCAGGGAAATGCAAATCAAAACCACAATGAGATACTATTTCATACTCACTAGAATGGCTACTGTTTAAAGAAACAAAACAGAAAATTACAAGTGTTGGAGAGGATATGGAGAAATAGGAACTCTTATTCATTGCTAGTGGCAATGTAAACTGGTGCAACCACTGTGGATGACAATTTGGCAGTTTTCAGAAAGCCAAAGTATAGAAATACCATATGACCCAGCAATCCCACTACTGGGTATATACCCCAAAATATTGAAAGCATGGACTCAAACAGATATTTGCACACCGATGTTCATAGTAGCATTATTCACAATTACCAGGAAATAAAAGCAACCCAAATGTCCATCAAATGATGAATGGATAAACAAAATGTAGTGTGTGTGTGTGTATATATATATATATATATACACACACACACAATGGAGTATTATTTAGCATGAAAAAAAAAATGAAGTTCTGATTCAGGCGACAACATGGATGAAGCTTGAAGACATCATGTTGCATGGATAAAGCCAGACACAAAAGGGCAAATATAGTATGATCTCACTGATTTGAAATAATTAGAGTTAGCAAAGTTATAGAGTCAGAATCTAGAATATAGGTTACCAGAGGCTTCTCTGGGGTCTGGGAATGAGGAGTTAATGCTGACTTTGCACAGAATTTCTATTTGGATTGATTGTAATATATTTGTAATATCCATTGATTGTATCCATGATTGTAGCACAACATTCTAAATGTAATTAATAACACTGAATTATATATGTGAATGTGGTCGAAATCAGAAATTTTAGGGTGTGTATATGTTAGCAGAATAAAAATTCAAAGAAAAAATTTAGGATTGTAAAACATAGTGAACCCTATTGTAAATGATGGATTATAGTTAATAGTGCAAATATAAAAAGTTATTTCATGAATTATAATATGTACCACACTAACGTAAGTTGTTAATAATAGGATGGTATATGGGCACTTTTCATTTTATATATTTTATTCATGGTATTTCTGTAAACCTACAACTTCTCTAACAAAAAAATTTAATTAAAATGTCAAGGAAACTGCATTAATCATGGAAAATAATCACTAAAAGAATGTAAAATGGTAGATAAATCTAGAAACTCTAGTTATGGCATTAAATAGGAATAGAATAAATAGTCTATTTAAAGGATAAAGATTGCTAGAATGATTTACAAAATAACATGTAATGCTTCCTAAAGATGTAAATATTAAGGCACAGGAAATTTATAAGGATTTAAAAGGATGTGAAAAGTTATACCTTGCAATTGCTAAGTAATGACAGCTGGTTCTTTCCCTGACACTGCTATCTCTAATTGTATAGGGTTATATGATTTAGGAAGCAGGGCCGCTGGCACTACAGAACATACAGAGCTCTTTAAGGCAAAAATAATTATTGGACATAAATAAAGATAATCAGAATGATAAAAACGACTTTCCACCAGGGACAAATTATATATAATTATATATATATAATATATATATATTTATAAACTCAAAATATAGTATGAAAATTTTGACAAATTAAATAAAGTCAAATCCTCAATCATGCTGGGAAATTATAACATAGCACTTTTAGTGAGTGAGAGAACAATCAGAAAAAAATAGTATTAATGCTGCAGAAGGTTTAAATAGCATAATTACTTCATTTGACCTAATGATATATATTGACAATTATCCACAAAATCTCTGTGATAAACGTTATTTTCCACTGCATATTAAATAGTCATCTAAATTGGCAATGTGTGGACCCTAAAAGCAAGTGTTATCAAATTTCAAATTCAGAAATTATATTTTCTGACCACAGAGAAATTATGCTATAAATACATTTTTAAGTGATAACTAAAAATATCTCATCTGTTTAGAACTAAGCTACATATTACCTAGTTCCCCCGAGGTCAAATAAGATATGAAATGGAAATCAGAGAATAGTTTATTTGAGATACAGCTAAAACTGTGATTTGGGGAAATGTAAAGTATTAATGAATATATTAGAAAAAAAGGTGAAAATCAATGCTTACATCTCAGAAAGATGGGGAAAATCAATTATAACTAAAAGAAAGTAGAGGAAAGCATAAATATACCAGAAGAAATGAATAGAGAACATACATACAATACTCTTAATTGCTAGTTATTTTTTTCAAAATGATACTTTTATAAGTCTGACCAAGAAAAAGAAGGAGAGAAAATACAAATAATCAACATGAGGAATAAAAACAAGAGCACTCTTGGCTCCAATTCAGTATCAGCCAGGATCCACTTATGAGACCTAAACCACACCAGTAATTTTAAACACAGAAAGTGCAATGTTAAAAAGTATTAAGTAGTAAGGGGGAAAAAAAGTTAAAATAACTCTTGAAAAGACAGGTATAGGTGATATAGGATGCTTTCCCATTTGCCAAAAGAAAGAATATCCAAGGGAGAACCCAACTTGGAAGAGCACCTATCCCCACCCCATGGCTAGGATTCAAACCTTATGAGATAGAATTTGGCTGCAGACTACTGAATAAAGAAGCAGTTAACTGGGATGCAACAGGCAAAAGCATGTTTGCAGCAAGTGGGTCAGGACTGACCAGCAGGAAGGCACCCACCTGGGTGCTAGTAGGGTAGGCATGGAGAGCACAAACCCTCCTTCTAGGGACACCAGAGAAAGAGTGCCATTGAATTTCTCCTATTCTTCTGGCAAATATCCTATAGAAGGAAACTGAAACACCAGAACCAAGTAAAGAAGTCTCTTCCTCTGCCATGGAAAAGGAGAAGTATCTGCAGAGTCCATCCTCAGCATTACAGGGTAGGAAAAAGAAGGGTAGCTGTACAGTTGACAAGCAATAAATTGGTTACATCAGATAATCAAAAGGACATGTAAACTGACTGAACAAGGAGTTCCTGAAACAAGGTGCAATGTATCAAATTATTTCTTCCTCTTTGAATTATTTAATATCATGGAATATTAGAAAGTCAATAAATTTTTTAATGATTAAAATGATAATGATCATAAAAACAGAGGTATATAAGTATATAATTTTTACAATTCTGTAAACTTTCACAATTAAATATTGCTTATAATAAGCAATTCTATTAAAACACTTTTCATTAAAGAGTGTGTATATACAAACAGATGGCCATTACAAGATTTATGGTGTGCCATAAATATATTGATGATGAATTACATTGATATTTTAACTACCAGTTTTTTAGTTGAATCCATTACGCCTGCAGCCAAAGACAATTTTATTATGGCATTCTTAAATCAAAATTACAAAATAATTCAAATTTTGTATATATATGTGGCTACTGGATCAGAAATCAATCATCTATATTAATCATCAAATTTCAGTAGAACTACACTTTCAATGTGTTTACTTATTCCCTAAAAAGTTAAGGGGATAAAAACATGAGTCACAGATGGAATGTCTCATATTTGTCCAAGTTCTTGTATACAGAACACATAAGGTTTCTTTCGTATAAGTCTCAAAAATCAATAATACAATCAACACATTAAAATTGTGCAAGTTATTTGATTAGCTAATTCACCAAAGAAAGATATCTGAATTGCAAATAAGCACTTAAAAAGATGCTCTATTTTATTAGTCATTAAGGAAATTCAAAATAAAACCACAATTAGGTACTATTAAACATATATTAGGTGGCTTAAAAAATAAAACAATGCTGATGATGATTCAGAGTAATTGGCATCCTCATACATTGCTTGTAGGAATTCAAAATAACTGAAAAACAGTTTAGCATTTTCTTATAACGTCAAACAGACAGTAATATCACCAAGTAATCCTACTTTTAGTGTTTAACCAAGAAAAATGAAAACTTACATTCATGTAAAAGCATCTATGTGAATATTTACATAGCAGCTTTATTCATAATCATCAAAAAGTGAAAACAGGGGAAGCAGATGTGGCTCAAGCAGTTGGGTGCCTGCCTACTACACGGGAGGTCCTGGGTTTGGTTCCTGGTGCCTCCTAAAAAGAAGACGAGCAGACACAGAGAGCACACAATGAACAGACACAGAGAGCAGACAGCAAGTGCAAACAACGGCTGGGGGAGGGTGGGAAATATTAATAAATAAATCTTTTTTTAAAAAGTGAAAACAAACTAAATGTCTTTCAAATAGTTAATGGATAAATTATGATTATAATGAAGGATTTCTCAGCTATAAAAATGACCAGATTATTGATAAATGCAACAACATGGATGACATTATGCTATGGGAAATAAACCATATTATAAAGGACACATACTATATGATTGATTCCAATTATATGATTCCATTATAGAGAAATGGAAATTTTAGGGTTAGAGAACAGATCAGTGGTTTACAGGGTATAGAGGTGGGTAGAGGGGTTAACTACAGTGGGACAGCAAGAGGAAATTTTGGAGAATTTCCAAATCTGTTAAGAACTGTTCTGTTTCTTAATTGTGGTAATTACATAAATTTTTCAAAATTCATAAAACTTCCCACTTTAAAAGCTCCTTTTAGTGTATGAAAATTTAAAAATAAATTAAAATAATTTAAAAAGGCAAGTGAACAAATAATAGGTAAACAATCTATATTACAAACCTGATCGTGAGGACTGTGTTCTAATGGACTTAAGTCAAAAGGTGTGCTTGCTGTATAGGTATTAGATGGAAAGTAGTGACATTGTGTAAATTCAAAACTGTATTGCCTGGGCAAGTGGACCTGGCCTGACTTTGTGCTAGGCATTCAGCCAAGGTGGCATTTCCAGATGGATATTTTTAAAGAACTGATTTCTGGCCTTTAGTCTTGGAGGTTCATATTTCAGCAGGCGGTTCACCTTTATCAGGCTCCAAGTAGAGATTTTGTATTTATATCAGAGATTCAGTTTATTTGGCCATAAGAAATTTGACTGTCATATGGCTCAGAAAGCTATAAACAACACAAGAACATGTCCTCCCTTAGGTGCAACCACATATTACAGTAAGCATGAAATTACAGTAAGTAAGGAAATGGTGACATAAATGAAATATCTAATGGCATTAGTCTAAGACATTCATTACCGAATTTTAGCATTGGTGATGGTTAGGTCAATGTGTCAACTTGGCCAGGTAATGATGCCCAGTTGTTAGGTCAAGCAAGGACTGGGCTAATTGTAATACAAGGGCATTTAATGGACTTTAATCATCAGTGAGTTAATTGTATAGATGGCTGGTTACATCTACAATCAACTGAGGAGATTGCTGTAAGCCATGAGTGACATCTCATCCAAACAGTTGAAGGCCTTAAAAGGAGAAGTGCTTTCAAGCATTCAGAGAGAGAATCCCCATCTCTACTCCAGATAGCCATTGTCTCCTGGGGAATTCAAAGAGGACCTTCAGCTGAGTTCCTGGCTTGCAGCCTGCGCTGTGGAATTTGGACTTGTGCATCCTCACAGTCACATGAGACAGTTTTATACAATCTCGTACTATTTATAAATATCTCCTGTCAGGTTCTGTTTCCCTAGAGAACCCTGACTAATACAGCGTTCATCAGAATCAACTGGGGGAGGGCTTATGAAGTCACAAATTGCTGTACGTCCCTCTCCCCCAGAGTTTCTGTTTTGCATTTTAATAAATTCCCAGGTTATGCTGAAGTAGCTAATCTGGAGACCACACTTTGAGAGTGGCTGGAATAAGAATGATATCTTTATGCATCTTGTGCCATAAAAAGAGAGCATTGCTAATCAAGGGGTAATATTTGAGGATTTTTTGAATATGTGGGGAATTGTGCTGTTTGATATTCAAATGTTAAAACATTGCATTTCTAAGATAAACCACACTTGGTCATGATGTATTATATTTTTATTTGGATAGATTTGGATAGATTATATATTTATTGGATTAGATTTACTCTTTTTAAAAGAATTTTTCATCTACATTCATGGAACATATTGGTGTCTAGTTTGCTTTTCTTACATCTTGGTCTGCCCATGGTATCAATGAAATGCTGACCTCATAGAACAATTGGGGAAGTAGTTCCCTTTTTACAGTTTTCTGGAGAATTTTGTACAGAATTGTCATTATTGCTTCATTAAACGTTTACCCCAATTCACTAGTGGCAATATCGGCACCATGTATTTTCTTTTTGGAAGGTTTTTAACTGCAAATTTAATATTTTTAATAAGTTTTATGCTAATCAGGTTACCTATTTTTTCATGAATGAGCTTAATTTGTGTCATCAAGAAATTTGTCTATTTCATCTAAGCTTTCTAATTTATTGGCATACGGATGTTTATAATATTCAATTACTATTCTTTAACTTATTTTAATAACCAATGTAGAACACAAAATTCTCCATTTTAACCACATTCAAGCATACAATTCAGTAATATTCATTATATTCACAAATATACCATCACCAACAGGAAGCAAGAAAGGGCAGACGTGGAGAAGTATTCTTCCCTTCTGTGGGTTAAAATTTTGGTCAAGGCTTTGTTCCTGGAGAAGGCCTTTGTTATGTTGTTGCCACTTTTTGTACTTTTTTAAGTTGGGGAGGCAAATATTCCACCAACTGCTCTGTCATTTTCTGAAAAGTAAGAGTGCCTTCATTTTTCAGGTGTCTATTTCTTGGACATAGAATTTTAGTTGCCATTTTTATTTTTCATTAAGAAATTTAAAAATTATGCCCATTATTTTATGACCTTCATTGCTTCTGATGAGAACTCAGTAGTCATTTCCTTCCTGTATGTAATATATATTCTTTTTCTAGTTGTTTTTAATATTCTATTTTTATCATTAGTTTTCAAAAAGCTCATTATGATATGCTTTGGTGGCCTTTTTTAGTGGCTTTTACTTGTGGTTCAATTTTATTCTTCAAACTGTGGGTTTATATTCTTAATCATATTTTGGAAATGTTTTGCAATTATTTCCATCATTTTTGCCACTATTTGTCTCTCTTTGTATATTATATTCTCAACTATCGACATATTAGATCACTTGATGTTATTCTACAGATAACTGAAGCTATGCTTACTTTTTTTTAGGCCTTTTTTTCTCTCTCTGATTCTGTGAAAAGAAAAATAATCTTTTTCTTTACCAGCTTAAACCCAAGGTTCCCACTCAGATTTATTCAATTTTAACTAAAGGACTTAAAATATGACAGCCTTATACTAGGCTTTGAAGAACATGTCCCCAGCTATTGAACTGGGTGTGTTACTTTAGCACTTTGTCAATATCAGTCATAATATGAAATGCATTTGGAAAGATAAATTAACAAGTTGATATCCATTACAAAACTTTAAATGCAACACTCCAACTTCTTTAGCTATTGTCAAATATGTTTCCTGACAAACATTGGTTTATATGTCTTTATACATTCATTCTGGATGTGGCACAGTGTACCCATTTAATATATATTTGCTGAATCAATGAATGAATGATTATGACAGGTGCATTATAAATCCACTCTTCTGGACAATTAAAGTTAATCTAAATTTAACCAAGAATATGCCATTATATTTTGACACTTTAGTTCTAAACCTGATAAAGTGACTAATAAAATTTGGATTAATTATAATTTACATATTTGAGAGAGTAAACAGGAAAAGTGCTTGTTTTGATTACTTAGAAATGAAATACAAGACAGTTGGCTAATTAATTAACATTAGCCAGTTCATGGTCATTAAGCTATCTGGTAATATTACCTTTCTTTAGAAAAAAAATTAAAATCATTGAACATGATTTAAAAACTGGTAGTACCTAAGATATATCAGGCCATAAAATTATTCTAAATCCGATAATTAGATAATAAAGCTTAAAATATTGTGATTATTGAAAGATTTCTGATACTTTGTAAATGTTCCTGATCTATGAAAATATTTTAAAACCTAGATATAGAATATGTTGCTGTTTATGACTCTGCTGTTCAGTAATTCCAAATATAGGCTATTTGTAATGGTTTTGGAAAATAAGAAAATAATTTTCTAAAACAAATTCCATTCAACTTATACTTTCCAAGCACCTACAGGGAGACACAGTGTAGGTTGTATGGATCCAGTAGGGTATAATAAAAATGTTTCTGCCATTATGGTGCTCATTTTATCTAACAAGAACAAAGAAGTATGTTCTATGCAAATTTTACTTACCTGTATTCATCTACACGCTTATTTATTTTTAAAATAATGCTTGTTTTCTTTGTCCATGATTTCCAAAATGATATGTTGGTACATTTCAGAAAGCATATGACTTACAATAAATGTAATAGATTTTAATTGAATTTTCTCTTAATTACGAGTTGGTCATTTTTATGCTTAGTTTATGAAATGTGATTAAGAATCATCATCAAATATAATTGATTTCTAATTTAGCTTGAGTACATTAATCCTCCAGTTTTGCCAGAATGGTATTTATATATATGAAGTTTTTAAAGATATATGCATGAAAAGAAGGAAGAAAAATTTCTTTGACATAAAACTTGTTGGCATAAATACCAAGAACATATGTTAAGTCAATTCTTTGTGATTTCAAAATTTTTCAGATTCACTAAAGAGTCAGGAGTAATTTGTCTCTTGAATAGTTTGGCATATCTTATCTGACTTAATTTGAAATATTACCATTTCTTTTACTCAGTTTCAATTTTTATTTATATTCAGCAACATAAATAAAATCATCTTTTACAATTATGAGTCCTATATTTTAAAACCTTAAATCAGTTTATCTCCAATCCTTCTCCAATGAATTTGGCTTAGTTAGAAGAGGAAATGATTTGTTAAAATGGACAAATATCTGCTGAAGTTACAACAGAATAGTAATATATAGCAGGACTCCTGTTCTAAGAAAATATTAAAAGTAGGTTTATCATTCTTTTCCCTGACTACAAGAATATATTATGGATAGTTTTTAAGTTTATAGTTTCTCCTACTTTCATTTGATTCATTTGACAACTCAAAGCCAAAAATCAGTAAGTTACATTACCAATTAAAACTTAAAGAAATAAAAAATGAAGGAAAAAAAAAAAAACTCAATATTTCGAATTGTTAAAAAAAAAACCTCAAGCGGAGTGGGTGTAGCTCAGTGGTGGAGCGCCTGCTTTGCACGTTTTACGAGGTCCCGAGTTCAATCCTCATTACATCCTAAAAAAAAAAAAAAATTCAAAGAGGCAGTGTCTTTCTACAACTACACTATTTGTGCAAAATGCTTTGTGGGCAGCACAGCATACCACATTAACACAAGAAAATTTATAATAGAGACCAAATTTTTTTTTAACATAATTCTGGATTTTTTTGCTGTCAGCAACAGACTCAAAATATCACAAGGAGCAAAAGAAAAATATAAACATCTAAGCTTCAGGGTTAGATGTTTAAGTAGAAGATATGAAGCGCCAGTACTCAGAACATTCATCATCATTTGATACAGAGAACATATATTTTCTCAAATTGTCAACCAGTTTTCTCAAGGAGAAACAACTGAAAAATGCCAAAATTCATTTCTTTTGAATCTTAAAATTGTATGCCAACACAATGAATCCTGTGGTGGAAGATGGACTGCGGTCAACACAACAAATATGAGAGCATTCTTTTATGAACTATAACAAACATATAATGCTAATACAGGGTGCCATTAACTGGGTGGATTGGGAAGAGGGGAATATACCAAATGTAAGATATTGGCTATAGTTGTAATGTTTTGACAGTGCTCTTTCATAGTTTGTAACAATTGTTTCACAACAGTACAAGGTGTTAGTGGTGGGGTAATATATGGGAGGCCTGTATGCTGATATGCAAGTTGTTTTCACAGCTTATACTATGCACTTTTTGTTTATGGATGATCATGGATGAATAATAAACATCAATAAAAATGTTTAAAAAGAGGTCCTTTTAAGATGTTATTTAAAAATTGTATGCCAAGATAAGTTTTATAGAGAATATGCCAGGATTATTTCTTAAAAATAATTTTGTTTATTTAATTCATCTCGGCTTCAGTTTGAAATATTTGTTGTGAATTTCAAAATTATAATTTTGATATGGACTATAGATATGTCACATAAATTTCTCAGTTAACTTACAAAGCAGCAGAAATATTAAAATTTTTGAAACAAGTTTGTAAATCACTTCTTTTATTAAATGTCAGTTTACCAAGAAATGTATAAGAATCTGAAAGAGAAAACAAAGGTATCACCTGAACTGAAAAGGACTCTGAAAAGCAGGGTCTGCTACCCAATAGTTATTTGCAGCATTTTAACTTAAGGATATTAGTAAAAACCCATCAGAAAATATGTCCATTTCTCTCACCCAGTTGAAACAAATACTGACCTTAAGAAATTCAAATAATTCTATGTGTTTATCCACAAATAGCCAATTGTTATATTAAAGTCTGTAATTATCAAATATGTAAAAATCAAATATCTGTTTTTTTCTTACCTGGGATATGAGTGAAGTAATAATTAATATGGGATAGAGTTTTCTTTTTTTGATTTACTCATGTAAAGGGCACCCACATCATTAATTTCCCTTATTGATAGCATGTTATATAAGCAATTCTGAGAAATAAGACTTCACATAATTGACTCTTAAATAGAAAGGGGGCTAAAAAACATTTTTCGTTTTGTTTCATTTTATACTGACAATTCTAACTCCATGTTTGAGCTTATAAAAGATATAGCCACTAACCCTGGTATTCCAGTGAAACAATTTACCCTGCTGGGATAAAAAAGAATTTAAATTTGCTGAGCTATAAAAAGGGCAAAACTTATTAAAAAAAAACTTCACTCTATATAGATATATCTGTGTGTCACAAAGTCTGAGACTAGCTTCCTCTTGATTTACAACTACAATGCACTCAGTCGTGTATTATAAAAGATATTGGTTTTAAAATATACTTAGAACATAATTTTTATGCAACTGTGTCCTGACAATGGAAAATGGGCCAACACAATGCATTCCATCTTTCATCCAGGCACCTAAAATCCAACATGATTTCTCATTTTTCTTCATCAGCCAGCATGATGTAAAAATCAAATGGAGAACTTTGAAGCCCTAGGGGATGCTAGAGAAACTAGATTGAAAGAGCCAAAGTCCTTGAATGACTATGATGAGCTCACCTCATCATAACATTGCATTGTGGCATAGGTAAAAAATAAAATATTTTTGTCCTAAACCACTGAGATTTTGACAGGAATATAAATTCACAGTTCCTCCCTTTTTAAAGTAAATATGTGTCAATGAACCGAAGGCTATTATAAGCAACAGATTGTGAGTGTAGTATCCAAACTGAACTACCAGTAAGGGGAATAGTCACAAGTATAGACTCAGCTGATGTTAGGTCATTGATTTATTATGATGTCCTGCTATTTCTTACAATGAACGGATGCAATGTGTTGTATTGAATAATAACCAGTAATACTTATTGAGCACAAAATATGTGCCCACTAATGTGTCAAATAAATTCCTATATTAAAAAAACTTAATCCTATGAAGCAGACATTGATACTATCCCTGTTGTACAGGTGGATAGAGTGAGGTACTGAAAAGTTAAATAACTTATCTATGTAGTTCATATATAGTAGAAAAATACTCGAACCATGTCCATTTGCAGTCACAAAAATCATACCCTTAGCCACCTCACTAAATTATAATACAGAAAAGGGAAGAGAGCTGGAGTAACATTCAGGACAGTAGGAATCTGAAACCCTGACATGAATGCTAACATTAACTGACTGATCATGGGATAATTATTTCACCTTTCTGGGTCTTAGACTCCTCCAGTGGTATTATTTTGTGAGTCCAACTCAGGAGCAGGATGTTTAATACTTCTCAGAGATACAACCACTCTCTAAATCAGGTTTGCATAATCTTTGTGCCATCTCCTTAGGCAAAAGATATTTCTTAAAATTCTAACCCTGGGAGTTGGGGACGAAAAAGGTAAAGCAAATACCCTATTGTGTATGTGGATTCTCCTTTAGAGGAGGGGTTCTTAACCTTTTCTGTTCCACAGACCCCTTTGCCAGTGAGGTGAAAACCATGGACCCCTTACTAAGTCCACACTATACTACGTATTATTTAATAAATATATCTCACCTGCACCAACACGTGGCCACAAGAACAATGTGTTCTTGAATTTCAATTCAAGCTCACAGACCCCTTGTTAAGAATCCCTGCTTTAGAGAATATTGTGCTTTGTTCCCCTTGGAAAAAAGAACAGAAAATGTCATTCTGTTACTTTTAGGATTTAGAGTCTGAACAAGCAGCTTTGAGTTTAAAATGAACAATGAATCAAAGATACATTTTCCAAGAAATGTAATACCTTGAGAAATTATTTATTTGCAAGTTTATTTTTCTAAGGCAAATAAAGCAAGTGGCTCCTCTGATGGGGTCTTTGGAGAAAGTAAACTATCGAAGAATAACAACGTTTTAAATGTAACAACCTTAGGGAGGAAAAGCCAATAAAGAAAAACCTTAGGTTTCTGCTGGAGTTGGGGATCACAACTGTGAGCATTTCCAAAGAAGGTTTTGAGATCTAGCTCAAATTTGACAACTTCCCCATATCAGAATAAGTCAAACAACAGGGTCCCAGTAGCAATCAAGAAAAGTCCTTTATAGACATCCATTATAAGCCTCTAACATCTTGAGAGGAAAAAAACCTTCTCTTCCTGAGAAATTGCCCATAGGGGTAGCAAAGATAAAAGACTAGTGACATGAGCAATAGATGCTACACTATTTATGCCATTTTCCCCATAAAACCCAATAACTTGGCTTCCTTTCTTTCTTAGGTGTCTAGTGCTAAATAATTTATTTTGTTTATTTACATCATGAGGGTAGGGAAGGGGAAACTGAAACAGGCTATTTGTAATATAATCCCAAATAATTGTACAACACCTGGAAAGAGATTATACATAGTTTCTGATATTTTATTCTTATAATTTTAAAGCTATCTACAAGAGTCCCCTTGTTCATATTTATTTTCTATGCAAATATAAAATATTTCTCCGTTGATCTTATCTGCATACCTGTACATTTACGTAGGAGATTAGGTAACCAAAAATAAACTGAAATCTTATGCTTCCTTTCAATTGAAAGTTCATATTTCACAGTTTATTTTTTCCTCAAGCAGTCTTTGTTTTAACATCTATGAGGATTATTAAATGACCTATTTCACATTTAGTCTTTTCTATTTTAAATAATGAGAGTGCTTTAAAATACAGCTTTGTCAAATAGATCTTTAAGTCAAGTTGTTTTAATCATTCATTTATAATAGCATTTAAAAACAACTTTTCCTCAACATTGACTTTCTGCACTAACACTGCTTCTAAAGTGAACATGTTGAAAGAAACAGGCCTGCTATCTCTGGATCATAGCAAAAGTGCTAAGAAAGAAAGGAAACAAAGAAATATCAAGAAAACAATATCTCAATATATGTGTGTATTTATACATATTTACCTTATATATTATAAATTTGTTTTATATATATCAAGATGGAATCAACTGCAAAGATAACTTCTTTGTATTAAAAACAAAATGCATACAGAGATTTTCAGAGGAGTCCAGTGCTTCACAGAACAATCCCCATAGAGACTTATTGTAGCCGTTGAAATACTGTCTCCCTCCACTGCTCCTCCCCCCTCTGCTGGTGATACAATTTTTTTAAAGTTGTAGGTTTATAGAAAAATAATGCAGAAAATAGAGATTTCTCATATAACCCTCCCATTGCAATAGTGTGTTACATTTGTTACAATTGATGAAAAAACATTATAATTTTAAAGAATGAATGACAATATCTGATCTTAGCCTGGATCTGTCACATATTCTGCTTTGCAGTACAGTTGAGGTGTTTTCCAATAATATTACTACCAGAGAAATGAGGTAAGTAACCCAGCCAAAAGTGATGCCAAATTTGCCTTAAATCAAGGTGAGTGGCAGTTACCCATTATCATGTGGAAAAAGATAGGAACAGACTTTAACACTTGTTATTGAATTAAACCTGTAGGAGAAAAAGCTCTTCATCTTGTCTACATTGCCTAAGTAACTCAAGGCATCACTATCGTCAGCCTCACAGCCAAGGGCCGCTTACTGCTCAGTTATGTTAGTGTCGAAATACTGCTGACAGATATTTTTGAGAAACACATTGCAGTGTCAGAAGTTCTGCCCACTCACTGCTGAACGTTTACCGGTCCACTCAGCATTACACACAAATACCAGCCATTTGAGATCAGATATGGATCACTTTACCCCATAAATATTTTTCAAATGAGCTCTGCAGCAGAAGATGGACCAACTATTCTCATCCCTGTCCTAACTCCTTAGTCAGCCTCAAATTAGAAGGTTTTTAATCTGTACACATTAATTTTACATCTGCCTCTATCCTCCCACCTTAATAAATAATGTCCATTCATAGCTGCCTTGGCAAGGTCTATATTTACTCAGTATTATACCTGATCCACGTACCACATGCCATTTGATCCTATTAACATTTTTTTCTAGCTTTAATAACTGCTTCTCCATCTCTCTTGGCCACCACTCACCCACTCAAATTGGCCAACTTTATGATTCCCCTCTTTATATTTTGCAACTTGGCACCTACCTAGTTTTCAACTTGGTACAACTCCTGTAATATAGATGAGACTTCCCCCCTCCTCTTCCTGTGACCTTCAGAGCCCCTATCTTCACAGCTTCTCTTCAGATGTCCTGGTTAGAACAGTCTACTCCCTACACCTCTTGAATGATGAGGGAGAAGTAGGACTGGACGCTCCCTCCCTGACTCTCAATGCTTTTTACTCTGCACTGCTACAGGCCATGCACCGCTATTAACCATGGTTAACTGACTAATCAAATATGGGGTTGGCTTTTTTTTATATATATAGAGAGAGACTTATTTTCTTTATTAAAGTATTCTTATAAGAAAACCTGTGTATTTGTAAAAATGGTTTCCTGTGTCAAGTATTTGTGCAATCAGAGCTGAATTGTAAACTATTCTTGTAATATTTAGTTATTTTGAAAGATTTGTATACTGAATTTGGCATTTGTACTAAACAAACAAACGTACCAAGTGGCAGATGAGAAGCAGCAGCTTATGTGGACAAAATCAACTACTCTAATTTGTTTCATCAGTTTTATTGGAGTTGGCTTTTTATTATTCTTTTTTTCTGCACAGTTTTCTCAATTTAAATACCATCTGATTATCTCCTGAGGTATTTAAATATGTAGTGGGAAATCTTGCTATCAAATAAAGAGAGATTATTACAAGGCCATTTAACAAACCTCTGTACTCAAGCCAATTAAATTAACTTATGTTTCAAAAATAACAATAATAACAACAAAACAGTATAGATATGGATTTAAAGTGAAGAAGACCAAATTAGCATCCACTTGCTCTGAATATATGGGAGGAAAGCCAAGAATTGGTGTCTTTTATCACTCAATTAAACTTGTTATATCTTTTTGCCTTCACGTGAAAAACAAACATTAAAAAAATGGAATATCTTGAACGTGAAAAACAAACATTAAAAAAATGGAATATCTTGAGCACCTTTTATTATGCTGTATGTAATAGACGAGAGGCTGTGAATTGCTGGACTACAGACTGTTTTCAGTATGTTCACATATTTCAGATAGGTCATAGATTTTTGTCTTCCAAAAACTAGTTTTCAATTATTTGCCAACATCCAAATTTTGGGAGAAATCTTATATAAATAGACATATATTTCCTCCTTCATGTAAATAATTGGAATATCTTGTACCACTGGGCTTGTTCCCACATGATAGTATTCATATTACCATAGTCCTCTCTATTTTTTCCATTACAATAAGGCCAAGAATTCGTTGTTTTGTTATATGTGACTTCACTAGAGTTGGTTTTGCTATTACTTTTCTCTGTAAAAACAAACAAACTGAAATAAATACTATTTTCTCATTTTTCTATCACAAATACTGAAATAGAGAGCTACATACAAAAAAAACTGAGACAGCATGCATTTCTTTGCATTAATCCTAAATGTTTAATTTGTGAAACTAGTGTGGCTATGTCAAAAGAATCCCCTGGTTTGAGGCGCTCATGTTACCTATATAGTCACTGTAAGACTTGGTATTCTTGTCCTTTCTTAGGGCAATGCATAGGGAAAAGATGACAACCCCTGATCTCACCAACCTTATAATAACTAGGAGACAATATAATACAGTACATATTCATGTACTAAACTGCATTGGAAAAATTTATAATTATGGAAAAAATCAGAGAAGAGAGAAGTCAAAATTCACTAAATAATTGTGAAGAACATCTGTGTTTAGCTGTTCTGATGGCAGGTTTTAGGTCAATTTGATAGGCCAAATATTAAAATGTTCCCAACTTCTCTTTGTTATATAAGCTCTTGAAGAAAGTCACTCCCTGATAACAAAGGAAAAAAATCCTAATAATTCTAATTTTATTACATTGTCAACTTATGCAAAGGAAGACAAGTTGGTAAAAGTAAAAAGAACACGTGTTAGGAAAATTTGGCCCTCGGCTGTGTTTTAGTTTTCCTCGTTGCTAAAGCAAATACTAGGCAATGGGGGGGGGGAAGGTTTAAACAAAGGACATTTATTAACTCATAGTTTTGAGGCTAGGAGAAGTCCAAATCAAGATTCATCAAGGTGATTCTTCCTGAAGACTGGTGTTCTGCGGCTGGCTGTTGGTGATCCTTGGTCCTTGGCTGTTCTGTCACATGGCAATGTTCATGGCAGCCTCTTCTGGCCTCTTCCTTCATTTAAGGCATTCCTTTGACCTTCAGCTTCTTGATTCCCCTTATTTACTTTATATCTGTCTGAATTTCATTCTGCTTATAAAGGACTCCAGTAAAAGGTTTAAGACCTATCCTGATTAAGGTGGGACCCTCCTTAACTGAAGTAAACTCATTTAAAGGTCAGTCTTACCATGGGTTCACACCCACAGGAAAGGATTAAGTTTAGAACATGTTTTTCTGAGGTACATAGCTACAAACCACTACACATTGCAAGATGACACATATTTTCAATGTAATATTTTTCAATTATTCTTCACAATAAATGATAGGAATTATTTATTTTACTACCAGAATACCTGATGGTTGAAAATAAAATTTTGTCACTTTATAAATAATTAGCAAATATATAAATAAAATTTCTAAGTATACATAGACAGTATTGTCACAACTCAGTTATTTGTATGGGATTTGGTATTGCTATTTTTTCTCAGTGTTCTATGATCGATCAAGAAAGTTTCCTGAAAGAGAAGTAAGATTTCAAAATGTAAGCAAAAAATGTGTAGAGAATACTGTATTTTTCTATTAACCAGGTAAAGAAAGAGATTTTTCATTTTCTAATGATAAAATTGTAATCCAAGTAGAATAGTGGAGAATTATTTTCCTCTGTGTCAATAAAATATTAGTTATTTTTTTAGAGAAAAGTATGCAAATAATGATTCATTCTTTATGTTCTGTTTGGTTAGATCAAGAGAATTTCAACAATATACTTTAAGGTCCATTTCCCCCAAAAGGCCATCAGTTATAAAACTTAGCACTGTATGCTGCTGAAAACAATTTTTAAATGAAGTGTAACAGCAGTAATTGCGTTTCTTTGAATCGACTTTATAGTAAACAGTGCATGAATCAATACATGATAAAACGTGTAAACCATTTGTCTCTCTGCTTGGTCCACAAAAAATTCAAATGTATAATTACATTATCCAGTTCTGTCAAGAGGACTAAATAACCAGAACTTGTTATCTTAGAGAGATTTACAAATGAAAATGCCTTTACAAGAGCAGGATGTTAATCTTGAATTGGAGCTTGAAGTAGAAGATATAGTTCAAGGGAAAAATGTTTCTCCAGAAAGGACTAAGTGAGAACCCTATAGATTTTTTAAAAAATAGTATACAGATTTTCTTAAAAATATAACTCTTCTGTTGGGATTTGCAGTTGGATTTTTTCAAAAGTATTATATTGGAGACACTGTTTCCCTGTTTTTGATTAAGAGGCAGTGGAGTAACTGAAAAATATATCTTAACTATTCATAATGATTCATAAATCCACGCTGAAGGAACTGACTTTTATGCTGATAATTGAAGGAATTATTCCAGTGAAGCCAAGGGTGTGGAGAATACGTAAAAAGTGAGAAATGTGGTGAATAAATGACCCTATCAACTACTTAGTCAGAAAAAGGAATCTTTTGTCTCCAAGTCTCTCAGAGAATTCCTAAATCTCAAATACAGGCTTATCCCTTTTGACCTTTGAAATATTGGCTGTGAGGCTTTAAATCCTTCCTATACCAAGCACACTGCCTGAATCAGAGTGGGTGACCAATAAATATTTATTAAATATTTTTTAAAATGAATGAATGCCTAATAGTGCTAAATTGTTGCATATATCCACATAATTTTTTGCATTGTCTACTATAATTAATCCCTAACTATATTTATGGCCTCCGGTGTCATTCCTCCCTTCTAAATTATAAGTGAGATTATATTATTCTTCTATTTATAATCCTTCAATGATTAAGATTCAATTACTCTGAAATATGCTAGGACAATGTAACTTTGAAGAACTATTTTGAAAAGTAATTTGGCTTCAAAGAGAGAGCTTTGTTTCCAGTAATTACAAGCCTTGAAATCCATCCTAAGAATGCAATTCAAAATATTAAAAAAAGATTCATGATCAGATATAATTAGGTACAATATTTTTTATGATAGCAAAAATTCAGGCAACCTAAATATATGTATATTATGCTTATTTACTCGATGGAATTTTAATATATTCATTAAAATGATATATAATGCTTTATAATAACTTGGTCATTTTATATCAGCCTAAAAAAATAAAGATAAAGATTTAAAATGTTAAATTAAATTATATATTTAAACTTCTATGTAGTTTAAAAACATATAAAGCATATAGATAGTGTGGGTACATATGTGAATTGAAAAAGTCTACCATATTACAAATCAAACTATTAAGAGGGCTTACATCTAAACAGAAAAATTTGAAACATTATGTGTGTTATTTTTTGCTATATATGTTTAGGATTTTGACTAATGGTATATTACTTCTATAATTAAAATATTTTTAACGTGAATTCTTTATATGTTTTGGATTCAAATCATTTGTAAAATATATTTATTGTGAATATTTTCACCCAGTCTTTGGCTTACCAATACATTTTTTTAATGGTATCTTTTGAGAAATGTAAGATTTTAATTATGATGAAGTCCATTTTTCCATTGTTTTTCTTTTGTGCTTATTGCTTTCTGGGTCCTTTCTAAGAAATCTTTACCATCCCAAAGTTATGTTTTCTTCTAAAGGTTAGAATGATGGGGTGAGGTGGTGGTGGGGTAGGCAGGTCAAGGTTCATTTTTTTCCCATGTAGAAATCCTTTTGGATATGTTATTCACGCACCATTTGCTAAAAAAGACCTTCCTTTTCTCACTGAATTGTGTTGACATCTTTTTGAAAATGCATAGATTGTGAAAGTATGAGTATATATCTGAATTTTCTATTCAGTTTCATTGATACGTCTGTTTATATAATGTAAATACCAAATTTCTTGATAATCATAAGTTTTTGGTGAGTCTTGAATTCAGATATACAACTGTTCCAATATTGTTTGTTTTCAAATTATTTTATCAAGTCAATCGATGTTTTTTTGTACTTCTTTCTGAATTTTATAATCAACTTCTAAATTTTATGGGGAAAAAAGGTCTGCCAGAATTGTGATTAGAATTACATTAAAGCTATACATTAAATTGCAAAAGTTGGCATCCTAATGATATTGAACACAATATCATGTACATCATAAATCTACTAACATAGTATATCTCTCCTTTTACTTGGTGCTTTAATTTGTCTCAGCAATGTTTTCTAGTTTTCTGGGTGCAGATTTTACACGTTTTATGTTAAATTTCTCTTAATTGCTTTACATAGTTAAGATTATTGTAAATATAATTGTTACTTTTAATTTCATTTTCAAAACATTTGTTGCTATTATGTAAAATCAAAGTGATATTTGGTAACTGACAATGTTAAACTCAGTAATTACAATATTTTTATTTGTTAGGATAGACTTTATAAATAATCAATGATCTATGGATAACTACAGTTCTAAGTCTTCCTTCCTAATCTTTTTTGCCTTTTATTTCCTTTACTAGCCTTAATGCTCTGGCAAGGACCTCCTCTACACAGTGAGCTTTGTTTCACGAATTTACTTTTAAGTATGATTTTTCTCTAGATTTCCTGTTGATGCTTATTAATCAGGTTGAAGAAGTTTCCTTTAATTTCTAGTTTTCTGCAAATTTTTATCATGAAAGAGTGCTGAATTTTGCCAAATACTTTTCCTTTTTGCCAAATAATTTTGCTACATATTTTTATATATTTCTTCTCCATTTTCTGTTAATAAGGTGGATTACATTGATTTTTCAAATGTTAAAACAACTATATATTCTGGGATCATGCCAGATTATCATGGCAGGGTATCATTTTTACATATTATGTGTTTATTTTATTTTATTTTTTTTATTATGGGTAAAAATCAAAATTCTCACAATACATACAAACATTTGCAAAATGATATATATATATATGCATATATGTGTATTTGCTTACAAAAATGTTGTTTATATATATATATTTTAAGAGGTGCTTAGATTACCAAAAATATTACACGGAACCCACTGGGATTCCCATGTTGCCCACCTCCCACACCTCCCATCACATCCCACACAAACATCTCCCACAGTGTGGCCCACCACCCTCAATGAGCTTACACATCCTGGAGCCTTGCCACCAACCATAGACCACAGTTCACACTGTAGACCACACTCTCTCCCACTCAGTTCTGAGTGGTGTGTGCTGATTTAAAATGGCCTACATCCGTTGCCACAACAGTACTCAGGACAACCTCCAACTCCCAAAGAAGCCACTGTATTTCAACTGCTCGTCCCCTCCCTACCCCAAAAGTGTCAAGTGGCCACTGGCTCCACCTCATTGTTATAATTTCTTGCATTGCTAGAATCACCATATGTGAACAAGAGAATACCATCAAGTCCACTCTAGTCCATAGTTCTTCCCCCAATCCTGAGGGGACTGAGATGGTGATGTCCACTCCAACTCCAAGTGAGAGAGGGCTTATATCCCATGGATATGGTGGGTGGGATGATCCTGCCTGCAGATGCAGGCCCTCACCATGTTTATTTTTTTAAAAAGATATTTGAGTCTATGTTCATTAAGTAAATTAGTCTGTAAAGATTTTTTTCTTTCAATATCTTTGCAAATTTTGAATATCAGGATTTTTCTGGAATGTATTTCATCTTCCTCGATTTTTGAGTGTTTATGTATGATTGGTATTGTTCAATTCTTACATTTTTAATAGAAATCAATAGTGGAACCACTTTTGCTGAGAGTGTTTTGGTTAGGAGTTTTTATTAAAGGAATTTTATTTCTTCATTAGATACAGGGCTAGTTAGATTTTCTATTTTGTCTTGTATCAGTTTTAGTAAGATTTAGTTTTCAAGGAATGTGTAAACTTCTCCTAAATTGCCTAATTTGTTGGCATAAAAAGATTCATTATGTTTATTTTTTTCCCTTTTGATGTATATAGGAACTATAGTAATATGTCATCTTTCATTAATGTTATTCGTAATTCATGGGGTTTTTTTTTCTTTCTGACTTTTTGTGTTCCATTTTAAAAATATATCAATATTTGTAGTTTTCACAAAGGAAAAAGATTTGGATTTAATATTTTTCTTTTTTAAATAGCTGTTTTCTTTTCTCATGAGTTTTCACCTTTTAAACTTCTCTTCTGTTTTGGTTTAATTTGCTTACCTTCTAGCTCAAGGAAGAAACCTTGATACTGATTTTAGCAGTATTTTTTTCTGAAATATAGGCATTTAAATTATAAATTTCCCTCTAGTCATTGCTTTTTCTGCATATTAAAATTTTTGAAATTTTATATTTTCATTTTCATTGTCAGTTTGTTATATTGTCTAATTTCCTTTGTGAATTTTTCTTTTAATCAGTAGTTACAAGTGCATTGCTTACTTTTCTGTTATCTGTGACTTTTCTATATATCTTAATGTATTCACCCCTAAGTTAATTAATTTGTGGTAATACAAACTACTTGGTAAATTTCAATCATCTGAACTATGTTGAGACTTGTTTTATGGCACAGAGAAAATAATATGGCACAGTAAATATAATATGAACTTACCAAAAGCCCTTGAAAAAAATATTTATTTTACATATTGGTGTAGTATACTATGTTACCAATTAGGTGAATTGGTTATAGAGTTATTAACATCCTCTATATTCTTACGAATTATTTTTGGCTAAAACTTCTATTACTGAAGAGGGTTGTAGTTCAACTTGGATGGTAGAAATTTTTTTAATTCTCCTTTTAGTTATATTATTTTCTGCTTCATTTATTTCCAAGCACTGTTATGAGTTGTGTATATATTTATAATTTTAAGATTTCATACATCGGTAAACCTTTTATTTTTTTATCTTTATGAATTCTCCATCTTCATTCATTTTAGTACTCCCTGTTTTAAAGTCTATTTTGTTTGATATTAAAATAGTCATCCCAGATTTCTAATGATTAGTGAATTAAATCATTTCATCTCCTTTTATTTTCAACCTATTTATGTATTTTCAATTTTAGATATGTTTCTGTTGATTGATCATATTTGATTTTTAAAATCTAATCCCTAAATCCCTGTTGTGTTTTGAGTGGAATATTTAGTCTATTCATATTTAGTATAATTATCAGTATTTTCTATTTTAATCTCCCATTTTATGTTTCAGTACCTATCCATCTCATTGTTTTTTGTTCCTTTATTCCATCTTTCTTCTTTATTTTGGGTTAAATATATATCAGTATTCCATATTGATGTATCTATTGCCTTTTAGCTGTACTAAAAACAATAATGTGAGACAATGGCATTCCATGTTATATAACATGAGAAATGGTAGAAACTGAGGTACCTGCAGTGATATAAAAATAAAAATTATTCCCAAGAAACCAGTAGATTTGGTTTAGATATATCCAGTCAGAATATTAAGAGGGATAACTGATTTCTTTTAGCTATTTTGACAAAGTAAGAATAGTTAATTTGTTCAGTTAGTTTTCAAGCAGAATCCTGAGCATATATTACTATATTGCAGGGTGGGAAAATAAAGCTCTTTCTCATTTCTAGATTATCCAGGCAGCAAAAAACCCTTAAACTAAGAAATGGCCTCAGGACAAAGATAAAATTCAGTGTACTACCTATTAAATGTGGTCTTAGAATCAAGATATCAATTATGTGACAGTAAGAATCCTTTAAGACCTCAGAAAGATTTAAAAAGGCTACTTTAGACGTTCTCAGCTGGATAAAATAGCATATAAATAATCTCCAGGCTGGCCTTTTAGACTCTCTTTGTTTAACAAAAGTATTTCTATAAATCCCCTAGTATCTTTACTCTTAGGTCAAGATAGAAAGGAGTCTGTCTCAAGAAGATTTGAGGGTGCAGTATTTTTCTAATGGAGCACATAAGTAGAAACAATGAAGACCACAAAGTTTTAAAAAGAAATTGTTCTAGTTTGAATTAAAAGGACAGAATCAGTTCAAAATGAAAAAGAGACTCTGGGCTTTCGACCACCAACAACCGGTAATAGGCTGAGAAAGCTATGCACCTAAAAAGCCAGACCATTTATTATATAAAGAAAGGACAACTCAGAGAGTGGATAGAAGAGCACAGAGGGAGTAGCCAAAAGCCACTTTCTACCAACATGTACCTCATGTGTCTGCAGAACTGCTATGGCCATTATGAGCTATGTACTCTATAGCCCTCCATTTTTAGAATGGGAGTATCTTTTGTGATTCTGCTCTCGATGTCTTGGCATTATAGATTCAGTTGATTGGATGCAGATGACAAATGATTTAAGTTTATGGTCTTCTGATGAATAAAATTCACACCTGAGGAGCCTCATATGCAACTGGACCTGCTTTAGCTGATGGAATTCTAGGATTTAGGCATGAAAGGAATGCCTAATAGGATAAGTTTTGTAGATCTTAGAAGGGGCAGATTAGTGAATTTGGGGGGTTGTGAATTATTAAGTACAAGATGTGATAGTATTAGCTAGTTTCTAAAATGAACCAAGCCTCCTGGTAATCATGTTCATATGCTGTACCTTCCCACAATGAATCTGGGAATTCATTAATTCACTTTAACCAGCAAAAAAGAACATTATTTAAATAAGACTTTACTTCTCTTGCTCAGTTTAAATCTTCTTTTCTTTCCCCACATTTAATGCCTGACTCACAATCACATAGACCAAAATTAAGAAAGGAGGCAGTTTGTTCTTTTTTGGCTTTCTTGAGCGATTTTCTCCTTACATGCCTTTCTTTTGGTATTAGAGTTTAGAGAAGAGAGTAAATATGTTTTTCATTAGGTAGCTTTGGTTGGTTAATTAGTTTAATTGGTCTTATTATTTCTCTTTTAAATTTCTAGATTTCTCTGTCATGAGGTGATGACTGCTGGAACAATTTTGCAACCTCTTATCAAGTTTTGTAGGGATGAATCTACCACCACACTGTGAAATTTGATCTGTTTTTGCTGATTTTCATTAGCTTTGAAAATTTAGCTATTTCTAAAGTAACATGAATTTTGTACTTCATATGTTTGGAATTTTACTGCATCATGAAACTTGATGAAAAACAGAAACAACTTCTCATAAATGAGGCTGACGTGATTAGCTCTTTCCATATTTCTCAGCTTCCTTTATAGATAGGGTGAGCTGAGGCCAATCAGACACAGGCTTTGCAGATTTTGAATGGTTTCTTCTGTGTGCATGACAGCTGAGCATAATAAAAATCAGGTCTGTCTTGCCAGAATTCTACCTTCAGTAAGTGTCAGAGAAGTTGGGTTCTCAACAAGTATATTTGAATTGGATTAAAAGCTGGATGAACACATAAATGGATTAATTAATATTACAGTGATTTAAAAGTTGGTTAGCATTTTTGCCACAACTTTTAACTTTATAAAACCTAAAGAGAACTCTGGGAAAGATGGCAGAGTAAGGAGTTCTAGGGCTCAGTCCTTCCACCACAACAACTACTAAACAGGCAGGAACTGCCTGAAACAACTATTTCAAAACTCCAGAGGGCAAAAGAACACTCTACAGCATCCACAGAAGAGCAGGAGGAAGAGACTGATAAATTACGGTAAATAACTGTAAATTGTTTTCTCTGTGTGATACCTACCAGCACTCATCCCCCACTCCCATGTCAGGCTATGATAGAAATTTTAAAAAGGAACCAAATAGAACTACTGGAGTTGAAGACCAGAGTGGCTGGAATGAAAAATTCAAAAATGCCCAGGAGTGTTTCAAGAGCAGTTTGGAGCTGGCAGAAGAATCAGTGAACTTGAACACAAGATCCTTGAAATGAGACAGGCTCAGGAGCATAAAGAAAAAAGAACATTAAAAGCAAAAATAGCCTAAGACAGCTGTGAGACACCATGAAACATACCAATATACACATTATGGGAGTCCCAGTAGGGGGAACTAAGAAAGAAAGAGGCAGAAGGAATAGTCAAATAATTACAGTAAACTTCTGAAACTTAGCAAAAGACATGAATATGTACATCCAAGAGAATATCAAACAGGATAAACATGAAGAAAAACATATCGCATAATATATTGATTACACTATTAAATGAAAATGACAGAGTTCTGAAAGCTGTAAAAAGAAAAAAAAAGAGAAAAGCAAAGCAACATGTCACATACAAGGCAGTCCCAATGAGATTGGTTGTTGATTTCTCAGCAGAAACCAGAGGCAAGAAAGCATGGGTTGAAATACTTAAAGTGTTTAAAAAAAACAACTGCCAGTCAAAAATTTTATATCCAGTGAGATTCTCACTGATTTTATATCAGTGAGAATCTTTCAAAAATGAGGGAGAGATTAAGACATTTGCAGATAAACAAAAGCTGAGGAAGTTCATCACCACTAGACCTGTTCTATAAGCAAAACTAACAGGAGTTATTCAGAGTGAAACAAAAGGACACTAGATAGTGGTTCAAAGCAACATAAAGAAATAAAGACCTGCAGTAAAGGTAACCATTTGGGTAACTATAATGCCAGCATTGTTGTATTGTATTGTTTGGTACATAACTACACTTATTACTTCATACAGATGTTACAATGCAAATGCATAAAAAGTAATGATAAATCTACATTTTTACATACACTGTACAAAGATATATGTGGCAATAAATATACAAAATTGATGGGGGAAGAGAGGGGTATAGAAAAAGTATATGTGCATACTATTGAAGTTATGTTGGTATCAAACCAAACAGAATTGTTATATTTATATAGTATGCTAAATTTTAACCCCATGATAACCACAAGGAAAGCAGATGAAAAATATAACAGGATCTAAATGAGAAGGCACTCAATATAATAAAATACAAGAAAGCAAATAAACTTAAAAGTAGGTTTTAACAGATAGAAGGGACAAAAATGATATGACTTACAAAGGCTAAATCGCAAAATGGAAAAAAAAAAATTCCAACAGTCTTCTTTGCAGAAATGGAAAAGTCAGTCATCAACTTTATATGGAAGAGTAAGGGGGCCCAAATAGCTAAAGCCATCTTGTTAAAGAAGAATGAAGTTGGAGGCCTCTCACTTCCTGATATTAAAACTTATTTCAAATATCCAGTAATCAAAACAGCATGGTACTGACACAAGGATAGACATATGGACTAATGGAATGGAATGGAGAGATCAGAAATCAACCTTCACGTTTATGGTAAACTGATTTAAAAATTTTTTTTTTCACTTTTTTAGTTTTTCGATTACATAAATGTTACAGAGAATATATTGGGGATTCCCAATTGCCCTGTTCCCCACACCTCCCACATTTTCCCACATTAGCAACATCTTTCATCAGTGTGGTACATTCATTGCAATTGATAAACACATTTTGGAGCCTTGCCACTAAGCATAAATTACAGTTTACATTGTAGTTTACCCTCTCTCCCATTAGACTCTGTAGGTTATGGCCGGATATATAATGGCCTGTATCTGTCATTGTAATGTCATTCAGGATGATTCCTAAGTCCTGAAAATGCCTCCCTATTACACATGTTTTTCCCTCTCCCAAATCCCAGAACATCCATGGGTCATTGCCTCCACAACAATGCTATTACTTCTATTGCTAGAATCACAATAAGTCTACAGTGGAATACTAGTAAGCTTATTTCAGTCCATAGCTAATATCCCAGTCCTGAGGACTCTGGGATGGTGATGCCCACTCCACCATTAATTGAGGGGGGGCTTCAGTTCCATACATCTGATGTATGGGACTCTCTTGCTTGCAGTTGTAGGCACTCTCGGTTCCTTGGTATGTTGTTTGTCCATCATCTCCTTCCCGTTAGTTGTCCTGGGTGAGTACATTGAACTGGAAAGTAGGTGTGGCAATTCCATTGAGATTCAGGGCTCAGATGGCACATGGACAGCCCAAAGATTTAAGTCTCTTGGATGTATACCTACCAACTCTAGTACTAATTATAGGTTCAAATAGAAGGACAGAAGAGTTATGCACTGGGAAACCACTGCTGAGTCTAACTTGGTCACACTGGGGAGCATAAATACCAGATTAGGGCCCACTGGGAAGGGACCAAATTCCTGAGCTGTCTGCCCTGACAATAGTGTCTGGATGTTTCCATATCCCTGAGGAGCTTTGCTATTTGGGGTCATATCTACTTTGGCTGTCAATGAGATCCTGTTAAGATGTGCATAAGCGCTACCTCTGAGATGGCCTCCCAACTCACTTTGAAGTCTCTTAGTCATACAAACTCATTTGTCTTTAGCTTTTCCCCTTTTTAGTCAAGGTGGGTTTTTGTTTGTTTGTTTGTTTTTTCTAGATGCATTGCTTGTTGGTACTTGGTAGCAATCCCTCGGTACCAGGGAGGCTCATCCCTGGGAGTCATGTCCCACACTAGGGGGAAGTTATTGCTTTTATATGCTGAGTTCGGCTTAGAAAGAGTGTGGCCAACTGATTATTGACAAGGTAAAAAAGACCACTCAACTGGGAAAGAATAGTTTCTTCAATGAACAGTGGTAGGAAACCTGGATCTTCTTTGGAAAAAAAAGGAAAAGGACAGCTACCTCACACCATATACAAAAATCAAATCATAATTGATCAAAGACTTAAATATAATATCTAGAACTATCAAAATTCCTAGAAGAAAATAGGGAAGCTTCTTCAGGACCTTGTGTTAGGCAATGGTTTCTTAAACTTCATACACAAAGCACAGACAACAAAAGAACAAAATAGATAAATGGGATCCTATCAAAATTAAAAAAGCTTTTGTTCCTCAAAGGATTTTATCATGAAAGTATAAAGACAACCTACACAATGGGAGAAAATATTTGGAAACCACAGAAACAATAAATGATTAATATCCAGTATATATAAAGAAATCCTTCAAATTAACAACAAAAGGCAAACAACCCAAATTAAAAATGGACCAAAGTCTTGAACAGACACCTCTCCAAAAATAATATACAAATAGTCAGAAAACATATGAAAAGAAGTTCCTCATAATTAACCATCAGGGAATGCAAATCAAAATTACAATGAGATACTATTTCACACCCATTAGAATAGCTACCCTTAAAAAAAAAAATACAGAAAATAAAAAGTGTCAGAGAGGATGCAGAGAGATAGGAACACTCATTTATTGCTGGTGGGAATGTAAAATGTTGCAGCCACTACAGAAGACAGTTGGTGGTTCCTCAGAAAGTTAAGTATAGAATGACCATGTGGCCTGGCAATCCCAGTACTAGGTATAGACCCAAAAGAATTGAAAGCAGGGACTCCAGTAGATATTTGTACACCCATGTTCATAGCAGCATTATTCATAGTTTCCAAAAGATGGAGTCAACACTGGTGTCCATGATCACATGAGTGTATAAATAAAATGTGGTAAATACATATAATGGAATATCATTCAGCCTTAAAAAGAATGAAATCCTGATACATATGACAACTTGAATGAATCTTTATGTCATCATGTTGAGTGAAATAAGCCAGATACCAAAGGAGAAATATTATATGATCTCACTGATTTGAAACAGTTAAAATAAGCAAACTCATAAAGTCAGAATCTAGAATATAGTTTACCAGGGAATGGGGTAGTGATTGAGAATGGAAGTTAAGGCTTAAAATGTGTAGGGTTCCTATCTGGAATGATGGAAATATGTTGGTAATGGATGGTGGCAATTTTAGCACATATTGTAAATGTGATTAACCACACTGAAATATATATCTGAATATGATTAAAAGGTGAAATGTTATATTGTATATATGGAGATAGAATAAAAATTTTTTAAAAATCCATGGAACTATACTACACAGTGAAACCCAAGTTGAACCATGGACTTTAATTAATAGAACAATTGTAAAAATGTGCTATCATAAATTGTAACAAATGTTCCCAACCAATGCAAGATGTTGGTGGTAGGGTGGTATATGGGAATACTATATTTTATGCATGATTGATCTTTATTTTTTTATTTTATTTTTTTTTTAAAGATTTTATTTATTTATTCATTTATCCCCCCCTTGCTGCTTGTGCTCGCTGGGTCAGCTAACCACGCCGCACGGGCGGGCCTGCCTTCACCAGGAGGCCCCGGGAACCGAACCCAGGGCCTCCCATATGGTAAACGGGAGCCCTACTGATTGAGCCACAGCCGCTTCCCCATGATTGATCTTTAAATCCACAATTTCTCTAATAAAGAAAAAAAAAAGTAATCATACTAGCTCTCTTCCAATCTATATCTAAATTATTACTTTGAGCCTAGTACTACACTTAACACTTATACTTGTGAAAATTATCTTATTATCTAAGGCAAGGACATACCACATTACTCCATCTCTTTGACCACCACCTTATTCTAAGTCTCCGTCTTCCCTCATTTACCTTGATTATGACTATAGCTTCCTAACTGGTATACCCAGATTCATTCTATCTTCCTTCCATTACATTCTCTACAACGCAGTCAGGGCAATTTTTCAAAGAGCAAATCTACCCACTTTAACTAAAACATGTATATATAATATATACACACACATGCATACACACACACACGACACCTTTCAAGAGTTTTCTATTGCTCTTCCTTATCCAGGCCTACAACATTCTGAATGACCTGACCTATTGCTATTGCTTCAAACCTGCAAGGATTTTCCCTCTCCTCCATAATGCCCATTAGATGCCTTTCTTTTCTTCAAACAGAAAATTTTCTCTTGCCCCAGGGCCTTTTTTAGAAGCTGGCACTTCTGCCTGGAATGCTTTCTCTTTGATCTTCACATGGTTGAATATTCTGTCCATATGACATCAGCTGACATGTAACCAACGACAGTGGAGGCAACATGGAGTCTTCATGTTTCCTCCTGGGTATACAGCAAATTCATTTATTAATTATATTTACTGGCCTCCTCGGCAAACAGGTGAGGCGAGGCAATATTACTGAGATCTGGTGAATGGAATATGGACAGACATAATACATATCACTTTCCAGCCTAGGTCGTATAAAAACATCTACACAAACCTTCACTCACTTGTTCCTCTTCTAACTACCTGCCTAATGCAGAAAATCCAGGTCAGGATTTCAAAGTCCTAGAGGATGAAAGAGTCATCAGATGGACGGAGACTGGAGCTCTGAATAAAATGCGCTTTTGACTGTGATATGAGTAAGAAATGTGATTTCGTTTTTTTCAGCCATGATATTTGGGGTTATCTGTCACATTGGTTAAACTACATTGATTACTACATTTGCACAAGGAAATCTTTCCTTACCACCCAATCAGAACTGTACTTAGCCTTCCCTGTCTTATAAATCTACAGAGTGCTTGTCTCTATCTAATATTTTCTTTATTATTTTTATTCATATATGGTCTATATCTCAGAACTATAATGTAAATTCCATGAGAGTAGAGACCTTATATTATTTTTAAACAAAATTTCAACAATAAATATATGTTGAATATATGAATAACTGAGTGAATGAATAAATAAACTAGTGAATGAAAAACAGTAAAGTGGAATATAGTAAGAGCTCAATTAAAATCAGATTATATAAATGATCCTGCCATGTTTCTGCATTAGTGCCCAACGATTCTCTCTAAAATTCTGTCAATGTAAAGGAACTCTAAAATCAATTACAGAAATACTTAGATTGCATTTTATATTCCCTCTGTTGGCTGACTAAAGGAAGATTCATTGAGGCAAATATCCTAAAAGTTCTTCTCAAACCTGACTATGGGGAAAAAATCCTGTTCAAAGATTTTCTAAAGAAAATGATCTACTAAAATAGATCTATGGGAAAGGGTCCATGAAACTAGTGAGAAGTCAGGAATTAGGAAATCAGTGTTGTAAATGTCTGTCTTGAGGAATACCTGAAAGATATCAGTTTTCCATCTGTGCCAAATTGCACAATGTAAATCCACAAGGCTAGTACTGGAGGTAATCAGATAGTTGAAAGGCAAATAATTAGAAGTTTCATTTATTTAATAGCTACTATGTACCAAGCACTGTGCTAATTTCACACAAATTCTTTACCACATTTATCAAAATAAATATGTAAGATTGACATGTTTAACAATTAGATGCACCCATTGGAACTGATGACACTAGAATTACAAAAAGTATTTTGCACCATGCCTCACAGGAGGAAATGTTGAAAGTTAAAAACAAACCCAGCCTTCTGACACTAAATTTCTACTTTTTCATAATGTCTCTTCACCTGTAAACCAAAGTAACTGTACTGAACCAGAAGATAGAGATTTCTTATGTTAAGAGAAAATATCCTATATGTGTCTTTCCCATAAAATTTACATAAATACTAGAAACAATTGATAAAATATATTAGTTCTATAAATATTTCATCCTCTTTAAAACATAAGCACCTTAAGGATATAAATAAATACTTCCACCAAAAGTCTATGATTATGAATATTACATGAGAAAGTCCTTTAAAAGAGCAATATCTGAGGACATTTTTTCTAGAAATCATAACCCAATTTTGATACACGATAGACAAACTGCTAGAAAATAATTTCCCATGTATCTTCATTTTAATTATTGACAGTCCAGAAGTTAAATGATTCTTTATGGACCTATTGAGAAGTAAAGTATTACTGTGAGTCACACAACCAGTGTATAGCATGGTAATAATGCCCCACATATCAGAAATGTCAGCCCATTTTCCATCCACTATTGTAAAATGCTATGCATGATATAAAGTCATTGCATTCTCAAGTTAATGTCACATATTAGAGCCAACTTGTCTCTTCCCTTGTATATTTTTACCAACAGAAAAATAAGACTACCATTGGCTTAGGCAGATAACAGCTTCCATGCTGGTCTATGTATTTCATCATTGATGTATTATTAGTCATCTCACACAATGACAAAAAATAGACTTTATGACCGTCACTTATTAGATTCCCCTTAATTGTTTTCCACAGGAGTTTTCCACAGGAGTCCTCTTGTTGTCTGGCACAGAGACCCTTCCAAAATAATAGTGTTTGGCTTATATGAGGAGATATTACAACACAGTTGCTGGGAGTTGTAAATTAGATAAAGCATGTAAGGCACTGCTAAGTGTTCACTAAACATTCAGTGCTTTGATGATGATGATGATGATGATGATTACTATTATTGGGATGTTTGGCTACTAGGACTGATCTTTCAAAGCATTTAGGCAGGTTAAATGAATAGAGGGAAGTTAAAAAAGAATGTGTGTTAACTCCAGTATCCCTTGTAGAATTTGGAATCTGGAAAACAGGGAAGATTATTATAAACAAATATCCATTTCAGTCAAACTCTTTCAACTTGTAGGTAAGCACCCACTTGTTGAAACTTGGGGAGGTTTCACTATCCCATATTCACTTCAGTGAATCTGCAGTGTTCACTGGAAGGCAGAAGTCCAGTTTCTTTCTTTGCAATGGGACAAATTTTATTGACATAGGCTTACAATAGAAAGGACTAGTGAAAAGATGGGATTTGATTTTTCATTTAAGACAATGTACTTTAATGGGTTCAATGTCACCAAGGCTGCCTGCCCCAAGGAGCAGTTTCAGAGGCTCTGAGATTGGAAGCCTGCCTGCCCCTTGGCTCAATTAAAAAAAAGTTATCTTCCCATTCAAAAACTATTTATTGAATATTGATTGTATTCAATAAAAAATATGTTTGAGCCTTTTCCATGTGCCAGGTAATTCTTATTTAGGACCCACGTTATAGGAGCCAGTGGTTTTCTCTTTGGTAGTGTGCCCTATCCTTGAACCTGACTTACAAAGAAAACACTTTGAGCCTTGTCTTGGATAAAGATGCCTAGGAACAGAGCCTGATAAATGATTAATTGATGGGATGTCTTCAGGAGAAATCTGCAGGAGTTAAGGAGAACAGGATAGGGCAGAAATAAGAATTTAGTACAGATGTAGTTTTTAGGAGAGTTGATTTTTTAAATTAATTTAATTATTTTAAAGAAACTTTAGATTACATAAATATTATGTTAAAAAATGTAGGGGATTCCCATATGCCCCACTCCCTCCCCATCCCACACTTTCCCACATTAACAATATCCTTCATTAGTGTGGTACGTTTGTTACAATTAATGAACACATATTGGAGCACTGCCACTAACCGTGGATTATAGTTTACATTGTAGTTTACACTCTGCCCTACGCAATTTTGTAAGTTATGACAAAATATATAATGGCCTGTATCCGGCATTGCAATGCCACGCAGGACAATTCCAATGTCCTGAAAATGCCCCCATATTACACTTATTTTTCCCTCTCCCTCCCCTCAGAAACTTCAGGAGAGTTTTAACCTTAGGCTAATGCCAAGAAGACTATAAGGCTGGGCTATTATACCACAGCATCTCTCATTGAGAGGAGGGGCATGGCTTCATCTCCTAGTACTTCCATTAAAGGTTGCTTGCTTTCAGCCAAGGGCCATTCTCCACAGAAGGGCCCAGATGTGAGCTGTTAGCGAGTAAAACACACACCAGCTGAAGAATCTGCATGGGACCCCAGAAGAAGAACCAAAAGATATGATTTAAAAAACAGGGCAAATATATATGGCAGTTTTGTCCTGTAATTTATTGAATTTATTTTTGTTTAAGATTCTGCCAAGAGGCTAAGATGAGGCAAAGAACAAAAATAGCAAAGACAACAGAAACAGTCAATATTGATCAAATCCTTAATACGTACTAAGCAATGTATTAAATACTTTACACATTTTAACTCAAGTAAATTTTTCAACTGTCCTGTAAGAATCTCACACATGAGGAAACCAGAGTTTAGCAAGGTTAAATGACTCACCCAAGATCATACAACTGGTATAGCAGAATTAGGATATACCTAGTACTCTAAAGATCTTAATCTCCGTGTTTTATACCTACCCTGAGCTTTAGTTTCTCCATTTACAACAGAAAGTACACAGCAATTAGTTAGACTACATGTCTAAGACAATATAACTAGATGAAAGATTTGATGTCATGAGAATATCTTGATTATCTTTATAGATTCTCTAGGACTAAGGTCCCAGGAAATTGGTTAAAGTATAATGGGAAATTCTTAATACTCAATAGAGTTTGGGAGCAGATGAACTAGATGAAATAATATTTTTAGTACATAAACAGCACTGCCTTTGGAACAAATGGAGCTTTTTGACCACAGTCAGCAAAATGTTACATGGTAAAGATCTAAAAAGTTTGTATTCAGGCAAGGGTTTTATATTGCAACCTAGCAATTGCCACAGTCTAAGATTTTTCAGGCAATTGGAGTACAGTGTTTTTGAGGTCATATCCACAAACTAAAAACTACTCTCTGTCCAGTTAAAAAAAAGTCAGTCAGGAAATATAGAGGTGACAGAGTGGCATGAATAGAGTTGATGAAGAGAAATACAAAGGCAACAACCTAACAGAGAGAAGATGGCAGCTGGCATTTTGCAAAAAATATTGGACAAAAGAAAATTTCAAGTTGTGTTCAATGAGCAGACATATGCAAGCCATAGGGATGCTATTAGTTAGACCCATGTATGTAGTAAAGTCTAATGTAAATAGAGACAAGAGTTTTTGGAATTCATATAAATAGCCATGATGTAACATAAGCAACACAAATATTTAAAAATGAGTTTCTAAGAGAAGCAATAACCTGAATATCAATTTAAGATGATTTAGAGATTCATGACCATCAGCCATTCCTCACTGATATTTTCAGTGGGATTTGAAGTTGAGAAATAAGCATGATGTTCATTAGTTTTAGCTTGAGATATATATATATCTCACACTAATTAATTGGTTCTGTGAACTAAGTTTCTCTTTATAGACCGTGTTTAATTACTAACAATTAATACTTTCTTATTATTAAAATCCTAAATTCAAGAATCCCTTAAAAGATTTATGAAAGGATATGTCAAAATCAGAATACCAAAGGGCAACTGTAATTAGGTTTTGGTGTATAAAATGGGCATTCCAATTAATCAGCACAGTTTCTAGATTCCACTTTAATATAGCCTATTGCAGTGTATACTTCTAAACTGCTTTAGATAAATTCTAATTAATCCTTCCATAAATTAGGGAATTTAAATTACTACCCATAGTCACTAAATCCTCAAAAAAGCCATGCCTAAAAAGTACCATAATATGTAAATGATAATGCAATGCTTGCTTTGGAATATTGTGATGGAATATTTTTATTGCTCTGTTTCAAATTAACCTTGTCCATGTGACTTTCTTTGGCCAATGAAATGTGAGCAGAAAGTGTAATATGTCACTTTTGGATGGAAGTATTAAGAGCAGGGCACAATACCGTGTTCTCCTTTCCTCCATCTTTGCAAACCACTATGTTTTTGATGTTGATTGATTCATTAGCCTTCTCAGAATAAAGAAAATAGAGAGGCAAGCCCTAAGCCAGCCAATGATAGACATGTTGTGTGAGCAAGAAATCAATATTTCATTTTAGTAATCCCCGAAGATTTGTGTTAGCTTGTAACTACAGTACAACCTAGTCATTCTGACTGATACAATGGAGGACTATCATTCCTCAAATATATGCAACTAAAAATGGCCATTTTCAGATCTCAGGTTAAATTTAATAGTAAAGCAATAAATTAAATACATTTATTGCAATGACAATCTCCAAAGAAATCTGAAGTTTGTCTGCAGTTTAATCTTCTCCTGATTGCATGTTGTAGGTCAGAGAACCCATTAGACAGCACCATGGAGAAAACTCAGCTTTCAGCCCTCCATTTCAGTGAGAGCTGTGCATGAGAAACAGAGTGGACTTTAGCCTCGTTAACAGCAGAAAACAATGGTTGAAAGACCTTAGAAAAAAAGGAATGAAGACTTTCCGGTTGCAATCCATAACTGGTGATAGCAGAAAGAGCTGTTATGTGATTTTGTTTTAAAATACAAGTACTATACACAATGGGCCATGGTTGGTAGTAATAGTCTGATGATATTATTTCATAATACATAACAAATGATCCACCACATTGTGATATGTTGGTGAAGGGGTGTTATATGGGAATTATACACATGTGCATGATTGTTTTATAAGTTCACAACTTCTGTAATAAAAATGTATTTAAAACAATAATAACAGGGTGGGGCTGGGGAAAAAAACACCAAATGTAAGATATGGACTATAGTTAGCAGTAAGATTTTGACGATATTCTTTCATAATTTGTAAGAAATGTCTCACAACAATGCACGGTGTTGGTGGTGGGTTGATGTTTGAGACCCCTGTATGATGTTATGCATGTTTGTTTTGTAAATTCATAACTTTTACTATACACTTATTGTTTATGTATGTTCAGTTATGAATGATATACTTCAAAAAAATAAAAAAAATACAAGTACAAATTGCCCTTTTATTTACAAAAGTCCTTTGCTGTTACCTGTCTGAAAAACTATGTCATGGAGGGAGGGTTGCAAAATATCATAAAATCTTTTAATCTCAGGGAATAACTCATGCAAAGAATTCTGTTTTAATAAATAGTTATATAAACACTTGAAAATTACAGACTCCATCCTCAACCAACAAGTTAATTCCAACATTATAAATCTGTTTATAATGTGGGCCTGGAAAGGTCACAAGAAAATGATTCCCCATTTTTTTCTTCCCAAGGACTGTTTAAGAATCTGATTAAATTCCACAGAAACTGCCCACAAATTTTACATTTTAATTTAAAGTTTTCATTCATTAGTCTTCTTCAGTTTATTTAGGATGTGCTAACAGAATGAATTTTCTCATAAGGATATCAATAATTTTGAGTAATATACTCATTTTACAATTCTTACCTCACTCAGATCATATAGGTCTCAGAATTTCCATTAAACAGCTATGAGTTACCACATATAAAGCAACCAGTATAGCATCTGGCACATAATAGACCCTCTCTCCCTATCTTAGTTTTGTCAGGTTGCTAGGACAAATATCACACAATGGATTGACTTAATGGGAATTTATTGATTCACAGTTTTGAGGCTAAGAGAAGTCCAAAATCAATGCCTCAGCAAAGTCATGCTTTCTACTCAAAGTCTATAACATTCTGATGCAGGTTGCTGGCGATCCTTGGGGTCGCCTTGTACTTATGCCTTGTGTTAAATGGTGACGTCTTTCCCTTTTCTTCCGAGTTCTGTTGACTTCTGACTCCTGGTTCCCAGCTCCTCCCCGCAGCTTCTTCAGACTCTGGTTCTGTTTCTTTCTCTTTATAAAGCCTCTAGTAATCTGGATTAAGATCCAGTCCCAATAAGTTGGGCCACACCTTAATTTAAAATAACATCTTCAAGAGATCATATTTACAAAGAGTTCACAACCACAGGAATGCAGATTAAGAATATGTCTAAATTGGGGTACATAAGTCAATTTACATATTAATAATTTCACATTTCAGACTTTAGTGAAATAGGTTCACTAATTTTTAAAATAAATTGTATGTGGTTATGAAATGGAAGAACAGTCTCAACAATCACTTCTTGTTAGTTGCCAGATCATACCAAGCCACACAAATACTTCTGCAAACAAATTCCATGATATGTTATTTTCATAAGTCATGGCCTCTGGCTTCACTCAAAATATTCAGCTATATAAGAAACAATGTAATCCTCTAAAATTTCATTTTTTAAAAATTTAACTCCCCCTTTTAACGTAACGCATGCATTGTTCTAATCATGGTAGCTACAATGCCATGTTATACTGATGATGAAAATATAGGAAGTATACCAAAGTTACCTACAAAATATAAGCTCTATTTGTCATCAAGCAGAAAGATTTGTATTTTAAAAACCCCAGCTTTTCTACCTAAAAAACCCCCAACTAACAGATATACCTTTTGAAGAAGGCCAGAATAAATTATTACAAAATAAGTAACCAGTTCTATAATTCAACCCCCATAAGCTTCAATCCACAGATGACACATGACAGAATCTTGTTTCCCAAGTAAACTCTGAGTCAACAGTGTTTTTTTTTTTTTGTCAAAAGAAAACTGAATAAAACTCTATTATCTCCCACAACATAATATTTAATCAAATAAACAGATGTTTCATTGCCAGTCTATTTTTGGCAAAGCAGGGAAAGACAAAGACACTTTAGTTACATCAACTCTGGGTTTGAATCTTGTTGCACAACTTTCAGAATGTGCAGACTATGGGCAAAATAAAAATGAGATTATTAATAACTACCTACATGGTAATGGCAAGATTTAAATCTCTTAGCACTGAGCCCGACATGTAGTAAATACAAAATAAATATTGGCACATGTGGCTCAGCAATATTCACAAATAAAGAGCATGAAAATACATTATAATGAGAAATTTCTTTACGCATTGATTTGCACAAATCTCCTAAATATATTGTTAGGGTAATAAAACAAATTGACAAAGATTATATATGTGTTCCTTTTGTATAAGAGAGCAGGAATAATAAGAATCTTTCTTCTAACACTTAAAACCTCAAATACATATGAACATATCTCCTCCAGACTCCAAAAGATATCCAAAAAACCTACTATGAAATACACACACATAATGTTCCATAACTTCTGAATCTATAATTAGGCCTATCATATTCAGACTGCTGAAAACCAAAGGCAAAATAAGAAAAATGTAACTATTACAGCAGCTTCCTTATCAGAAACCTTTCAAGACAGAAGATAACGCAGGAGCATGTTTCATGTGCTATAAGAAAAACAAACAACTTTGGTATTGGACTGTATTTTAGGTACACAATAAAATGTAAATACCTCTGTGATCTCTTCTGTTAAAGTTGCTGACAAAATTCCATCGTCTCGTTCCAATGAGCTCTTCTTTATATAAAAGAAGACATAGATTCCTTGGCTGAGAAAAAAGCTAGTGTCCCTGGTTGATGTGTTAGAATCATCTATTTGATCTCAATAGTAACAGATGCAACATTAAGAAAGGTGTTAAAATCCATATTTATATTTGTTGATATTTTTTAAAAATATTATTAAAATTTTGTTGAAGGCGCAGTAATCATTTGGAACCCTTATGCATTGCTGGCAGTACTGTGAAGCAGTTCGTCCACTTTGGAAAACTGGTCACAAATGCCCACCCATCATGAATATTCTTATAAGGAAACACAACACGACAAAGAAAAGGCCAAACTGCTATCACTTGTAACAAAGCAAATGAATCTCACAGGCATAATATGAATAAGCAAAACAGATGCAAAAACAAAGTATACTATATTGTTATATTAATATAAATTTGTAGAATAGGAAATTTATTTTGAAAGTGGTCAATATAGTAGTTGACTTCACAGAAGGTTTAGGGGTGGTGACGTTTTCTAACCTGTAGCATAAGAATCCCTGCTGTGGTGATGAAATTTTTCTATTCCTTAATCTGGATTGCATCTACATAGATAAATTATGTATAAAAATAATGAACTATACCTTTAAAATTTGCAGACTTCATTAAAGTTATATTCAAATGAAAAAAAATTTTAATTAAAATTAAATACAGAGGGAAGTGGAGGTGGCGCAAGTGTTTGGGCTCCCGTTTACCATATGGGAGATCCTGGGTTCGATTCCCGGGGCCTCCTGGTGAAGGCAAGCCGGCCGTGCAGCACGGTGAGCTGATGGCCCATGTGGCGCGGTGAGCTCACGCAGCAAGATGACGCAACAAAGGGAGACAAGCAGACACAGAAAAACAACAAATGGACACAGTGAACACAAGCAGCAAGGGGTGGGGGGATAAATAAATAAATAAATACATAAAATACAGCTTTTAAAAAATTTAAATACAGAAATCTTGTTACTTAATTTTTGTCTTGACTCTAAGAAATCTTGTGGTGAAAGTGTTTAGTAAAAAGGAAATTTAAAATAATGATTTTTTACTAGTTATATCCAATACAACAGGGATTAATCAACCTCTTTGTAGGAAACAAGACAAAAATTAATGTCAATTTCATTATGATCTCAAGCTCACAAATTTCTTACATAAAGATTGAATAAGACAAACAAGTGAGAGCCATCTAGACTGTAATGTATTGTACAAAAGTCATTTTTCTTCAAGGGCCACACCTGGTCAAGAACAAGATGAATATACCAAAAAAAGCCTGTTAATTCCAAAATTGTAACATGGCATTGAACTTAAAGTGAACATGATAGAAAATTAGATGACATCCTCTTACCTTATAGCCCTCCTAAGTGCCTCCATTGACCTCCAAAGAGCTGAAATCCTAAGTGTTGACCTTTCTTGAAAAGGGTTCAATCCATTAAACAAATATTTATTAAACACCTACAGTTTTTCCAAGCACTGTGTTAGGTGTATGGTGATAAAGAGATGAAGAACATATTCTGTCCTTAAAGGAAAACCCAGTCTAATCTGAAAGCCAGACTTGTGAATGAATACTAAAGTAGAATATAATAGAAGAATAGTAGTAACATAAAGGACACATAAATAATACCTAAGAATGAGTGATTAATCTTTCATTCTGTTCAGGATATGGTGAAGCATCACAGTGAACATAATATTCAGCAAGATATTGATGGATGAAATATATTTGCCAAATAGAAGAGTAAAATCATTCCAGGAAAAAGCAACATTATGTACAAAGGTATATTGATGGCATGTTCACAGGACTAAAAATAGTTCATTATCATTGGAATGATATTGCCTTTGAGGATAACTTGGATGTAAATCATTCTGAGGTATATGAATTATGATTTACAAGTATCAGGGAACTGATATGACCACACTGCAAATTTTGATAAAACTTTCTAGCAATTTTAATGGCGAATGGATTGAGTGGTAACCCAGGAGCTCAGTAGATAAATTAGGAGGCTATGGAAAAACAGGCAGGAAGCAATGAGATCTGGACTATAACTGTGGCAATAGACATGGAAATGGGGTAGATAGATAACAGATTTACAAATTTAAATCAGCAATATTTCATCACTGGTTAACTATAAAAGTAGAAGGCTAAGACACAGGAGAAGGCAGGAGTTACCCATGACTTTCACATTCTGAGGTTCATGGAGGAATGAAACAAATAGAAAAATAGTGATTTTTATTAAATGCATATTTCAAAAGCAAGATAGTGAATGCCTCTGGAAGATCTATTTGAAGATATTACACATGAAGATAATCATGATACCATTAACTTATTTAGCACATTCCAAGCTCTATGCTTAGTACATTAATCTATTTAATTCTCAAACCTATTATTCTTTTCATTTAGCAGAAGAGTATATTGAAGCATAAAGAAGTTAGGTAATTTGGCAAAGGTGACAGATCTAGTAATGACAGAGCCAACCTAAATTGGAAGACTCAAAATTTTATGCACGAAACAACAAAGACTCATGAATAGAAGAGAAGACCCAGAAAGAATGAAAAGACAACAGTCCAGAAGATGATATGTCTAAAAAAGATGCCTGGCTGAAGAAGAGAACATCAGAATGCCTTTGTTTAGAATTGTTTAAACCAGGACTGACCCTATACCTCTTTGAAGTTTAGATATATTTTTGTCAAATCTAAATAGTTAGGTTAACAATTGTTAGGTTGTACAAACTCAGGCAAGCCACTTTTCTACCTTAGGCTTTTTGTTAAATATCTGAAATGAGGAAGTTGGATTTGATGATTACTAAACTCCCTTCCAAATATTAAATTTTAGAATTCAAATTAAAAAGTGGGCTAAAAAATTGTAACCAAAATTTAATTTTGGAGTTCAAAGGGGAATCTTACAAGGAAATGTGGAATCCTAATACTTAAATTAGAATATTAATGACTGAATATACAAAAGAGCTATTGCCCTAAAGTCAGAAATACTTTATATTTTTAAGAAAGCATAAAACCAATATGTTCTTCTTTCTCAACCTATCTACATATGTATCAGATGGTAAATTATTACAAAAACTCAAAAAAAGATAAATACCTCAATATTACCTAAACTTGTGACAAGTTTTAACACATCTACTTTTTTATTCCATAGAAAGGAAAACATGAGTTGAAATTTGGTTAGCAATTATGCTATCCCACTTCATTTAATTCAGCTATTTCAAGTTTATCACTGTTATGCCTAAGTGGTGTTTAATTACTAGATTTTTCTAGGGAAGTTGGGCATGGTTTGAAGCTGTGCATACACCAAAAAAACCTGTTCTTTAATCTAATCCATTCCTGTGGGTGTAAATCCATTGTAAGTCAGATCTTTTGATGAGGCTACTTCAGTTAAAGTACAAACTGTTCCATTCAGGAGGGGGCTTAATCCTATTACTGAAGTCCTTTTTAAATGGAATGAATACAGAGAAAGCCATGGAAGCAAGAAGCTGAAAGCAAAAAATTGGAATTTATTAAACCCAGAAGAGAAGGAAGAGACCAGAAGATTCTGCCATGTGCCTTGCCGAGTGGCAGAGGAGCCAAGGATCACTAGCAGCCAGTCTTCAGAAAGGAAACATCACCTTGATGATGCCTTGATTTGGACATTTTCTCAGCCTCAAACTGTAGGCTAATAAATTCCCATTGTTTAACCCAACCCATTTTATGGTATCCTGCTTTCAGCAGCCTAGAAAACTAAAACAGATTTTGGTTCCAGAAGAGTGGGATGCTGCTATTGCAAATATCAAAAATGTGGGAAAAGCTTTGGGATTAGGAAATGGTAGAGGCTGTAAGAATTATGTGCTGATTGATAGACAAGGTCTAGATTGCTTTAAGAGACTGTTGGTAGAAATATGGATGCAAAAGGTACTTCAGATGAGGCCTTAGACAGAAATGATGAACATGTTATTGGAAGCTGGAAGAAAGATGACCCTTGTTTTAAGGTAGCAGAGAATTTGGCAAAATTGAGTTCTGATATTGGATGGAAGGCAGAATTTGAAAGAGGTAAAGTTGGATATTTAACAGAGGAGATTTCCAAGCTAAGAGCAAAAAGTACAGCCTAGTTTCTCCTTTAAGCTTATAGTAAAATGTGAGAGGAAAGGACTAAGCTATGAACTGAACCCCTGGGCACAAAGAAACCAGAAATTGATAGTTTGTAAATATGTAGGTTTCTGGAAATTCTCCAAAGAATAGTGCTCCATGTGAGTTTATCTGAACCTGAATCCTGTCTGCCATTTCAGTGCAAGTCAGGACTGGAGGTGCATTTATCCAGGAAGGATCTGTGGAAAATCCTACTGTCCAATGGTTTGGACCCCTGTGTACTACGTGAAAAAATTGACACTTTTTTTTGCAAGGTCTGTATGAATGAAAATACTGTTTGCCTGGACTAAAAGAGACAGAAAAGGACCAACTGAAAGGAAAATAATTTAAAAGGCAGAACCACAGGTGCTGAGGTCTGGACCAAAGATACCTTCTCAGGCCAAGAGAATAAACCCACCCATGTGTGTAGAAAGGGTGAGATGCCCCAGCACTTGGAAAGGATGGAGCATATTCTCTGGGGATTGCAGATTATCTGGCCATGACCCCAGTATTCTAAGAGAGTTGATCCTGTGCTCTGGGGATTGCAGAGAGTCTGGCCATCACTCCAGTGTCCTGAGAGAGTGAAGCCTTTACCCCAGTGTTTAAGAAGAGCATGGCCACTGCACTAGCACTTGGAAAGGGAGGTTCTGCTTCATCAGGCCCAGAAGTCAATTGTTACTCTATAGAAGTCTCTCAGACCTTGAAGTCTAATGGAATATGCCATGCAGGGTTTCAGAATTATTTGGAACCCATGACCCCTGTTTTCCACTAATTTCTACCCATGTGAATAGGAATGTTCATCCTATGCCTGTCCCTACTTTGTATATTGGAAGAAGATAACTTCTTCTATAGGTTTCACAACTCTACAGACTGAGGGGAATTTTGCCCCAGGACAGACCACACCTAAAACCAGATTTTGATGAGACTTTCTACATAGTATTATTATTGAAATAACTTAAGATATTAAGCTATGCTTCTCCCATTGTTTGCCTCTTTGTTCTTTCATGATTCCTCCATGGCAATATGATAGTATTAGCATCAAAAGAAATACCTTTGTAAAGCAAATTCTCTGATATGAACTTCAGCTTTGACTCTGATTTGAATCAGGAATTTTGGCTTCCTTTTCACATTTTTACTTTGAAGAAATGCATGCTGCTTGCATCCATGCAAAAAAAAACACAAAACTATGTTGTACTAATATCTAATTTCCTTTAACACACACCATGTGATTTTCCAAAGTTCAACTTTTGTGGGAAAAAAATCTATCTTTTAAAGTTCCCTCTTGTGGCAGTTTTATATTATTTATGATTTCCAAAAAGAGACATTGATTATGTTTGTAAACGGATCTGTTTCTCTGGCCAAGATACCCCTTTGCTTATAATAAATTCAGAGGTTTCACTTTTACTTTATCAAATCAAGATCAGGGCTTTGAATAGGGCATGCAGGGTTGAGTCCCCACCCTCTTGGTGGGCTATATAAATGGACACTCAATCAAGAACACGGAAGTAATCACGGAGAGAATATACACAGAGGGAGAGAGACAGCTCCATAGTCATGGCAGAGGCCCTGGGAAGAGTGATGTGCCATTTGCCTGATAGTTTACAGCTGACCTTGTGAAGAGACCACAGCAGCTGAGCCTGGAAAGAAAATGAGCCCTGGAAAGAGAGATGAGCCTTATGCCAGCCTACAGCTGAGATTGAAAGAAGTTGGACCCATGTAGCCTTAACAGGAAAGAGGAAGGCTGAATTCTCGCAGGCATCACCTGCCATCTTGCTTCAACACATGGCAAATGACTTTGAGTGAGAAAGTACCTCTTATGGTACCTTGAGTTGGACTCTTTAGGGCCTTGAAATTGTAAGCTTCTACCCCAAATAAATACCCCTTTATAAAAGCCAAAGGATTTCTGGTACTTTGCATCAGCATCCCTTTTGGCTGACTAATATACCTATTATGCTTCCACTGCCAGGTCTAAGCATAATTTTCAGTAAAACACCTCGGCATATAAAAAAGTGGGTTTCAACAAATGCCAGGATTATATAGAATCTTAACTGTCATTTATCCCTAACTTTCAGTTTTTTGCTTAGAGAACTTAGGCTAAGAGAGAAGAAATGAATAGCTCAATGTGATACAGGGAGTTAAAGAAAGAGCTGGAACTCATAATCAATTTCTGCACTCCAAACCTAGTGTTCATTTACACTGTACTACACTTACACAACATATAATGCTAATAGCAAAATCTGAAACAGAATAATATAGCAGAATTTCTAATCTTAATATTATAGGGTTAGTATTATTGTGAATTGAGAATGTGTTTTCTTTATAATGAGCACTTGACATATTCAAATAGGATCTATGCCAGGAGAGTAAGCCACCTACTCCTCCTTCAGTTTGCTCCTGCCTTATTTTTACCACTTTCAGTAAAGCTATATTAGATCTGAATTTATACAAACATGGAGAAAATTAATGGAAGAGCTTGTTGGTGGTCATGGCAACATATACTGTAGAATTTCTCCTGAGTCTCAATGGTGGACTCATTGTTCTGGTCACAAGCAAAGGTTTGTACAGAGGACATCCAGTTTGAGCTTAGCCTTTGTCCACTGGGTTCAGACATCTCTAGAGCATTTGCCAAACTGGTCCTCCAAAAGTTTATGAGCATGAAGACTGAGGAGTCTTCTGAGAAAGTCTCAGGTAAAAACATCACCTTTGATTTAATAAGAACATCTTATTTTTTTCAGAGAAGAGCATCAATTCTGAGTTTTGTTTTTTTCCCAGAATAGCCCAGCTCCTAATGAACTCATTTCTTATTTCTATGAATGGCAGGAAATTTGAAAGTAAAACTTTAAAATGCTGATTCACTAAAAATTCTGTAAAACTTTAAGGCTAAGCAGTTATGAAGTGATGATGATGATGATGACAGTGGTGGTGGTTACTAACTAAACTAGATAAAACAAAAGAAATGCCAGGATTCACTTTGAAACAGAACACCATGAAGTTTGTCATCTGAGGTATATGCTGCCTGAGCTTTGTGAGATGGTGTTGCTGTCTGAACATAGCAGTAATCAATGAGTGTTGGACAAGAGACAATGTTATAATGCTATTGCTCAGCAGGAGGTGATTGATTAGTGAGGATGTTAGTTCCTTCAGGAAACACTTGAGAATTCTTCCCAGACATACATGGAGTAGGCTCTATGGTTGACTGAAAGCTTGCATGAGAAAGTAGGGGTGAGAATTAGATGAATTATATTGTTACTAAGATTGTGACTCTTTAATATCTTAAGCAGGAGAGATCAGAAGAAATTTGGGTTGTATAAGCCAGCATCATGCATACATTTTCTCTATCTTGCAGTATACACTCAAATGACTCTTGAAGAATCTAATATTAGGTATCGCCACCCAAATCATTTAGCACCCTATTCTACCAAAAGCAAATTTTTTTTTTCAGGTACACAGAAGTGCATATTCCAATGAAGTAGAGAAAGGAGGAGGTATGAGGGATCTTCTTTTGGATCTGGCAAAAAACATCCCCAATATTGGGACTTTGCCTTATTGGAATCAAGCTACCCAAGAATGAATTCATGAGTATGTATTCTACAACTATAGCCAGCAGAGTCAAATAGAACAAACTAGGTCACAGAGGATCCCACTCTAACTGTTTAGTGAAAGTTCCTATAGAAAGAGAACATAGTGTGAGAAAATAGCTCTTACTCACAGAACTAGGATGAAATGGCAGCCTTGCACTTACTATGTAACCTTGGGCATAATAACATTCTCTGTAAATGCTTTTTTGCTCAGAACACTTATCTAATGGGATAGTTTTGCATATATTTCATATAAAGATGTGGGTTCAGGGACTTGGAATAGTAAGTGATTAAGAACAATAATCTAGTATATCATTGTTACTGCTAGAGTGAGCACTTCAAATCTTACTGAAATTCTGAACAATTATCAATTTGATAAAATGTCCACAAATAATATCAGAAATAAGATGCAAAACCATATGAAATTGTCACTGAAACTAGGCTGACTCTGGCAAAACTCTGAAAGAAATTATCTTTCTCTCTAGTGTTCAAGTCGAACTTGGGTGTTTTCCTTCCTATTTTTTAGCATCTCACTCTTGGCATTCACTAACTTCCCAACAAATCTCAGCTCCATGAAATTACTCTTACTCCCATTACTCTAACTTCAGAGGAGAGAACTCTCTTTGTACCTTGCTCAAACTCTTAATACAAACTCCCCCACTCTTGGTCTAATTCCCTCAGAAATCATGCTTTCAGCTAGATTTTATTTAAGTAATTTGACAACTAATCCACACGCATGGGGTTTTAGGTGCCAATACATTTTCCATTGATTCTTAGGTAACCTGCATTTTAAGTACAGCTTTCTGAAGAAAATCCTTTGCCAGTGCATAAGCAGTACCATTACATATAGCCACAAAATCTCATGAAAATACTTTTAAATATCTTAAAATATAGAACCAATCTGCCACAAGAAAAATATATATAAACAAAAACAAATAACTGTTCTTAACAAACTATGATATAGAGACAAGAAAATAAAACATAATGCTCAAATAATTGACCATTGTACTCTCACTGCTAGTAAATTTCATCTTCATTGTCCTGGAAGAAAAAAAATGTGTAAAATGATAGCTTTTTAACATACAAAAGACTTTTATGATCCATTTCAAAAGACTTTAGATGATATGCTACTCATAAGAATAATAGAAGAGTTGCTAATGAGAGAAATTTCAATTACAATAACAGAAGAATTGTTATTCTTTGGAAATACCTGTCAAAGAACTTTTGACATCTTTTAAGAGATAAGAATTATAGAATCAATAAATCTTTTCTGTTTATCAAAACTGAGAAGAATGTGTTGGCCTCAGAAGCTAATTTGGGGGCCAAAAGGAGTTTGGTGATAATAAAGCAAGGCCCAGGAGACAAAGTATCCAAGATACAAGGAGAAGAGTTAAACTCTCAAGAATAATATCAGTACAACCAGTAATATTAAAGGTAAGTTTATAGAATGTGAAAATGGTATGACTGAGATTAAACAAAGACAAATTGAACAGATATAAAAGTGGCAAGAAACCATTGTGGCTAAATCCATTTCATGTTGAGGGCTTACAGTCTGGAGCCAGCCAATGCACCGGGGAATTTGAGTTCTACAAGGTAACAAGGGCTAAAAGTGCTCTCTAGGATGGCAAGTCAAGCGTGTTTCGGTAGCTAAATCCAGGAATGAGATGGAACATTCCTTTTCCTATTCTAAATTTCTGTTTTAAACTATAACTGGGCCCATGGAAGATGAATTAATTTTGTTAAGCTACTAGGTTTGAATGCTCTATATCATCTCCAATAATTCCTGTTATGGACTGAATCTTGTACCCCCAAAACACAGGTTAAAAATCCCCAGTCCTGTGTATGTGAACCCATTTGTAAATAGAATCTTTGAAGGTGTTATCAGTTAAGGTGAGATCAAACTGTATCAGAGCAGGACATAATCTAATATACTGGAATCCTTTTAAACATATAGAATTTGGACACGGTCAGCAGTAGGAGGCAGATGAGCATGTGATGGAGGCAGAGATTGAGTTAAGGATTGCTGGTAAGTCACCACCAGAACTCTACAGAGTTTGGATAAAGCATGACCCGGCAACACCTTGATTTTGGACAAAATGGTGAAACAATAAAGTCTGACTGTTTAAGCCAAACAGTCTGTGGTATTTTTTATGTAGCCCTGACAAATTAAGACAGCACCTATGGACATTTTTTTAATGCCCATAAAGGACCTGTTCTGAACTGGGACTTATTGGAGAGAATGGCAAAACCCTCATACAAAAAAGGCTAAACACTTGAGGGAGGGAGGGAAGAAGGGAGACAAAATGGAGAGGGGGAAACAATGGAGAGAGGGGAGCAATTTGAAAGAAAGAAAAAAATTCCACTTAAATTGAGAATGAAAACTAAAATTCAGAAAGACATGAAGCTATATAGGATCAAGAAACTATTGTTTTTACTTAAAAACTAAAGCTCAAGCTAAAATTGACAAGATGGGAACATGAAAGAGTTTTTGTGTGACAGTTTAAAAGTTTGACAAATTCTAGATTGTATTTGTGATGAGAAAAGTAGTGAAATATTTTTCACATTTTAAGAAAAATATTCTAGTCATGTATGTAGAACTTTAACAGAATACCACTAAAGGAAGAATAGCATATTCTACAACTTACCATGAGAAATCACAAAATAGGATGGGATATATAGGAAACAAAATCCAAGAAAATCAGAAAAGGAGAAAAAAGAAAACACTGAAGAAGTGGCAAACATAAAGTACAAAATAAGATAATGGCAAGAACTCCAAAGAGATCAGAAATTGTTACAAATTCAATCAACTAAGTTAAACAAACACATTCTCAGATTAGACAAAAATAAAATATGAGTACAGGTTGCTTGCAAGAAACATATGTGAAACAAAATAATAGAAATCTTCCAAATAAACAACATATATAACGTGGGTATAAAAATAAGGCAATCATATACGAATCAATAATAAGTAAATAAGAGCTGGTATAGCAAAAACATTTTAGGACAAAAATAGAGTTTGGGGCAAAAATATTGAAAGTAATCAAAACAAATATTAGATAATAAAATAGTAATTTACTGAGAAGATTAAATAATCAACCACTAATATGTTTTGCATGGTTCAAAGAGTCCACCCACACATAACTTATTAGTTGGAAGTGAAAAAATTTGTAACTATTCAGTGGAGAAATCAAATAGGTCATCTATAACAAAGTCACCAATGAAGGGAAGATGGACATTGTATACCTTCATAAGTGATACCTGAACAATGACAAGAGAACTCTTACAAACTGTTTTCTCTAGGAACATATAACCTGAATCTAACTATGAGAAAACATATGACAAACCCAAAATAGATCATCCTGTTCAAGTATATTAACATAATAAAAGCAAAGAAGTCTGTGAATATTTTCCAGATTAAAGGAGACTAATGTGACATGACAAATTCAATATCTGATTTTAGATTAGATTATATATTGAATGGAAAAAATAATATGAAGAACATCGTTAAGATAAATTAAAATTTTGTATGGATGGTGTCTGAGATAAAATTTTGCATCATTTTTAAATTTAGTTAAGTTGATAACTAAACACTGGTTATATTTTTTTAAAGTCCAGCTAAACTATGTACTGGAACTATATTAAATCATTGTGGTTTTAAGTCATTATGTTTTGAATGACTTATTATATGCCAATAGTTAATTTATGCACCTAGTCCTCCTTATATCAATTTTTAGATCACCATCTATTCCACCTCTTCCTTAAAAATGATCTTACCACTAAATACGTAGGAGCTATATGCTTTCTGATGATCAGAAATTTTATTTATATTTCAATTTATATAGTCATTTACGAAACATTTACCAAGAGCATTCTACATGTCAGACAATTTTCAAAAGCTTTTTCAAACACCTCTACTCTTCTGGACAAATGGCAAGGTTGTTTATTATTTAAATGCTTTACATGATTCCATGGGGGGGGAGCCTTCAACAAAACTTATTTTGGGTGGTAATAGTTCCCCAAAAAAGCCTAATCCCTGGAACCTATGAATGTTACATTATATAGCAGGGAGTTTGAAAATATGTAAATTAAAGATCCTGAGATGGTAAGACTATCCAGGATTATCTGGGTGGGTCCTAATTGAAATCACAAGTGTCCTTATAAGATGGAGGCAGAGGGAGATTTCAGACAGACCAAAAGGAAGAAGACAGTGTATCTATGGAAGCAGAGGTCAGAGTGATATGGCCACAAGCCAAGCAATGCCAGCAGCCATGAGGAATTGGAAGAGGCAAGGGATAATAGATTCTATTCTAGAGCTTTGACAGGGAGTGTGGCCCTGGATACACCTTGATTTGAGCCCAGTGAAACTGATTTCAGACTTCTGGCCTCCAGAACTGTGAGAAAATAAATTTGTGTTGTTTTAAAACCACTATGTCTATGGTAAATTGTTATAGCAGCCATAGAATACCACTATAGATCAATGAAGTTCTTCATGTTGTATGGCTTAATGGAATTCAGAACTGAGAGACTGAATATACAATCAGAAAATGGACATACCATTTATAAAAATAGAACTCTGATCCACAACCCACAGCAACAGACCCGGGAAGTCAAAACGCTATCTGCAACAACTAGTCCAGGAAGCCAAACCACAATCTCTGTAAAAATTGACCCAAAATATCTAGTACTTGATCAATAATAGACCCTTCCCTAATTTTTGTCCCCATTTCCAATTTAGGACTAAGCAGAGAAAGCCAAATATGCTTCCCTACCCACTCACATAAGATGCCCCATTTCTTGTTAGCCTGCTTCCAGCTTCCCCATGCCAACAGCCTCCAATCAATGCATCCCTGAAGCCTTCCCTTTTTTCTACTCTATAGCATTCCCACTTCCCTGCTTGCCTTTCAGTGCCTGCCAAACCCAGGTGACGGTGACTGACTCCCTTGCTATAGCAAATTCTGACTAAATAGTCTTTTCTTGTTTTCATTTGCGTGTTCTTTGTTTATTGCCACAGAACACTAGATTGCACTCTGCCTCTCAATCTGGATTTTGCAAATTGCATTCTCAGTGTCTTGTTTAACATGCTCTTGTGCCCCTGAATTTTCTGTAGACCAGTTGTAACTTAGAAGCTTGGACTTAATTCATTTCAATTTCTGGCAAAACATGGAAATCTGCAGAGGAGTTATTTAATTTTAATAATAGTCATACAAATTTCTAAAATCATTACTGACAAAGCCAAGAAGTTAAACATATATCTGTTTCTTATACAGCTAGGCTTCTCTTATTTTTTTTTTCCCTTAAGGTAATCTCACAGTGATAGGTTTGATACTATGCTTTCTAAAGTGTAAAACTTCAAAAATAAAATTAGAGCAAATAGGATAATGAATGCCCATATATTCATCATCCAGCTTTGAAAAAAATCTATAGGATATCTTTTTTATGCCTCTAATTAAATAACTGCACAAAATTAATCATATCTTTTAAAAAATAAGTTCTACAAATCATAATATTTTATTTCTGAATATTACCGTGTTTATCATTATAGGTAAGGACTCTTTAAAAAGCATAACTGTAATAACATTTAAAAACATTTATTGAGATAATTCACACACCATACCTTCACCCATTTAAAGTTTACAATTTAATGATTTTTACTATATTTACAGATAAGTGCAAGTATCAACACAATTTTAGAACACTTTCATCACCTTATAAAGGAACCCCACATACTCTTTAGCTATCAGCTTCTAAATGTCTTTCAGCACATTCTCCACTGTTATTGATAGCACCCTTAAGTTTGAACTTCTCCCTGCTCTGTCACAAAGTCAGTTGTCAGTTCCTTCGGGAAGATATAAGGAGCTATCTGTCTTAGAGCCTGCTTCTCCCTCCAAGCAAAACGTCTAAACAAGGGATATGGAGCTGGAGGTAGAAACAATGGTAAGATTCTCACTTAAAGTGGTTCTTATTATATATAATTTTTATCAGTTTTGCTGGGGAGTTGGTTAGCCAAACTCCTCACAAAGTCATGAGGAAGTTGGACTCCTGCAATAATATATATATCTTTAAAAACTGATAACCAGTTCACCAAAATAGTTGATTTAAGCATCTGTAGTGGTGCCTTTATCCTCAACTCCTGGTTCAATATGGATGGAAGTAACCTGTTTAACAATTTCTGAAGGACTGTGTAAATTAAGGAGTGGCTTGTGGATTCTTTTCTAGAAACAATTCCAAGTCTTAGACCTTTCACCACAAGGAGTTTTCCTTGCAGTGCTTCTTAGAGTCTTGGTCTTAGCCCAGACTTTCATTCTGAAGTTCATTTCCTTTGCAACTCAAATCAAGTCAACACACACCTTCCACAGGGACTTCACGCTGTGGCTGGTTAAGGTGATTCTAAAGGGGTGAACTGACACCTTTGGTTCCACAGGTGTCTTTCCAGTGTCCATTAAAACCATGGCTGTAGCGCAGCCTCTTCATTGACTTGATCCTCAGTGAGAGCCAACAGTGGTGAGTCAGGAGGAGCAGGAAGCCAGTGTTCAGCTTCAGCAGCAACCGTGTTTTCCTCAAAGAGTTGCAATAACATTTCAAAGCTAAAAGTATAACATAATGGTAAGTTGTTAATAAGATTAAATATGCTGCCAGGGTTCAAATTTTCCCAATTGTGTGTAAAGAAATTCACATATTTCATTTGTTTGCTATGTCGCCTGAGGCTCATTCAACATACATGCTTCTCTCTCTTTTTTTTCTCCATATTATAATTTATTTAGTAAGTATACTGGATCGTTTGTCTTCTAGTATTCCCACATTCTGGATTTTGCTACTTACATTCCTATCGGGTATGTAATCCCATCTCTTTTCCCTAAAGTGGTAGTTACATGACTTACTGACTTGGTCTGTTTTAGGCTACTTTAAAAAAACTTTCTGTTGGTAAGGTTATGCCAAAGCCTCTCAGTCATGTTATTGGACCTTGAAATATTCCCCAAAAGCCCATCTGAAACTCCATGGGCACAAAATGGAAAATGTTTCCTTCAGATGGGCAAAAAGTCTAAATTCAAAGAAGGTTGTTAGTTTGGGTATGGAATGAAAAGATGAAGGTGGTTAGGTGTGATTTTTACACTCATCTCCACAATCTAAGGTATTAATCACCCATTCTTATGATTTTAAAAGCTTCAGTGTTCTCTTACACCCTTTAAAAGCTGGAATTCTGGGGAGTCAGTGTGGCTCAGTGGTTGAGCCGCTGGCTTCTGTGTTCAATCCCAGGCCTTGGTACATAAAAAAAAAAAAAAAAAAAAAAAAAAAAAAAAAAAAAAGCTGGAGTTCTAATAAAAATAGTTTGGAGGGTAGAGCAATAATAATGATTCAGCCCATTAAACTCTATCACGCCTAGTTATTATAGAAAAGTAAAATAATTATGTATACTGTCTAAAATTAGTATGTATGTTTTCTGTACAAACTTTGTGAATTAAAGACATTCCTTCCAAAACGGGGAAGGCAAGCCTTCTTTTTTCTCTGCTCTTCACTCAAGACTCACCCTATATTCCACTGGAATCCACATTCATAAAGAGAATGGAATGAGAAATGGGAAGATTCCTGGGAGCTGAAGTGGAGATTTTATAGTTTAGTTGTTTAGAAACCAAATGTAATCAGAATGATCAGAAAAATAATTGTGAAACTCTCTTCTTATGACTCATTATTATAAGCTTTGTGACTATCAAATATAAAGTAATTTCTACAATACCCAGCTCATAGGAAATACACAATAAATGATAGTTATTGCTATTATCATCATACAAATGGTTTCTCTTCCTATATTTAAGACCAAACCAGCAGCCTAAAGGAGCTTAATATAGTTTTATTTTTCCATATGAAAGTCATATGACATCACAGTTTCATGTTCTAAAAGCTTCTCGCACAAAAAAATAAAGTTAATTTAAAGGAAGTACATAAGATTTAGATATAAATTGAGGGTTGGAGTCGGGAGGAATCCATCAGAATTGGCCACTCTATATATTTTGTTTCTTAATTGGGAAAATGATGCTGAATGGTTCCCACTTTACTAATAATAAAAGTCTTACTGAAATATGTTGTACTCACCAAATTCCCTGAGCTCGTTTTCTTTTTCTTTCTTGGCATATTATAATAGGATCAGTTCAAGTCATATGCAGACTTTGAGCTGAAATTAGCACTTAACATTCACCTCCCATCAGAAAGATCCTTGAGTTATGGTCAAGAATCCACTGAAGAGGAAACAGAGCTTGAAGATGGAGAGGAAACATTCAGTTGTTTCAGAAAAAGTTATGCCTGCTGGAAGGGTACGAAGCATTTGCTACTGCAATGAGTCAGATTAAAGTCACCAGACCAGATGGAGGTGAATGAGCTCTGAAGAAATGTTTGCTTGATAAACTGTTTCCCCTTACATGCTTCCTTTCTGCTTCTGTTCTGACCATATTCCTCCAAAAAACAAAGTTTAACAACTTTAGTTCCAAACATTTCATAAATACTGAGCCCAATTGTCAAACCTTGAGAAAGATTTAAAATAACCTGCCATGTGTGAATGGGACATTCTTATTTGTAACACACCAACCTGCCAACTCTGAAATGAATAAACTAATCTACAGTCAAGAGGCTGCACTCCTCGATAAAGTGACATATTTGGGGAATCTGGCTTCATTTTGTGAAAGTATAAAAAAAATCTTTCCTGGCATGCCTATTGTGCATAAGTATATTCAAGAGAGAGAGCATTATCCCTAATTGCATATAATAATATAATAACTTCCAGAGAGAGAGATGTAATATGACATGCAGAGTGCCTGGAATATAATTCCATTGTCTCAGTTCCTCTTGATCTGATATAATTAACCACATAATCTCCTAGGTGTGAAAATTCCAATTTAAAGGAAGAGCCTTATTTCTTTGTAAAAGGAAATGAGATATAAGTCAATTAGCCAAATGGCCATTAATCAATTGTATTTTTATTTCTCTTTATTTTCTTTTTTCTAAGATTTAAGAACACCACTGATTGTGCTATAGAGATTAGTCCATGATTAGGAATATTTTTTACAGTAAAAAATTTGGTATGTGTACTTGAGTTTTTTTCCTTATTGGCGCCAAACACTGCTGAATATTTTGTAATGAAAAAGGAATAAACCTCTCTCCTGGCTCTGAAAAAGTCAATAAGAGAAAGAGTATTTGGTTTGTATCAAACCAAATATACAAAGTAGATAAAAAACAGAGCTGATTGCTGAAGTGAGGCCAGGGTCATTTGAGAAAACTGCTAGAACCCTCAGGTCCTATTTCATAGATAGCAATCTTCTCTATCAAAATAATGATTAAATTCACCCTTATATGGGAAAAGAGAAAGGTAGACAGGAATTTTTAATTACTTCCCGTATCATGGAAAATAAGCTGAGATCTATAAGCACAGTGACCCTGTTCTTGCCACTATAGATTTTCTATCTGTAGGTCCCTCATCTCGTAGAAGAAAGAATAAGGAAGAGATCATTAATTTTCTATCTACTCGCAACTTTTTGTCTGAACTCAGATGCTGTAGGACCCCAATTCAATTTTTGACTTGCTATACAGAAGTCATATGCCATAGTACTAAGAGGTGCTATACAATTTTATACTAAATCTGCTCAGATCCCAGTTATATGAAGAAATACCAAAGAGTTGGTTTAATGGTGCTATATATAAATTAGAGTAAAAATAGATTCAAGAAACGTATTTGAAAAAATGTTCTTTTGAAATCTCCTTCAAAGGTCTATTGTTTTAGAGATACAAAGTCTTCAGTCATGTCAAATAGCTTTCCTTCATCATTATCTTGTGTTGGGGAATACATAGAAGTCACATATAATCAAACACATAATCTGTCTCTACTGATTTTTATATTTTGGTGTTTCCTCATCTAAATAAATAGCATGCCAACAATGCCAATTACCCAAGGAAAAAAAATTGGAATCATTCTTGAATTCTTGAATTTTCTCTTACCAATAATTTAATCTGTTATCAAATATTATTGGCTCTTCTTAAAAACTATATTCTAGAAATATATACACAACTAGGTTGCTGATCCAAGCCTCTAAACTCTCTTGCCTGAACTATTTCAATGCCCTTATAACCTTTATCTTTTCCTCCTTCAGTCGCATTCCAAAACAACACCCAGAGTGATCCTTTTAAAACACTCTGGTACAGAAGTATAAGACCCCTGTAGCACAATTTTCCACCATAAAACAACTATAAACTCTGGGGGGAAAACAACTGAGGATTTTCCAGAGTAAATAAAAACAGCCATATTGTAAAAGGGAAGTCAAACTATGGAGAAGTAATTAGAATGAGAATGAGTCCTCCCCCCCACCCCAGACTTTTTTTCAGTCTTTGCCAAGAAAGTAGTCTGCCAACATGAAGGGCATAACACAGGATCCCTGCTTTCTAGCTGGAGAAAACAGAGAAAGAAGTCAAGGCAAACATGGCCATTTTCCAAAGAGTATAGTAGAAACTTAGAGGTGATAAATTTAGAGAAATGAATCTCATAATTCTGTGTATGACTATTTAACAAGTCTCCACACATACTGGAGAAAGACTTCAGGCAGCACAGCAAGAGCCAAGAGGATTAAACTTAAATTTGAGGTACTGTTGGCAATAGAGAAAACAGAGCTTATATGAGTCTATTCAATTGATTGCCTATTTAAAAATAAAAGTCAACATTCTTCAGAAGACTATAACAGAATGCAGAATCTCTGCAACATTTTATAATATAAATCAAAATAACCTGGCATACAAAAATAAAATACAAACCATTTTCAAGGGAAAAGGAAATCAACAGATGCCAACACAGATGACTTAGATGTTGGAGTTATCTGGCAAGGCCTTTGAAGAAGTTATTATAACTATAGATAATGTAAAAGAAAATATTCTCAAAATAAAAAGTTAGAAAACTTATTCACGGAAATAAAAATTAAAAAGGATATAAAACCAAATTTTAAGACTGAAAAATAAAATTTTGAAATAAAAACTTCACCAGACGGGATAATAACAAAATGGAATAATAGGTGAAAGTCATTTGAAATTGGAGCTAGATCAGTATAAATGATAAAGAATAGAAAGAAACAACTATTGAATAATAATGAGCAGACTTGGGAACATGAGTTCTAATATCAAAAGTTCTAAGGCTCAGGCAGTTAATTGGAGTACTAGAATAGGAGAGTGAGAATGAAATGGGCAGAAAAAAATATTTGAAAAAAGTAATGTTCAAATATGTCCCAAATTTGGTGATATACATAAATTAAAAAGTCAAGAATCTCTGCAAACACAAAACAGAATATATATATAAAATTCTATGCCTAGGCATGTGATCAAACTGCTAAAAAGCCAAAGAAAACAGATAGTCTTAAAAGTAGCCAGAGAAAAATATCATGTAACTTACAGAGTCACAATGACTCAAATGGCATAGACTTTTCATTAGAAACCACAGAAACAGTACAGACAATTCCAGAAAAGAGAAGGGAAAAAAATAAAGTGCAAAAAGAAAAAACCAACCAACCAACAAACAAAAAAATCGAGTCAATCCAGAAGTCAAGAATAAAGGCAAATAGAGATATTTTCAGATAAAGAATACATAAAAAGTTTACTACAGTAGAAGTGAAACACAAGAAATGCTAAAAGTACTTTTTCAGGTAGAAGAGAAAGGATACCATAGAAAAATTAGGATCTTCAAGAATTAAAAAGGAGTGCTAAAATGACAAATATCTGGATATAAAAAAATACATTTCCTCTTAATTTCTTAATAAAAATTTCTCTAAAATAAAAATTATGATATTGTAAATGTATTTAGACATAACAATTATGTAACAATTATAAAATATGATGATATGGTCAAAGAGATGTATATGTTTGTGAGGTTCCTATCTTTATGCTAAATGAATAACATTAACTCCAAGTTGATAATGGAAAGCAAAGGAAGCATATTGCAATAATACTTAGAACTCTAACGTATAATACAAATATGTTTGAATAAACAATATAAAAAATGAAAATAGAATCTTAAAAAATTTCAAAGAAGGCAAAAGGTGTCAAGATATGTGAAACAGAAGAACGAAATTAAAGGGCCAAATAGAAAACAAAAAATAAAGTGATAAAATAAACCCAACCACAATTGATAAAAATAAATCCAACTAAATGAATAATTACATTTTATATTAATGATCTAAATACCTAAATTAAAAGTCAGAGATCATCAAAATGGATGTAAAAGCAACCCCCAACTATATGCTACCAATAATAAACAGACTTGAAACGTAAAGAAATGTAGGTTGCAATTAAAAGGATAGAAAATGATATACCATACAAACAGACATTAAGCACAAAAAAACTAGCATAGCCATATTTGATAAAATAAATTTTAAAACAATGGGTTTTATAAGTGATAAGAATGGATTTTCCATAAAAATAAAATACAAATAAGATCATGTTACTATTCTGCCCTAAACCCTACAATAGCTTAAAGACAAGAGTTTATACAATGTCCTACATAGCTACACATGATTCTTATTCCCCATTATTCTCTGATTCCATTTCCTTCTATTCTCCTGCTCTTCTTACTTCTCTCTGGTCACACTGCCATGTTACTTGCTCACTGAACACTCCATGCTTGCTTAAGTTCTTTTTCAGTTCTTACTGTTTCTGTTTATCCTCCCTAACAGTATATCTTTTCCCTGCCTTTCTTCAGATCTCTTCTCAAATACCACTCTATTTGAAATTGCAATGCACTTGCCCGACCTAGCTCTTCATTTTACCTTACCCTGCTTTAATTTTCTCCACAGCACTTAAATTCTGAACTGCTATAGATTTTTACTTATTTTTGTTTGTCTTTTTCCTTAGTAGAATGTGTAATGATGGCTAGAACGTATGCCTGTTTTGTTAGTCATTATAGCCCGAGAGGCTAAACTCAATAATTATATGTGGAATACATGAAGGAAGGATGGAAGGAAAGAAAGAAGAAAGGAAGGGAGGGGGCAGGAATGATGGTAGAAATACAACATCTGGAGCCAACTAGACCTATCTCCAGTCTAATACTATGGGGGGCGGGGGAAGGAATTGAATTTCTCAACTCCCAACAGAACAGCTTCCTACTCTTCCCAGTTGCCCATTAACCCAGAAATACTTCTGAAATTTTACTTTATGCAGTCCTTCTCCTCCTTCAACAAGCATCTTTACTATGTATTTGATAAATTTGTGGCTCATTGAGTACCTATAGTACACAAAATTCTGCTTCTTTAGGCTATGCCTGTGGTAGGCTGAATTAGGTACCCCAACAAACACGTGCTCTCCATATTAATCTGCATCCTTATGGGTATGACCCCATTGCAAATAAGACCCTTTGAAGATGTTATTTTTAGATAAGGGCTGGCCCAATGGAATGAGGGTAGGCATTAATTGGATTAGTCAAGGCCTTATAAAAAGAACACAGAATTCACAGAAGCCAAGAAAGAAGAGGACAGTGCCATGTGACAGGAGGCAGAAAGATAAGCCAAGGAACCCCAAGAATTGCTGACAGGCAGCACCAGAATGCTACAGACTTTGGGGAGAAAGCAAGCCTTAAATATATATTGATTTTTGACTTCTTCTAGTGTCAAAAATGTTAGCCATTAAACTCCCATTGTTTATGCCAACCCATTGTGATAGCAGTGTATTTGTGATAGCAGCTCTAGCAAACAAAGACAATGCACAAGATGACAATCAGTTTCAGTTCTGAAAGGAAATTATCTAGCTGTGGCTCTCACTGAGGAAACTTATAAACCTGCCATTTAAACTTCTGGGAAGCATGGTAGGAGAAAAAATCTGGCGTACCAAAGAGTGTATGAATTTTCTTTTTGTGCGAATATTCTCACTGTCCTGATTCTGTGATAATCAGGGTGGGCTAAACATTTGCTATATTAGAAACCATGCATGTGTCCCCAGACCTCGTTTTCCTCCCTAGGTCTGGTTTTTAGAATGCTGGTGATAAACTAAGCCTGATTTATTATATGTCCATCCTGTATGGGAAAAGACTGTAACTCTAGGTATCTCTGGTCAACCTTAAGAGATATAGCAGGGGGCTATATCTGGTTGGCGTCCATCTCCCATATGGAGGGACCTGGGTTCAATCCCCGGGACCTCCTGGTAAAAATTTAAAAAATATATAGAAGGTGCGTGGGCCGCCAGGCCCTGTGCGCGGGTGCACCACCAGTTCCCGCGAGCCACACAGCAAGATGATGACATAATAGGAGAGTGACACAAGGGAGAGGCAAGATGAGACGCACCGTAAAACCAGCAACTAAGGTTGCGCGGGCAGGATGCCTCTCTCCTACATCAGAGATTCCAAGGATTGAATCCCAGTGAAGACAGGAGGAGAAGGATGAGAAGAGAGGGCAGAAAATGGACACAGAGTTGCCCAGCGAATGGACACAGAAACAGCAAAAACGGGGGGGGGGAGGGGGAAGGGGTGTAAAAATGGATAAAAGTAAATAAATAAATAAATCCTTTAAAAAAAAAAAAAAAAAAAAAAAAAGAATTTTCTTTTTTACTTTTTTACTTTTCTTTTTTACTTATTCCTAACTATTTTTCCTTCATGCATATGTAATATGAGGCCCAGGTGTTTACCATGTATTTGTAGGTCAAAGGCTGGTCATGTTGATGATCACTACCATCCCTTTCCTTTCTATCAAAGAAGGGCTCTGACACAAAACAATGGAATGGAATAGAGAATGTGTCCCTAGGACCAAATGGAAGTAATATTCAATTTTAATCTAACTTCTTTATGATTTTTCTGGGTCCTAAGAAAAGTATTCTCAATAAAACCATGAGCAAACAATGACACCAAGGACAGAGCAGATACCTAAATAATGAAGAATATTTTGTTAGTATGAGCTTATATTTGACTATTAAAATTTGATTTTTGTCCTTGCAAGAAAGGATATTATTTACATAGGTGATTTTTTTTCTTTTTTATTAGAGAAGTTATAGATATACAGAAAAATCACACATAAAATACAGAGTTCCAATATACCACCCTATTATTAATACTTTGCATTAGTGTGGAATTTTTGTTGCAATTGTTGAAAGGACATTTTTCTAATTGTACTAGTAAGTATAGACCATGACTTACTTTAGGGTTCATTGTTTGTATTGTATAGTCTTATGGACTTTTAAAAATGTTTATTCCAATAACATATATACAACCTAAAATTTCCCATTTTAACCATATTCACACAGATAATTCAGTGCTGTAAATTATGTTCACAATGTTGTGTTACCATCATTGCCATCCTTTACCAAAATTTTCCATCATCCCAAATAGAAGCTCTGTACAATTTAAGCATTAACTCCCCATTCCCTACCCCCACCCTGGCCCCTGGTAACATATATTCTAGTGCTGACTCTAGGAATTTGTTTATTCTAATTATTAGAATAATAATAAAGTGACTTTATACAATATTTATTCTTTTTTGTCTGGCTTATTTCACTCAACAAGATGTCTGCAAGTTTCATCCATGTTGTCGCACGTATCAGAACTTCACTCCTTTTTAGAGCTGATTAATATTCCACCGTGTTTATAGATCACATTTGGTTTATCTATTCACTGGTTGATGAACACGGGTTGCTTCCCTCTGTTGTTAATTGTGAATAGTGCTGGTATGAACACTGGAATGCAAATATCCATTTGAGTCCCTGCATTCAATACTTTTGGGTATATATCTAGAAGTGGGATTGCCAGCTCATATAAATAGTTTATTATTTTAATAAGTTAATTGTAAAGGATTAGTAGGCCTGCAGCTCCCACTGGTAGGAATATTAAAAAGGAAATTTACATGGAATAAAATGTATTTTTGTGGTTTATGGGATTAGAAGAGGAGCCTGTCTTTCCTGTCCCACCTCCACTCTCACTTCGTTGTCAATACCTGTGAAATTTAGGACCCAACACCATAAGCCTTTGGCATTTCTTAAGATATATGGCCCCAAATTGGGCCATTATATGGGTCATGGAAGTGTTCTCCGGGCACTAGGTTTCTTACTATGACAAGTGCTCTGTGTTTCAGCCAAGGGGCTTAAAGAAAGTGTTGTTTAGGAGATGTGGGTTAATCTGAAGGCAAAAAGCCAAGTCAGGAGTGAGGGAAAGTTTTCCTCAGGACTTTCTCTCTGAGGTACAAAGGAAGACCACATTATCCAAAAGTTTAGCCTTTAATGTCATACATTGCAATTCTCTTCTGGCATTGCCAAAATACCTCAGCAGAGAAATGTGAATATTAGAAGTGCAAAGAAACCACATTTTAGCCAAATGCTGAATGGGCAAGAATTAAGATCTATATTCATATAAACCCTAGACTGAAATAAAATATCACCACCATTAAATGAACTTTTAAGATAAAGGATAAATTTAAAATGTATTCAAAAATTGTGGAACAGTATTAGAATTTTATTTTTTAAAGTGCTGCAATGACATTTTAAAAAACTGGCATTAAAGGCAAAATAGAAAACTATTTCAGCACTACCACTTGCTAATTCTTCCTGCAGACACTATATTCAATATTCACAATACTAAAGAGATGCTTACTTTCAGCTGAAGTTAGTGGAAGCGTAAGATACATTTTGGCCAGCACATCCCTTAAAAGTTCCTTGATTACGGTGATACTTCCTCCAAGTTTTTATGCTTTCTTTCAGTTCTAATGAAGCTGATGAAGACACAGATTAAAATAAAGTTGTCTTCTCTTTAATTTTATGTTTTGATCAGTAATGATGGAAGCAATGCCACATACTAGAGCAGTGCACATTTTAAGAAAATGTTTTCTGAGTATTTTCATAAGCCAGCATGTTGCCCGCACTACTTTATATCTCACATTTTGCATACACTTGCCGTTTCACACAACCACTTGAGGAAAATTTGTTCTTAAGCCTCAGATAAAAATAATGTGGTTATGGGGGTATCTGAATTTCCAATTGCATCTCAGTTTTCATTGCATGAATACCAAATTTAACACTTTTCTAGAACAGTAAATGGCATGAGAGAAATACCTGCAGGCTGGTATTTACTAGCAGCATGGTTACACTTCACCAGTTTCCAATAGTGAATTACATTCTCTAAAGTAATTACCCATTGTTAGTGTCTATAATGGTATTGTTATACCATTTGGAATCCCTACATTGGTATATGTAACCGTAAAATATGGAAGAAAAGATTTCTTTATTTTGAACATCTTGTTAAATGTATGTTAAATAGGTTCCAAAGTTTCTTGTACACCATTCAGTTTGGCCATGGCTGAAAAATAATGATGAAAGAGACACATTATCTTTCTTCTTTGCCCAGTAATCCTGTCACATGTGCTATTATGACTGCTTTCTGAACACAAATGAAACGGTGACTACAACATAGGAGGCCTCCTATTTCATTCATACTCTTACCATGTCTGTTGCATTATTGATTATTTTTCCATGACAATGAAGTATGTACTCATTTATTCAGCTTTCCAAAGGTCAAGACATAAGATAATGCTAAATAGTGTTTTTTTCCTTTTTTTTTTTTTTTTTTTTTTTTTGTGCCAAATATGCTTTCCTATTATATACCTGCAAAGCCCAAGGATTTATTCTGGTCGATATTGATGGAACTGAGGAGCAAAGGGAAGGAAGCTGGTCCACCCCATCTCCTGGACTAGAGCAGTAAATAGGCATTTGTATAATGAATATATATTTCCTTGTGGTTATCAATGCTTCAAATGGTAACCCATGCTAAACTTATAGCATCACACTCTATGTTGGGAGATAATTCTAACATTTCTACCCATCTTGGACTATCTTATTACGGATGTTTTACAGCAAACAACCTTGGAAGCCAGAGGTATCATCTCACTTGGGCCATAAAACAGAGTTGTTTGCTGATCAGGAAAATGAAGATGATATCCTCTCCAGGGGCAACAGTTATGATGGTTTGTCAGCAGTCCCTTATGAGAATAAGGGTTTCCTAAACTTGGTGCTCGTCAGCTATGATGTAAATCCAGTGTGTTAAATATTTACTGTGCCTGCTTCTATATAGGACTTTGGGGAGATAGAAAACCAAAGCAAAGCTCATGCTGCCTGCTGCTCCAATAAGTAATAAACTGGCTATATACACTTGAGTGCATTACTTCCTTCTTTATTAAATTTATGGAAGTGTGACAGGCAAACCTAGCAGTTACACTGCTGCTTAGGGATTGTTTAAGCACTTGACACATTGGAGGGGTATTCCAGGGACTACATGCTCAAGAAAAAAATACATGAACAAACTTTCTGAGTACCCCTACAGGCTAGAGAAAGTCTTTACTGGAGAGAGAAAAGGTGAACAAACACATGGCTTTGCTTTACTTATAAACTGCCTTAAATTAATTGTCATTCCCCCTTTTTAATGGAAATTTGATCATAATTTGTTAAAAAAAAAAAAAACACCTCAGAATATTGATGCTAATGTCAAAGAATTGTTTGCTAATTTCAAAGAACACCTTTTTCTAATTTGGTATAGAAAATAAAAATAACTGGACCTGGTTAATTATAAAACAAAGTTTAAAAAAGTTATCTATAACAATAATATAATAATATGGAAACTATTAAAGATTCCCAATGATAAAATGTTTGCTTCCTTTACTTTGAGGTCATCACAGATAAGCAGGAATGCAGGCGTAGGACAGATACATAATGGTTGACTAAAACATTTAACCAACTAAGCAATTTAGATGAGAAATAAATGTTTGTATTTTAAATGTCATACTCATTTCAGACATTTTGCTGGATGACTTTTGGAAAGGAAGACATTTATGTGTTCTATGGGCTTTTTGATAAGATTCTTTATGTGAATGTCTTACAGTATGCATTACCTTTAATAAAAGCATAGCTCTTATCAGTGAGATCTATCATTTCTATCTCAAGTTTTTGGCAAATTCCTTTTAGATCCCATTAGCATGATTGAATAGTTTTGAAAACAGAATTTACTGATTTTGCCTGACTGTAAAAATAATATACTTAAATTTAGCTTCTCCTGTGGTATTTATAGTAACTCTGTATATCTTGTTTTCATATAGACATGTGCTGATTCTTAATTATTACCCAAATAGATTGATGTTCATGACATATAATTTTTAAAATATAAATATCTAAAACTTAAAGCTAAATACCACCCATGATCCCTAAAGCAAAATTAATCACTGTTAACATTTAGTGGCTCTCTTCCCATTTATAACTGTATTTATGCATGTATATAATTTATTATAAAATATATTTTATTTAAATTTCATACCCTTTTATAAAATCAACAATGTTTTCTACCATAGTTCTATTCCATTAATATCTTTCAAAACCATTTTAATGTTTATATAGGTATGTTGTAATGCATTTAACAGTGGTATATCTATAACATAGCTAGAGTTTAGGGGTTTTTAACCAAGGGTCCATGAAACTCAGGGGGTCCTTGGAAAGATTTCATGGAGTCTGTGAACTTGAATTGAAAATAATCTACTTGATTAGATGTTCAACATGATAGGCGTGTTGCCTTGTCAAATACTACACCACAGTTTAACATTCTTATTCAAGATAACAAACTGCACATGAACATGTCTTTAAAAAATAATTGAACTTGAACATTCCTATATTTTTTATGTACTGGATTATTATTTAATATGCTAAGAAAGAAGCACATATGTATAGTATTTTATCATATGTTTTTATTTTAGTAACTGTATCTTAATATATGTAACTGATTTCCTTTGTAATTTTATTTTATTCATTTAAAAACATTATTCATACAACCAGCAAGGTGGCGGCAGATTAAGGGGCTTCTAGAGTCAGCTCATGCTACAGGGAAGTTAGTAATAACCCAGAGCTATCAAAAGCACCTGTTGGGGGGCTCCAGGAGACCAGAAGAACATGCTGCAACATCCTGGAAAAAATGGAAGGAGGAGACTGCCCATCTGCAGAGAAGATGCGTAAGTAGAGCACAATACGTCCCGGAGGCCGGTGCCCATCCTTCACTGGCAGCACAAGCCACCTTGGCAGCTATACCGTGGCTGGAATTGGAAGCTCCACTTCCCCAAAATGGGGGAAGAAGAGACTGTTGGGCACCAACTTCAGCTACTGATTAGTAAATTTCGTGGGCTAAAGTATAATCCTAAGAACAACTAAAATTTGAACCAGCCCAAGTTGGAAAGAGGCCAGTAGCTGCCATCTTAACTCTGCCCATGGAACAAGGAGAAGTGGGGCTGACTGAAAACTGAAAACTGAAAACCACAGTGCTGATAGGGACCGGCTTCTTTCCATCCAGATTGGATTGCAGCTCTAGCCTAAGCCCCAGGCTCAACTCCGGCAGGTAGGAAGCTGGAGAGCCCCACCAGCCTCTCTGTGTAATTGCAGGAACATATGGCTGGCACAGACTGAATACTCGGAAATCAACCTGGGCAACTGCAGTCATATTGGACCCATACAACATAGATTGCTGCCCATTCCTGTAGCTCCATCCCTGCCCCAGGTAGGGGAGAAAGGGACATGAAGCTTCATCAATCTCTCTGGGCAACTACAGTCTAGGCCCATACAACTTGGATTATTACACACAGCTGTGGCTCTGTCCCTACCCCTGGCAAAGGAGAAAGTTGGGAGAAGCTTCTTGGGTACTGGAGCAATGAGGGCAGCTTGAGCCTCCACAGCTTGCAGTACCAACTGCATCCTTGGTTCCTACTACACAACCAGCAAAAGAGAAAGGGCAAGAAAACTCTAAATTAAAAAGAGAAACTGCACCCAGAATAAATACATCTAGTAAGCTAGATGCCAAGACACCAACAAAAAATTAAATTCCACACCAAGAAACAGGAAGTTATGGCCCAGTTAAAGGAACAAGATAAGCCTCCAGATGACATAAAGGAGTTGGGACAACTAATCATAGATGTTCAAACAAATCTCCTTAATAAATTCAATGAGATGTCTAAAGAGATTAAGGATATTAAGAAAATATTGGATAAGCAAAAAGAAGAATTTGTAAGATACGTAGAAAAATAGCAGATCATACCAGAACAAGGTTTAAGAAATGAAATAAAAAATACACTGGAATCATATAATAACAGATTTGAGAAGGCAGAAGAAAGGTTTGGTGAGCTTGAAGAAATGGCCTCTGAAAGTGAACACGCAAAAGAACAAATAAACAAAAGAATGGAAAAAATTGAACAAATGATGCAAGAGATGTGCAAGCATATGTATCATGGGTGTCCCAGAAGGAGAAGAGAAGGGAAAAGGGGCAGAAGGAATAGTAGATGAAATAATGGTAAAAAATTTCCCAACCCTATTGAAGGGCATAGCTATTCATGTCCAAGAAGTAAAACATACTCCCATCCAAATAAATCTGAATAGACCAAGTCAAGAAAAATACTAATCAGAATGTCAAATGCCAAAGACAAAGAGAGAATTCTGAAAGCAGCAAGAGAAAGGCAATGCATAGCATATAAGGGATATCCAGTAAGATTAACTGCCAATTTCTCATCAGAAACCATGAAGGCAAGAAGACAGTGGTATAATATATTTAAGACACTGCAAGAGAAAAACTTCCAGCCAAGAATCTTATATCCAGCACTATTGCCTTTCAAAGATGAGGGCAAGTTTAGAATATTCACAGATAAACAGAAACTGAGAGAGTTTGTAATCAAAAGACTAGCTTTGTAGGAAATTCTAAAGGGTGTGCTACTGTCTAAAAAGAAAAGACAGGAGAGAGAGGCCTGGAAGTGAGTCTAGAAATGAAGATTATATCAGTAAAAGGAACTAAAAGTGTCAAAAGAGTCGTGAAAATAAAATATGACAGATAAAACCGAAATATTTTGGAATAAACTTAATGAGCGATGTAAAGCACTTGTATTCAGAAAACTACAAATCATTGTTAAAAGAAATAAAAAACAATTTAAATAATTGGAAGAACATTCAGTGCTCATGGATTGGAAGATTAATATTATTAAAATGTCAATTCTACTCAAATTGATGTACAGATTCAATGTAATTCTGATGAAAATCCCAACAGCATTTTTTAAATAAATGGAAAACATGATTATCAAACTTATTTGGAATGGTAAGGTGTCCTGAATAGCCAGAAACATCTTAAAAAGGAAAAACGAAGTTGGAGAACTCTCACTTCTGGACTTTAAGTTGTATTACCTAGCTACAGTGGTAAAAACAGCATGATACTGGCATAAAGATAGACACTCAGATCAACGGAACTGAATTGATGGTTCAGAAACAGACCCTCACATCTATGGTCAAGTGGTTTTTAACAAGCCTGCCAAACACACCCAGCTAGGGCAGAACAGTCCATTCCATAAATGGTAGTGAGAGAACTGAATATCCATAGCCAAAAGAAGGAAAAAGGACCCCTATCTCACACCTTATACAAAAATTAACTCAAAATGACTCAAAAACCTAAATATAAAAGCAAGAACCATAAAGCTTCTGGAAGAAAATGTAGGAAAATATCTTCAAGACCTGGTGGTAGGTGGTAGATTCTTAAAGTAGATAAGAGGAGGACTGAGATGGACTATTGATGTTTAATATATGTAGATGTTTTAATTAACTTTACTGTAAAAGTGTGGAAATGTATAGAGTTGATGGTAACACATTATAGTGAGTAACAGCTGGTTTATAAATGGAAATGTGGCTGAAAAGGGTAGTCTAGGGATGTAAATGCCAATTGAAAGAAAGCTAATGAATAATCTAGAGACTGACTAACACAATAAAGTCAGAGGTGGATGAGAATTGTGGTTGATGGTACACATGCAAGAGTGTCCTTTGTGAGCTAGAGCAGATATACATCACTATTGCAGGATGGTGGGAATGTGGAGAAGCAATGGAAAAGTACAACTGGATTGACCTATGGACTGTGGTTAACAGTAATAATGTAATATTCATGCATCTATACCAAAGATATACTATGTTAATAATGGGGGAGTATGGAAAAAGTGTGCCAAATATACGCTATGGGCCTGGTAATAGTCTGATGATATTATGTCGTAATCTGTAACATATGTTCTACCACAGTGCGGTATGTTGATAGAGGGGTGTTGTATGGGAATTCTGCACATGTGTGTGGTTGTTTTGTAACTTTACAACTTGTCATAAAAATATATTTAAAAAATAATAATTGGGTGGATTAGGGGAAAATACACCTAATGTAAAATAAAGACTATAATTAGCAGTAAGATTTTGACAATATTCTTTCATAATTTGTAACAAATGTCTCACAACAATGCAAGGTGTTGGTGGTGGGTTAATGTATGGGACCCCTGTATGATGTTATGCATGTTTGAATTGTAAATTCACAACTTTTACTATACATTTGTTTTTTATGTATGTTCATGTATAAATGATATAGTAATAATAATAATAATAATAGGCTGGGTTTGGGGAAAAATACACCAAATGTAAGATACTCTGGTAAGTAGTAATATTTTGAGGGTGCTCTTTAATCAGTAGTTAAAAATGTTTCACGACAATGTAAGGTATTGATGGTAGGGTGAGGTCAGGTATGAGAGCCCTGTATGATGTTATGTATGTTTGTTTTATATTACTATACACTTATTGTTTATGTAGTTTACGTATGAGTGATATACTTCAGTAAATTAAAAAAAAAAACATTCTTGTGGGGTCATGTTGTTGTGGGTATGATATATTTATTAAATAAAACACAGCATAGTATGGACTTAGTATTATTTTTATTTTGATGTAGCATGTTCTGAGTGCAGGGGATAACTGCCTGCAAAAAGGTTGGTAAGGATGGCAGAGATGGTTTTATGATGCCATGAGAAAACTCGATTTTCTAAATGTTTGCTGAAAATGACTGAACAGATGCTGAACCGTGTTAGGTTATCAGGTATTGGAATTATGGGAAAGTTATAATATGTAATTTTGAATAATCCTAAAATTTACTTTAAAGACATGCCATTGTTCAGTGTCATAAAACTCTCTGGTGTCTCATTCTGAGAAGGCAAAGGTGTCCATGAAACAAAACAGGTTAAGAAGCCCGCTATAGATGAATCAAAAGGTTGTAAAAATGCCCCAGATTACGTGCATCCCAAATCTATTTGGCCATTTTTCTCTCTCTGTTACTGAGAGACCTAACCTGTTGTTTCTTTCAGCTTTAGAAACTTCTACTCATCCCCCCAATTCTGACTTCCCTTTCTCCCTGAACTCATAGTGGAATTCGGTACAGTGGAATTGTGTGCAAGCAGCACACATCACTCCTTCTCATTCAGTCTTCTCTCTTTAATATGGAATCTAGCATTAAACATATAGATGGAAAAAAAAATGCCCTAGTAGGCCAATATCTTACAAAGGAACCCAGTTATCGGAATGGCTCAGTGGAACAGAACTGCACACACCAATTCATTCCATTCACTACAGAAATACTGTGAAAGAGAGAAAGACACTTTTTTTTAATGCTATGTTATATTGGTTCTCTTTGTTGCAATAAAATTAGCCTACATCTCCTATTTATAAAGTCTTTCATTTTCCACAGTATTTTAACTTCAGCTTAGTTCTCTGCCCTTATAAATCACGTATTTGTCATATAAGCATGTAACTTCAGTGCACAATAGACCCTGGAATTTACAAGACAAATTTCTTCTTTTTGCAAAAGCAGAAACTTAATTCCAGAGTAGTCAGAAGACTTGTCCAATATTACACAGGATTAGAGCTTTCATATCCTGGTTTCTAATAACGTATGGTCTCTACTAACCTAAAATGCAAGAGCAGAAAAGAGGAAGAAATTCAATTCCAACTACTGTCACCTGAAATTCATAATGGTCTTGGAAATTTTATTCTTCTCCATTTTTACCTCTTTTTAAGGACTATTTTATTACTTTCCAGTACACTCAATTGAATTGTGCTAGACTGAATAATTATAGTTCATTTATTCAACATTATTACACACTTGCAGTAAAAATTATACTGTGCCACTTGCTCAGGAGACATTGGTGGGCCTGCCACAAAAGAGCTGACCTTTGGTAGACAGGCAATTTCAATATAGTGTGATCAGTATAACGAGCCATATATGATAGTATAAAAAATAAGGCATTATGTGCTTCATGATTGCAGACCCTAGCCCAGTCATAGAAAACTCCCTGGACTAAACAGTACCAATACCAAATCAGAAAGAAAAAGATGTGGAGGTGAAGGAGGAAGGAGGGTACATATAAAGATATAAAGAAAATAATGTACCAACTCTTCTTGCCTCCTTAAGATGTATGACTTGTTTTACCCTGCCCATATTCTTTTTTATCTTAATCCAATTACTATTCTAAGCAATATGATGGTGCTTGTCACAGCAATAGAAACGTAAAATTCTATTCATTCTTATTGACTTCATTCAAAATTTGCTAGAAGAAAACTTCATTTTACACACGATTTACATCCCTTATTTACCATATGATTATGGCTCTCTACCAAAGTGAAATATATGTTGTTTAAATTTATGGACTTTTCATATGTGAAAAATATGGTTTGAAAGTGCTTTTGGCTCCTTAAAGACAGGTGAGGCATTCAGTCATTTGTCTAAATATGAGTACTGAAAAGTAGAGAGAGTAAATGGGCCTTTAGTGTGGTCTCTAGGTCATATAATCACCAATTTTTTGCAGTCTCTACATTGAAACAAGATAGTTTCTGATTGATGGCACAAGAGCAAACTACTTTAGATATTGTCCTCCTTGTACCTCCCAAATTCTTAAATATAGGTGTTGAGGCTGTTACATTTTATTATATGTTTAAACAATGACTAACGTGATTTATGTTCCAGGTTTTGTGATGAAATTAATACACGTATTTATTTTACATGCCTTAAAATATTACCATAAACTTTAAAAATTATTTTATATGAATAAAGGACTATCAAGTAAAACATATTTGAAAAGAAAGATATAGTACCTACAAAGTGATGATATGAAACATATATAGTATATCAATATAAGGAAACCTTAATTTCAAGGACCTATAGAAAGTTCAATAAGAATATACCCTTTGGAATGATTGATATTTGAAAACTTTTAACCTGACATAAAAAGTTTCGGCCAACAGATAGTTGGTATAAACTATTAAAAACATCTACCTATGTTCTCCCTATTATTACATAAAAATATGGTTATTATTAATGCAGTTCAAAGGAAAAATATTTGAAACAAAGAAGAAAATGAAACACTCAGAATTAGGGTAAAATTCCTGTTCTGAGTAACTTAAAATCTAAGACAAGACCAAATGATTATATTTAGGTGGTTCCATTATAAATTTAAAAATTACAAAATGAAAATGTTTCACTAAAAGTGTTTAATACTTTAAAACCCAAAGATATAACTAATATAATGATATAGATGCAATTATTGTATATAGAACATTTTCTGTTTAATTAGAAATTTTGAATTTTAAAATCAAAATATTGAAAAGGAAAATAAAATTCTTTTTACAAGGAGCAAAAGAACCAAAGATTGTGATGTTTTCATGGCTATTAAAATGTTAAGCTTTGTTTCCATTCAGGTTTTTTGGGGGGGCTGTGTTTTTCTTTCCACTTAGAGCAACCATTTGATTAATGGACATCATTATTCATTACTGAGAAATTTAACAGTTATACCAGTTAAGTATAAAAAATAGCAAAACAACAATAAATCACCTTATTTACTCAGTGTTTCGTGTAAGACCATATAAAAATAAGCAAAGTTTAAAAAATAATTTAAAAATATACTATATAGTGTATTAACTGTACTTGGAATAGCTACTTTGACCAAATCCATGAAAGATTGCTCCCAATTATTTTAAATTTCAAATTCAAGCGTTACAATTTAATATTAATGTTGCTTCTGTTTGATAAATTTATTTACTCACCTTCAGTCCCACTCTACCAAATGTCTCATTTTTACACAGTGATTGAATCTATTACATAAATACCATCCTCAAGGGACCTGCTCAGGTATCTGAAGAACTCCACTTGTATTCATCACTCCCCCGCCAAAAAAATGTTTCCTAATGGTTGCAATTCCAAAAAGGCTAGGATGGACATCATAAAATCATGCTTATTAGAATTCTGAGCACCCATTATGAGAAACATTGGAATCATAAATGGTCAGTTGCTGAATTTATCCCTCCAGGAGCTATGCAATTTATTGCAAATTCATGTGTGGTTGGGGTTGCCATATTTAGCAAATAAAAATACAGGATGTCCAGTTAAATTTGAATTTCAGGAAAACTAAGTGAATGTGTTTTTAATGTTATATACCCCATGCACTATTTGGGATATAAATATTTTAAATAATTATTCATTGTTTGTCTGAAACTTGAATTTAACTGATCATCCTATATTTTATCTGGCAGTCCTATGTGTGGTGTGCTTAACCAGATAGCTAAGCCTCTGCCTTGGTCAATTTTAATCCTTTCTTGTATTAATCTGCCAAAGGGTGCCAGTGCAAAGTACCAGAAATCTGTTGGCTCTTATGAAGGGCATTTATTTGGGGTAAAAGCTTACAGTTACAAGTCCCTAAAGAGTCCAACTCAAGGTTGCTTTCTTACCAAAGTCAGTTGCCACATGTTGAAGCTATTAGGTATCCAAGCCTTTAAGCAATAGAATCCCTATAAGTTTGTGTCTTCCATTTACATCTATATATATATTTTTCATTAATATTGTGTTTGTTAATACACTGATAACTTGAATTATTTTGAGATTGATTTCAAGAATATCAAGCAGCACCCTTTAAAAATTAGTACACAAAACAGGAAATACAACACTTAATATTGTACTAAATTGATTAGGCAAGAGACATCATCTGTCCTACTTATACCCCTTTCTAAACAGACACTGCCTTACTCAAGCACCTGCTATTTAGGCTGGTTTTTTTCAAACTTTATTTCAAATTCAAAAAATCAAATAACAGACAAAAGGCAGCTTAGCAAGTTATGAAAGAATTACTCCACAAAAGTTCTGTCCAGGCACTTTTATCTAATCCTAAAATAAACTCGATTGTTTCACTACTGTTCAGAAAGATGCAATTCTCAATTGTTTTTACTTCATTTTTTTCTGTCTACTTCAGGTAAGAGTATTTCATTTGGTTTCCATAGCCTAGGATATCTTCTAAGGACTTACTACTAGTAATTTCTCTGGGTTCCTACTCAGCCATTTTAAAAATTGTTAAAATTTCAACATTCAAATTAATGAAGTTAATACTCAGAAATGTATAATATACATTTTATACATTGGGAAAGTTTAAATTAAGTGATACATGTTTAACTTTACTCATGGCAATCCTAAACTTCCACCCCAAATGAACCACCACCAAGAAATGCATATGGTTCCTCTGTATACTCGCTATCTACCTGTCACCTCTCATGTTCAACTGCTGCGGTTTCCATGTGATCACTGGATGTATATGTGTTTGTGTTTTTGTGTGTGTGTGTGTGTATCAATTTTCCACACTTGAAATTACCTGGGTTTATGTGAATTATCCCAAAATAGTCCGTGCAGTTTTCCAAAATGGAGAATCCCATATTCAGTCTTGCATCCCTTGTACAAGGAACAACTTGGAAAAATATTGAAGCTTATTAAAATATATGTTTTGAATCAATGATGTTTGCTCCAATATCTTTCATTCTACTTCAGTATAGTCAAACATTTTCATTTGATGAGGTTCTACTTCAAATCTTTATTTCCTGATTATTGATGTTTCCTTCTATTTAAAAAATCTTTTATTTTCACACTAGTTTTTACATATTGCATAAACTCATTACTCTAGCTCCTTATATGTATGCAGGTTAGGCTGGAGTACATAGTCTTTCAGGTTGGCTTTGCTCTCCCCACTTAACAAGAGTGTATACATCACCTTGGATCTGAAAACAATGTGCTGAAGGGAGGCGGTGCATTAGCTCATGTGGCAGGATGTCTATTTCCCCTCTTATGAGACCTTTCCAATTCCAGTTCCAGTTTGTGAACTATTGCTCTATATTTTTTTGTGTCTAGGATATTCTTCTCTAATAAAAATCAAATACATGTGGGTAAGACTCACATATTCATTTGGCCAGTGTATCATTAAGTATGTACTGGATACTTACAATAAACAATTCACTATGTTCCACAGAATGAGATAGGCATGCAACTTGTTAGGAATTAGTTCACAATGTAGGAGGGCAAATAAGACAACAGGATACATAAATGAAGTAAAATTAAATGTTTAAAAAAATACCAATAGCATAAATACAGAACAAACAAGGAAGACATGTAATCAGGTTGAGAAAGATCAATAAGGAAATGAAAGAAATGTCATTTGACTCAAGCTCTGAACATGGATATTATCCATAGGAAGAGATGAAGGAAGGGAGAAGAGTGAATATCAGCATGAGATTAAATAAAGACAAAAACACAGAACATTTTGGAGGAGATACTTTAGATGGTGAATGGAAACACAGACATGGACTCTGAGCCCCAGAGTGGAATGAAAACTGGCCCTCTGACAAAAATAGTTGCTCATGTAAATGATGGATCAGAGCGTTTTAATTAATAATCTGGGCCCAGGCCTCTGTTTAGACTTCATCTTCCATCAGTCCATCTCTCTCACCTCTTCCCAGAGACTCAGTACTTACTGCCATTCCCAAGACAATCCAGCCCCTTTTACAATCCCTTTGCTAGTCTTTCTTCCTTCTCTATCTGACAAATTGCCTTTTTTTGTGCATCATTTTGGATACATTACATTGTTAAAAACAACAACAACAAGTAAACCAATTCAAACTAGCTTTAAAACCAATGAGAATTTATTGATTCTTGTCATTGGAAAAGGAGAGTTTCAATTCCAAGCTAATTTACTGTCTCTCAACTGTCATTGATGACTGAGTTTCTTTCTCCTGTGTCCACTTTATGAGGTGATATAGCTATCAACATTATTCCAAATTCATCTCAAAATCACACCTGCCTTCTTAAAGGTCCTTTTAAATTATCTGTTATTGTCTCCACTGTTTCACAAAGTTATCTCTTTTTCAACATATCATTACATCACATAATTTTAATAATAGATGCTATAGAATAATATTAACAGACTTGCAAAGACTTAATATTAATTAGAAAGAGGTCTAGTATCTCAGAAAACTTTTGAGTCTTCTACTTCTACTTTCTCCTTTTCTGCTAAACCCCCTAACATAATTTCCCAACATAATCCCTAGAATTTGACTTCCAAAAGTTCCTTTTATATTTGAAGCTGGCTCAGAAGCTCCAAGGGCCATATCTATTTAAAAAGTCATAGGTAGAAATAGTTAAATCACTGCAATTGTTTGTTGAGGGATTTTTTCCTTTTTGAGGAAGCAGACTTAGTGCTTTGTATTCAATGTATTTTTTAATTCATGCACAGCCATGTAAGGTAAGTATTTATTCTCTCCACCTTTTTGATGACAAAACTGAGGTTTAGTGAGACTGAACAATTAGCCCAATGCTATACTGCTAGTGAAAAGGAGAGCTGGGACTTTAGCTCTGACTTCTCTGATGGCAGAGTTAATGCCTATAGCCTCTATCTGTTCATTCATTCATTCATTCATCCACTAAATATTTATGAAGCTTCTACTATGTGACTGGGGCTTTTCTAGAAGCTATGGATTGAGTTATGAATAAGAGAGGCATGTACTTTACATGGATCATACCTGGAATGTAGGTAACACAAACATACACACACAAAGCATAATGGTGATTTCTTTGTAGAGATAGGTAGGATAATGTGGATAAGAGGGAGTGGGGCCCCTCAGAGGATCGGTCAGGGAAGGCCTCTCTGAGAAATTGGTATTTTAAGTTGAGGAAGGACAAGGAGTTGGTCATCTTAAGACCAGAGGATTGGTTGCTTGGTGCAAGCACAACTCTGATTATTGGGACTTACAGACAGGAAAGGGTCTCCAAAGGTGGCTGTTCAGAGAATGAAGTTAGTGCTCTGCAAAGAGGCAGGAAAATGAGGGGCCATTACAGGGTCACAGAACAAAGATATTTCATAACAGAGTTTCTGCTAGGGCCACATGCAGCACATAAATTGGGTCTGATGATGTTACTGTAGGAATGAATTGTATAGCCTGGAGAAGATTACAGTCTGTGATACCATCTGTACATTGTTCTCCTGTGAGGAGGCTTGTTACATTTTAACTTGTGTCCTGGGGCATGCAGGCAGCTACATGCTATGGGCTAAGTTACCCTGAGGGAGGGGAAGCCAGAGCTGGGGGCCCACTGGACTCCCACATCATATATTCCAAGGTAAGGCTCACTGATGGGGTGCCGATTTCCTGGGGTTGTCTGCCCTGTCTATAGTGTCTAGATGTCTCTAGAGCCCTCAGGAGCACCCCTACTTGAGGCACTGTTTACCATGGCAGCTATTGAGATCCTTCTGAGACATGCAAAAGTGTAACCTCTGGAATGACCTCCTGACTCACTTTGAAATCTCTTAGCCACATTTTTGACATTTTCAGGAAGAACTTGTCTCAGGGGCTATGGCAGATTGTTTCTACCAACAGCGCACCCATAGTTAAAGCTCCTAGGATTCAACTTGAGAGGAATATAAATAAACTATTTTTTAAATGAATAAAAATAGCAAGGTCATATAAATTTCCTAAACTTTTCATCACTACCAAGAATGCTGAAATAGTGATAATGATTTCTCTCACCATTCCTACTGATGTTTTTATCTCCTTGTTCTTAAGTTTACCTTCATTAAAATGTCCTTCACACTTTTACCATTTATTCTCCTGACGTTCTGATGTTTATATTAATTAATCTTATGGAATTTCTGTGTTCTATTTTCAATCACATTCATCCTCAATTACACATGCATGAAAGCATGCTTGTCCTTGGTTATCCAGGTCTTTGGTATCTAAACACGTATTCAATAGAGTTTTGATTTTTGCTGATATTTTTTATTCATCTTTTTGATTCTGAAAACTTCTGCAGTTTTGGGATATAGACATAGAACCTAAGAAATTTGAAGGTAAAATATGTTAATACTTGTTTTGTTTTATTTCGGTTGTTTAACATGGCTGTAGGAGATCAAATTGTAAAATGACCCAAAGGGCTTATAAGAAGTAGAACTCTAATGAAGGGATTTGTCACTAACTGATGGGGAGAAGAAGATGCAAGACTGGGGACCAAAACCTTGCCTTTTAAATCACAGGTATGGCCCATTAAGCAACAAATACAAAGGGAGAGAGAGTCCTATCTCAAAGCTAGGGAAAATCTGTTATTCTATATTAGGTTATAATTTATCTTTCATTTCCTTTTATCCGTCCTCAGCACATTTTTACTGATATCTGTGCCTCAGCACAGACCTCATCACATTTTACAAAGACATCTAATGGTGCTGCCTTTATTATTTCTTATTTTGGCTAACATAGTAGCTTCATAACTAAGTCATTATAAACAATGTCTTAACATTTCACCCATTTCATAATTCCTCTCCACCCTTTCATGAAGTGTGGATCACTCAGCCCTTGCTCAAGCAGTTCCAATGAAAGGGAGAGCACATCATATTTTAGGCTGACATTCATTTTTCACACAAATATATCTGGATTGAATACGGAGCCCAATCTTTCATTTATAGTTTTATTTTTTTTAATTAAACTTTTTTAAAAAATTTTGAGCTAATTGTAGATTCACATACAGCTGTAGAAAAAATAATACAGAGAGAACTTACATATCCTTTACCCAGGTTCTTCCAATAGTAACATCTTGCAAACATCAACAGATTATCACAACCAGGATATTGACAGTGTTTCATATAGGATATAGAAAATTATCATCACCATAAGGATGTCCTTGTATTGCCACGCCAACTTTTCCTTTCATACACACACCATCCTTAACCTCTGGCAACAAATAACTATTTTCCATTTCTATAATTTTATTGTGTCAATAATGTTATATAAATAGAATTATACAGCATGTAACATTTTGGGGTTATTCATTCAGCATAAATGTCTGGGTATTCATATAGATGGTTAAGTGTATCATAGTTCATTTCTTTTTATTGTTAGGTAGTATTCCATGGCACCACAGTTTAATGATTCAACCACTGAAGGACATCTGGATTGTTTACAGTTTGGGGCTATTACAAATAAATCTACTATGAATATTCTTGTACAGTGTCTTGGGTGAATGTAAATTTTCATTTCTCCGGAATAAATACCCAGGAGTGCAGGTCCGTGATTAGTTGCATGTTTAGCTTTTAAAAATCAGGAAAAGTGTTTTCCATGGTAGCTATACCATTTTACAGTCTCATCAGCAAACTGTTAGTGATACAGTTTCTCTGCATCATTGGCATTGTTACCATTTTTTATCTTAGCCACTCTGGTAGCTGTATAGTGATAAACTCAATTTGGTTTAAATTTGCATTTCCCTAATGGCTAATGATGTTGAACATGTTTTCATGTACTTCTTTAACAACTACATATCCTCTTGGGTGAAATATCTGTTCATGTCTTGCCCATTTTATAATTGGATTGTTTGTTATTTTTACTACTGTGTTTTGAGAGTTCTTTTATAGTCTAGATATGAGTCATTTGTTGAATATATAAATTTCAAATATTTTCTCCCAGTCTGTAGCTTGTCTCTCTATGTTCTTAACAGGATCTTTCACAGATCTGAAGTTTTTTATTTAAATTAATTCCAATTTATCAATATTTTCCTTTATAGGATGATGCATTTGTTGTCAAGTCCAAGAATTCTACAAAGCCCTAGGTCCTCAAGATTTTCTATGTTTTTTTTTTTTTTTTTATGTCTTATAGTGGTATTTTTTACATTTAAGTCTGTGATCCGTTTAGAGTTAAAATTTTTATCAGATGTGAGGTAGGTTGAGGTTGTTGTTTTAATTATGGACATCCAATGCTCCAGGCATCTTTGGTTAAAAATGTTATACTTCCTCCCTTGGATTGTTTTTGCAATTTGTCAAAAAAGTGAGCTGGGCATATTTGTTTTAGGTTTATATCTGGATTCTCTATAGTGTTCCACTGATCTCTTTGACCTATGCATTATTTAAAAGTGTGTCGTCAACTTTCCAAGTGTTTGGAAGTTTTGCTCTTATTTTTCAGGTTTTGACTTCTACTTTAATTTCATTGTGTTGGACAATATATTCTATATGATTTCAATTAAAAATATAAGGTTTGTTTATTGGGCTAGAATATGGTATATCTTGGTATAAGTTGGTTTTGGGTGTTATTTAGTTCTTCTATATTCTTGCTGATTTACTGTCTAATTGTTCTAATAATTGTTGGTAGAGAGGTAGTAAAGTCTCCAGTGATTATTGTGGGTTTTTTTTTTTTTTTTTTTTTCATTTCTCCTTTCAGTTTCATCAGTTTTGTTGCAGATATTTGCAGTTCTGTTATTTGGTGCATACACATCTATGATTATCACGTCTTCTTTGCTGATTAATCCTTTTATTATACAATGCCCCACTTTGTTCCTGGAAATTTTATTTGAATTTTAAGTATAGTTTATCTGATAGTAATGTGAATTAATACTTATCTGATATTAATCAGATAATTGGGCATGAGCCTCCCTGGTGCAGAGGGATTACTACCAAGTGCCAACCAGCAATGCATTTAGAAAAACCTTGACTAAAATGGGGAAACATTAAACACAAAAGCATTTTTATGGCTAAGAGATTTCAAAGTGAGTTGAAAGGTCATTTCAGAGGTTAAGCTTATGTAGGTCACAGATCTCACTAACTGCCACAGTAAAGAAAGCTTCAAATAGGGGTGTTCCCAAGGGCTCTAGAGACCTCTGGACACTGTAGACAAAGCACTCAGCCCCTTGAAATCAGAACCCCACCAGCTGGCCTTACCTTGGAATATATGGTAATATATTTCCCCAATATAATAGAGTTAGACTCATTTATAATTTACTTATGATTCTTCCACCCCTTTTATTTGAACCTATAATTAGTTCTCTTCCCATTGAATATATATCCCAGAGAGCTAAATCTTCAGTCTGCTCATATGCCAGTTGACCCAGCCAACACCTACTCTGCAGTTCTTCAGACTTACCCAGGAAAACTAACAAAAGCATGATGATGGAAAAGTCCCATCCCAAAAAAACAAAGAGTACAACTGCAAGCAAAATAGTTCCTTCCATCTGCCCCATAAGATCTAAGCCCATCTCAATTTGTAGCAGAGCAGACATCAACCACAGGGGCATTTTCAGGGCATTGGAATTGTTCTGCATGATACTGCAATGACAGATACAGGACATTATATATTTTGTCAAAACCTATAAAACTGTACAGTGCAAAGCATAAGCCATAATGTCAACTATAGACTTTGGTTAGTAGGAATGCTTTAATATTGGTTCATCAATTGTAACAAATGTACCACACTAATGTAAGATGTTACTAATAGTTTAAAATGTGAGAGGGGGAAGGGGTAGGTTATAGGGAATGCCCTATACTTTTTTTTTTTTTTTCCCCACCAGGAGGTCCAGAGATCGAACCCAGGTCCCTCCATGTGGGAGACAGACGCCCAACAATTTGAGCCACATCCAGTCCCCTGCCCTATACTTCTGATGTAAATTTTCTGTAATCTAAAACTTCTCTAAAAATAAAGTTTATTTTAAAAATATGAATACCCCCACATTTTTTTGTATTAATGTCTGTATAATATATCTTTTTCTTTCCTTCTACTTTCAACATGCCTATTCTTATATGTTAAATGAATTTCTTAAAGATAGCATGAATTGGGTCATGTGTTTTAATCTCTTCTGTCAATCTCTGTTTTAATTGGTATTTAGATAATTTATATTTAATATAATTTTTTATATGTTAAGGCTTATACCTGCTACTGCTATTTAAATTTTTTTTTTTTTTTTTTTTTTTTGGCCTTTTAGTTCAACTCTGTTTTTTGTCTCTGTTTTTTTTCCCTCTGTCTTTCTGTGGATTACTTGAACATTTATTAGACTTCTTTTTTGATTTATCTATCATGCTTAGAGGGTATATTTTTGTATAGTTTTTCAGTGTTTGCTATAAGTTTTACAGTATATTTACATAACTTATCATAGTTTGCTCCTATCCTCTGATAAACACCAGCGGGGAGGAAAGGAATGCCTCCTTACAACTGGGTGGGGGTGAAGTCCATGCTCTCCCTGTGGTCTCCACTGACTCTAAGGAGATGGAGCCTTGTCATTGTCCTTTCCCCTACTCAGTCTTTTCTGACTCTACTCTGGCAGGTTGGGGGTGGTTGTAGTACCTCATTCAACCTGGCCAGTGTGGAATTCTAGGTCCCACAACCACCTGGATGAGGGTGGAGCCACAGTTTTTTTGCGGTGTTTGGCTAAGAATAGAGTAGGTATTGTCTACAACTTTTCAGCCTTGTTAAGCTGCTGCTTTCCTGATCCTTTAGCTCAAGAAAGCAAGCTTTTGTTGGGGTTTATTTTTTTATTATTATTTTTTTTTGCTTATGCCTGCTGGTCATTTCTATATAGCCAGGTTCTTCAGGACGATGTCTGGGATTATATGAGGCAAAAGGAAAACCCAGAGAAATTGTCACTGTGTCATTTTTAGGCCCCAAGGTCCCTAGTTTATCTCCTTTCCACTTGTCAGAGTTTCATTGTCTTCATTTTATACATAATATCCAGTGGAAGCAATAAGGGAAAGTGTGTCTATTTCATCTTCCCATAAGGGGATGTCTCTCTCCTACCATCTATAAATGTATACGTCTTCTATTCTGTGATTTTTCCAAGATGTATGTAATTAATTCTCGATTAATAGGCCATTACGCTGCTATAGGGTGAACCACTGTGACATTGTGTCATCAAATGTTGATTGCTCTCTGAAATATTTTTCTTGACAAATTTGAAACAGTCTAATATATCTATTTACTAGGTAGACTATCAAGCCGAGAGGGTTGAACTACTGCAAAGTTTTATAAAATGTGAAAGTAATAGCTTAGAAGCATAGGCTATCATTAAATCACTATCAAGGAATTGGAACATACATAAATGTTGTCTTGTGTATATATATTGGAAGTGAAAATGCAGAGAAGGCAGTCAAGATTTCTACCCTAATAAGGACTCAGGATCAAAGGTGACCAAATGAAAGAATGCAATACCTACATTTTAATATTAACACTTTCAAGCATGTGAACAAAAATATTGATTAGAAAGCAAAGAACACATATACAAACACAGAGAACTACTATTATAGATTAAAATCTCAAAGAAGAAAAAGAACAGAACAGATGTTTGGAACTCAACAATGAAGATCTCCTTTTGGAAATGCAGTGAAATTAAAAGCAATGCTGCTTCCATACATCTGGGATATGATTGCAACAAATTTTACTTTCAGCATTTCCATTGCATAGTTATATCATATGTTGTCATTATAAAACCCAAATATTTTATATCTAAAATATGCATCTGTTCTATCAATAGCACCATTAAATATGAGATGAGGCTTAGCATTACCTATTTTTAAAAACCCAATCCTGACTTTGAGTGATCCATTGATTATTTTAGAAGTGTTCACAAACCATCTACTTAATAACCACTTTGAAAGTCTGGATAAACATCAAATAAAAATATTAATTTTTAGAATCCAACATTTCTTCTTTTTTGAAAATTGAAATATATGCCCATTTTTAGGTTTTGACATCTCTTCACAACCATTTGGTAATATAAAGTGTTTATAATTTGGATCCAGGCAATACCCAAGTGTGGCATTATATGTAGATGCTTAGAATCTGGAGCCCCTTAGTGAAAAAAACTACTCAATTTCTCCAAGCCTCAGTTTTATTATCATAAAATGGAAATAATAAAGTTATCGGATAAATATTTGCAAGAAAAATATATTATATCTAAAGAACTGAACGAACTTACATATAAGAAGTGTAAGGTTTTAGTTGCATACGTAACATTCCATTCCAACAAGAGTCAGAATATTTCCACCAGTCCAAAAGGTTTCATCATCACAGATGGGTCTCTTTTGTCCTTTCCCAGTCAATACACATCCCCAGGGGCAAAAGCATTTTTACCACAGATTAACATTGCCTGTTCTAGATTTTAATGTAATGGAATCAAATTGTTTATGCTCTTTTAGTTCTGGTTTTCTTTGTTCAATATAATGTCATAATGTTTAAAGGATTCATTCATGTTTTTATATGTATAAACAGTACATTCTTTTTCATTGTTCAATATGATTCCATTGTTTTAATATACTACAATTTTTTGAGAGGATCTTTCAGTTTTGGGCTACAGTTGCTATGAACATTTTTATACAAGCATTTTATGAATTATATGCTTTCATTTGCCTTAACTAAATACTTAGAAGAATACTTTCTTGATTATAAGATAGAGGTGTGTTTGCATTTTCCAAAGTGGTTGTACAATTTTGTATATCCACTGATACCCCTTAAACAGAGGAAACTCTTTGAAACTACTGATAAAATGGTGGTCCCAACACAACCATAGCAATTAACATGATACATTTCAATGACTCATACACTTTTATTAAAAGGCAGAGAGTGCAGAATGGATTTAAAAATATCCAACTATATAGTTCTTACAAGAAACACACTTTAAATCTAAATACACAGGTAGGTTTTAAGTTAATGGACAGAAAAAGATATATCTCACAAAGTGTTAACATAAGAATGATGAAGTTCCTATATTAATACTAGATAAAATATATTTAAAAACAAAATTTATTATAATTGATGAGAAGGCCAATACAACAGCAAGTTAATATCAAATGTATTTATGCACCTCAGAATATATGAAGCCAAATTGACAGTATTAAAGGGAGAAAAGGGGATATTCCTTAAACGTAGTTGGAGAATTTAATAGCAATCTCTAAGCAAAAGATAAAACAAACACTAAGAAAATCAGCAATACCAATACTTCTTACCATATTGACTCATGATATGCACTGAATGACTACAAAAACAAAATTCACACTATTTTCAGATGCATATGGTATATTTACTAATATATACCATCTACTGGAACATAAGAAAATTTAAATAAATTTATGGTTTAAAATACAGAGATAATATTCTCTGACCACAAGCATACAAATTTCCACAATGGGAAATTTAAAAATCAACAATAATAACATAATTAGGAAAACCTCAAAATTTGGGAATCAAACAACACATTTATAAATAATCCATTGGTAAAGGAAGAAATATTAAGGGAAATTAAATACAGATATATTTGTATCTATATACATATATGTATATATAAACTGGTTATAATAAAATAAAACATATGAAGATTTCTGGGATGCAGCTATAGCAGTGTTAGAGGGAAATATATTATGCTAGTTACATTAGAAAAGGACAAGGATCTGCATTCAATAATCTATTTTTCCACATTGAGAAATTAGAAGAAGAACATTATTCTTAGAGTAAGAAGAAAGGAAACAATAAAGATAAAAGCAGACAACATAGCAACAGACAATGAACAACAGAAAAAAATCAATTAAACTAGCTCTTTAAAAAGATTTAAAACAGATGAAACTCTAGGTAGATTTATCAAGAAATGAGAGAGAGAAATGGAAAGAGAGGGAGAAAGAGAGAGAGGAAAAAACATCAATTACCAATATCAGTAATGAAAAGAGGGCTAGTACAACAAATCAAGCAGTCTTTACAATAGAAATTAGGAAGTATTATGAACAACATACTTCATAATTTAAATAAAATGTCTTAGAAAGATGAAGATTAGCAAAACTGATCGAAGAACATAGAGAAGACTTGAACAGCAAGATAATAACTCAAAAATTATGATTTTTAATTACAAATCCTACAACTCACATTATACTGAATGGTGAAAAGCACAATGCTGTCTGCCTAAGATCAGAAACAAGACAAAGATTTCTGCTTTCATCACTTGTATTCCTGATTACTGATGGCCTCACAAGGATGACAAGAAAAAAAAGAAAAAGAATATTGTAAAGGAAAAAACAAAACTATCTGTATTTACAGACTTCATAAACATGTACATAGAATATATGATGGAATCTATACAACAGCTACTAGAACTAATAAGTAAATGTAGCAGTGTGGCAGTTTGGCATTGTTTATGAATTCCAAAAATAGATCCTGGGTTATGTTTGTAAGCTGGTCTGTACCTGGGCATGATTAAATTATGATTAGGGCTTTGATTGGGCCATGTCAGTAGCCCAAAGCTATACCGCAGAACAGAGGAGTTGAGCTGGAGTTTTGATGTTGAGTTTTGAGCTGGAGCCCAGGAAGTGAACACACAGGAGAAGAACACAGAAGAATAGACTGCTCCTTAGACATGGCAGAAGCTCTGGGGAGACTGACAGAGCCATTTGCCTGATAGTCTACAGCTGGCCTTGTGGAGAGAGCACAGCTGATGAGCACAGAGAGAAGTGGAGCCCCAGGAAGAGGGGAACCCAAGAAGCCCGAACTCTTGGCAGACGTCAGCAGCCATCTTGCCCCAACACATGGCAATAGACTTTGGTGAGGTAAGTAACTTATGCTTTATGGCCTGGTAACTGTAAGCTTCTTCCCCAAATTAATACCTTCTATAAAAGCCAACAGATTTCTGGTATTTTCCATCAGCATCCCTTTGGTCAACTAATACATAGCATTGTCAAGGATACAAAGGCAATTTGCAAAAATCAGTTTTATTACTATATTATTGCAAAGAATAATGATAAAGTTAAAAGCATGAAGCAATATAATTTACAACAACATAAAATATTGAAGAATAGATTTAACACACTATGTACAAAATCTGAACTTGGAAAACTAGAAAAAATTGCAAATGAACACCTAAATAAATGTAGAATGGAAATGTATTAGAAAACTCAATATTATTAAAATGGCAATAATTTCCAAATTGATGTATATAGATTTTATACATCGCCAATCAAAATTATACAGAAATGTTTTGAAAACATTTTCAAGGTGGTACTAAATTTTATATGGAAAATCAAAGGACCTATTATAGCCAAAACCATTTTGAAAAAAAAACACAAAAAGGTGAAAGAACTTATGACCTGATCTCAAGTCTTACTATAAATCTGTTGTATTGACAGAGGATAAACATATGGAACAGTGAAACAGATTAGCTAGTCCAGAAATACACCCACACAAATATTGTCAATTAATTTATCACAAAGATGCCAAGGTAATTCAGCAGAGAAACAGTACTAGAATAACTAGATAGATATACAGGAAAAAAAAAAAAAGCCACAATCTTACCTCCCAGCATATAAAAAAATATGGTAAATGGTTCATAGACTCAAAACATAAGAGCCAAAACCATAATACTTCTAGAAGAAAGCATAGGAGGAAATTTTTGTGATAATGGGTTAAGTAAGATTTCTTAAACATGACCCAAAAATCATATAACTTAAAAGATAATAATAAAACCAACTTCAATACATATTAAAAGTTTACTATTCAAAAGATACAATTAGAAGTAAAAAAGGTCACCCATAGACTGTGCAAAAAATATTTGCAAAGCAACAGTTTGTTTCTAGCATATATAAAGAAATTTTCAACTAAATAATGAGACAAAGGACCCAATATAAAATAAACAAATATTTGAACAGATACTTCACAAATAAGTTAGAGGGATGGCCAATATGACTTATTCTCAACACATGAGAAGATGCTCACTATAACTTATCAGGAAAATGCAACTTAAACCCACAAATAAATAGCTCCCCCCCCACACACACACACACACATACTAGAAGGGCTAAATTCAAAAGACTAGAAAGTATTGACAAGGGTAAGGAGCAAATGAAGCTCTCACTCTTTACTTATGGAAAAACATTATGGCAGCAACTTATAAAGCTAAACATCCACTTATTAAATGACCCAGGAATCCCACTATTAGGTATTTTACCAAGAGAAATGAAAATATATGCCTTCAAAATGCCATGTACACAAATATTATACCAGATCTATTTTATTCATAATAGGCAAAAACTGGAAACAACTCACATCTCCATCAACTGAAGAATGAAAAAACAAATCATTGTAGATCCAAAATAAAGAATACTAATAACCAACAAATAGGAATAAAACATGGATGAATATCAAAACTATTTTGTTAAGTGAAAGAAGTCAAGCAAAAAAGACTACATCCTGTATGATTCCATGTGAAGAAATTCTTCAAAAGTCAAAACTATAATTATAGGACATCAGTTGTCTAGGATTTGAGGTCAAGAAAGGGCACTGACTACAGAGGGGTACAAAGAAAATTTTAGAGTAATAAAAGTATTCCATAATTTTATTATGATGTATTTAAATGACTAAATACAATTATCAAACTGTACACTCAAATGTGTGAATTTTGTTGTATGTAAAATATGCTTCAATTTCTTAAAAGTCTGATATTTCATTGAATTGCTTTGGTTCTAACTGGATCTGGTAACTATATCAGAACAAATCAATGGATTGATTTGAGACCATTTTGGACTAAGTCAACTGGTCTTTCCTTGAAAAGAGTCAAGACCATCGTATTTGGAAGATGTGAAATTAGGGGAGCTTACGATCCAATAAGTGAAATATTGGGTGGGTCTCCAGAAAAGGTAGTATCATTCAGACACTTAGGCAAATTCTGCTTAAGCTATAAACTTACCTGTCTCACACCTGGTCCATAATGGTTAAACAGGAGAATACTTACTGCACTGGGCACAAAACCTTTTAGCAAATTACAAGAATTGTTAAATGGATGCTGGATAGCCAAAGACACACACACACACACACACACACACATGCACAGAGGAATGAGTCACATCTATAGATTATCACAGGGCCTTAATACAAAGAACATTAGACCACTGACTGCTACTAAACATTGACATAAAAGGAACTGAGAGATGGACATCTTTTTGTGTCTCTGAGAGAATACAACCCTCAGGCAATCATAGCCAGCACCTAATATCAACAACTGTCATTAATTTACATAGAGGAATAAAACCTCGTTGGTGTTTGAGTTCCACTTATCCTCTGATTAAAAGGTATATTAGAAGGACCTGAGGGTGTGGATTTTTTGAATAACTATTTGTGGTTATACTCATATCTCTGGGGGAAGTTCTGCTTCTTCCCTCACTCTGAGAAAGAACAACATTGGCAAAGACCAAATCAGGACACAATCAGGACACAACGCTAAGAGGTGAAGTGTTTTTCAGTTTGTGGAACCGATAATTTAAAGTCTCAAACCTGGCATTGTTGCTTTGGAATTTTCTTCTTCACTTTTGAGATTTCTTTGCCTGCTCCTTGCTCCATTTCTTAGTTTCTATTTTGATGAATAAAAAATTATGTAATTTAGTTTTGCAATTGTTCTTTATTTAAATATCTTAACCTTGAGGAGACAACTAACATATATGCAGAGGGCTAGGCCTAATAAGTGACCAAGAAGTAATTTTTACTTTGGCAAAGTCATAACATATCCTTCATTTGTCATTGGAGTTTTCACCCTTCGCTATTTTCTTTCTGTACAGTCTCCCTAGTCCTATTGTAGGATATTTAGCAGTAGTTTACTTTTAGCACATCAGGAAGAATCTGAGGATATTTGTATTTCTGGGAATATGACTTTTAGAAGAATCTATTCCTGGCTTTGGCCTACAAGGGAATAAACCCCCTATTATAAGGTGCAAATAACTATTATTTGAATAAAACTACTGTCATTACATATCAAAAATAGTTTTTAAACCTGAGTCTCTTTTAAGAGAAAGTAGTTAACCTCCCTTTTTTCCTTTATTATTCAATAAAAATTATTAAGTGCCTGCCTTGCATGAGAAATGCAATTGGAAAATGCTAAATATTATACATATATTATTTCTAAGATCACAACTCTGCAAAGTACAGATTATCCTCAGTTTAGAATTTTTATTTAAATTAACAGTCAGAGTCAGAAAACTGAAGCAATTTTCCCACGAACACACAGCATAGAAAGGAGATTGGGATTTAAATCTTGGTCTAGCATTCATAGGATGAAATGACCATCAAGCCCCAAAGTGAATCCACTTCATGTTCGACATTGGGCGAGGACTACTGAAGGAGATGCAGTCTTTGCTTTCAAGGAATGCATTTTGCAGTAGAACAGATAAAATACAAGTATTTTAAAATATGTAAATATCAATCTACAGGCCTAAAGAGAGTATAATGGAGCTTAGAGGGGCAAGGACCGAGAGAGGGCTCTCTGTAATTCAGACAAGTTCTACACTTCAGGTTGTTCTGCTTTTCCAGGTATCAGGTCACCACTGGGCCCAAGTAAAGAAGAGCAAATGTATCCGCCATTTCCCACACCGTCTGCACCATTAGTCTCCTTTTCCCTCCTTTTTCTCCTCCTGGAGAAAAGTATAAAAACATCACTTCAGCCCTGACAACCCTCCAGCCAGTATGAACCTGCATCCTTCCTTTGTTAGATCAGTGCTTGTGTTGAAACAGAAAAGTAGTCATTCAGGAGGTTGGAAGGTATTTTATAATGAAATGAAAAAGTTTTTATGTCAAAAAAAGGTTCTATGAAAAGCCAAAATACAATAAAAGAATAATAAAGCAAATTTAAATGAATAGTGGTCCCCTTCCCTCAATAAGTCAAATGTGCAGGTGTGACGTTAAAATGGGAAGATCTATATGGAACAGTTAGACATGAATAACAATCATCACACTGTGCACACAGCATTTGACTTGGGGATCTTGCTAAAGGATCAATGAATTCTGATGGATGTAGCTTCAGTTTGTACCAATTTTTGCAAGCCTTAGTTGGTGAGGTTTTATTTTCATGTATTTTGTTCCTGTGCTAATTTAAAATGCTACAAAGAAGGCTAGAGGCATGAAATCAGTAACTTGGCACTTACATTCAAGATAGGTTTGACCAAACAGCATTATTTATTTTGGGCTACCACTAAGGTGGATAAACTATTTGTTGGTCACTTGAATGAAGAGTGAAAGCATACAAAGGTGAGAGAGCTCAGTGCATTGCAGCCATGTTGCCTGGGATTTGCTTTCACAGTTGATATATTACAACACCAAGCAGAGGGGAGACATTACCTGTCATGCTTTGTTTTATAATAAACAAAAGAAAATGAAAAAGGGACATCTTGATACATATGATTCATATTATGGTGACTGAATACATTTTGGGGATATAAGGTAGGTTCTGAGGTGAGAGCACATAAGGCCTCCAAAGGTTTATGGCTACCTCGAGTCTGATTTTGTGCAGTCCTCTCACACTCCATTTCCACCCAGACCTCACTCATCATTCTAGTCAACTGAACTTATTTTAGCTCCTCATTATGACAAGCAAGTTTGAGGGGAAGCGGGAGGTGGAGGGAGTCTGGTGGCCTTATGTCCATAATTCCTTCTATCTGGAATGTGCTCTAGCCTCCCATACTTGGTTGACTCATACTCATCCTTCAGTTCCCAGTTTAGATGTCACTTCCTCTAGGATTCCATCTCTGATCAGCCCTATCTGGATTCAGTGGCCTATGTCTTCCTTTAGCAGCTAATGCTCCCCTCCAATATCAATAACTGCTACACAAAGATTAGTTGTCCAGCTATTGTTCTCCCCATCTAGAACATAAGTTCTGGAAAGGCAGGGACAGAGTCTGGCATAGCATCTGACATTTAGTAGGCTCTTCAAAAGATATTTGTTGAATAAAAATGCAATACCCTTTGCCTGAAATGAATTTATATTCCATAATAGTTTTTCATCCTCACCTAACCATCTATTCCATTATTTTGAGCAAACTCTCACACTAGTCTCTTAAAAAAAAAAAAATCCATTTTAAGAACAATTTCATTACTCCAAAAGGAAAAACTCCACACCCCTTAGTAGCCACCTCTCGATCCCTCTATCCTTCCCCAACCCTACATAACCACTATTCTAATTTCATCATTATAAATTGATTTATATTTCCATTTTATATAAATGGAATCATACAATATTTTCTTTGAAACTAATGTATGTTAATATTATACGATGTCAATATCAGACAAAAAAAGCAAAAACATTATGCTAAGTGAATGAAGCCAGACACAAAGTATTACATATTGCATACTAGTCTACTAATTACATATTTGTTTATATTATATCGAGTTTTCAGGTTGCTTGAATGATCAAACTGACCTATAGTACCAAGCATACAACAAATTATGTGTGAGGACCTAGTCCATATCTCTTGGACTGATCTTTTTTTTTTCTCTCTCTCAAATTTATCCTACCTCATAGGAAACATTATAAAAAATAATGGTCCAAAAATTCTAGTTACAATATACTTTTCTTTATGAAAATTACTATAATTTTAAGGCAATGATAGTGCCTCTATACTGGTTTTTCAAAGTCTTTCCCTATTATATTTCATTGTTTTTTCCTAAGATTATTAAATGATTTTAACACATTCATTTTAATCTGCATTTGAAAAGAGTAACTGATTGATATCTCAAATGGATGATGAAAATTAGGATACATTTCTTCTCTATAAACATTAAGTTCCTGCATCAAGAGTTTCACAAACATGAAACAAGTCCTTTCTGCTACGTATACAAAGAACATAAGGAAAAAAACTGTGTGGTGTGGGAGAAAACAGGAATTAGAGACAAGGATTCAAATCTTGGCTGTCATTGAGAATCCATGTATCTTGGGGCAAGTTGCTTAAACACAACACTGAAAAAAAAGACAAGGATTGCAAACAATGTATACAAGACAACTAGAACAATATTTAGTTTCTTGTTAAGAATTCAGTAAGAACCAGAAATTGTTATTGATGGAGATTTTGAGCTGTATTTATAATATATTAATGATATGTTCCTGAAAATGTTTCCTACATGACAATGTTCTTTATTGAAAATATTTTCATAATATTGACCTTAAGTATAATTGGAACCTTATCTCTAGGAAAATGCCTTAGATATTTTATAAACCCAGAAACAATTTTAAATCAAATGTTTTAAGAAGAAAAAAATGACAGTTTTCTTAAATAATTAAAAATGATCATGGTCATAGATGATCAATATAAAGAAGATGCGTTACTTTTATTTTTGGTGCAGTAGCTTAAAGGTCCAAAGCAAAATACTCACACTTTATCTCTAGAGAATCTATTGGACTGAAATATCAATCATCCCATGATCTTAATAGACTATACTGAAAAATTACACAAAAATTTAAATTGGAACTTTTCTGCCATTTGGAAAATGGACTTTAAATGAAGCTAATAAGCTAATTTGATTTTTTTAAAAAAAAATAAACAGTTATATTCATTCAGAATGTCTTGCTGTTATTTCAAAACCCTAGTTTCTTCTTCTTTCATATGATAGATTTAATCAATATAATGTCATTGGAACCTTGCAACTATAATAGCCCCTGGGGATTCATTTATCTGATAGCAAAGAATGTACCAGCGTTGCTAATAATGACATTGGCCACCACAAAATATTGGCTGTATGTTTTGGGCAAGTGAAATAAAGTATCATATTCTAAAATATTGTTCTTAGTCTTTAGGGGGTTCCAGAAACTATATGAACCTGATGAAATCTATGACACCTCTCACCAAATCCATTAGACATCTCAGGACATCCAAGAGCCCCAGGGTAAGAACCTCTGCACTCAAGGGCTACATCAAGTACTACTTCGTGAATTCCTTGGCATTACACATGTTTACCAGAGATAAGACCCTAGACAGTTTAATCACATACCTCTGACAATTATCCTTGGTAGCTTTCAAAGGCAAATATTGCCACAAAATGCAAACGTTTATTTGGTAATTGTTTCCATTCTCAGGATTAAAGTACTTCTTTTTAATTGAGAAGAAACAAGTCATAAATATAAAGCCCATCAAAATGGTTACCTGCGAGAAAAGCAAGTATTTGGATTTCTTTGATTCTCAGTCTCCATTATCTATACATTGAGATGATGACAGACGCTATGTCTATCACTCAGTTTAGCTGTCAAAATCAAGTGAGATCACGAGTATAATATTAATTATTAAGAGCTATTGTTTATTGAATCCATACTATATGCCAAGCCCTATGCTAAGGATCATACATGCATAAATACACTTAATTCTCACACAAATTCAGTGAAGTAGGTACTGTTGTTATTCCATATTTATATTTGAGGAAATGGAGACAAAAAGGAGTTATTAAACAACCTGTACAAGGTCAAAGAGATAGTAAGGCCAGATTCAAAGTAAGGCAGTCTGACAAGACAATAAAGACCCAACAGCTAGAATAAACTCTCTCCTTTAAGAGCCATACTTGAAAGATCCTGTAAATAATATAGAAATAGCTAATCCTATGTAGAATTTCATGCGATATTTGTGATTCACATGGAAGGATAAAGTTTGATAATGTTTTTTTAATGTGTTCCCAAAGGGACCTTGCCCTTCTTTAACCATGATACAAGGACAGAGGTATGTGGCAGATGTGTTCCACTCAGTTCTAGTTTATCTCTGTAGCCCTGGTCATGAAAGTCAAACCACTGGCAGGTTCTCACAGTTACTATGTATTTATATTATTTCATATGTAGGAAACAGTGAGTGAAGATGAACCAGGTTGTCAATATGTTTAAAATAAACATAAGGCTTCAAATTATGCCCACAGTGCCTGGTTTGTCCAATGTCATGGTTGGGCACTTGAAGGTATAAAACCAGCTCCCTTTAAGAAATTTGGACTCCAAGACTCAAGCAGGTTTTCGTGGGCAAGGTCATCTCTTACACAACCCTGTTGTGTGCAACTGGAGAGAAAGATGCATCCATGCCATCCCACAGAAGAGAAGAAAGCTTGCACTTGACTTCTCCTGCCATTGCCTATGTACTTCTTTTTCCTGCTGCTGCTGGACTCTATCCTTTATTATAATAAATCTTAGCCATGAGTATAACTTTATGTTGAATTGTGTGCATCTTTCTAGTGAATCACTGAACTATTGAGTAGTCATGGGTAACAAGTAAACACAGGAAATGGTTTTAAACCTGTTTAATCAATCTATTGCAATTCTAGAGACATAGTAAAATGCAAACACCAGAACTTTTAAGCCTGACAAATTGATCAATTACAACTAGCTTAAGTGAACAGGGTTCTGAAAGCCAACCAATCACAGATGGCCTCATGTTTTTAAATCAGCCAATGGACTTTAGACTAACTTCAGAGCTACCTCTAAGGCTGATGTCAACTCACTTTTATCTCTGTAGCCAACAACCATGCACTCCTGCCTCTGTAAACAACACAGTTCCCAGCTCTCCCAAGATCTTATAAAAGTTTAGCCGCTTATTTTCGTAAATATGTTTTTTAATGTGTTCCCAAACAGGGAAATGGAAGTAATATGAACAAATAGACTTGGGTTTGCATCCTAGCTCTGATGTTACCATGTGTCTTTAGATCAATTACTTAACCACTATGAGCCTTTTTCTTCAGTTAAAAAATGTAGATAATTGTATCTATATGTCAGAGTTGTGTAAGGTCATAAAAACCTACATTAGTTGTCTGGAAATCAGGTAGCCTTTATGGCCTAACCTCTTTTATAGCAATAAAGCTAATGCTGTTTAGTCAGTTATTACTTTTTAGTTTCCCTGTCTGTGCAAGGTGTAAAAGCATAAGCATATTTCACGTGTATAATATAGAAACCAAGAATTTGACACATGAACAAATTTTTATTTCTTTGAAAGAAGGGTACAATTTGAATTCGAATTATTTCATTATCTTGTATATTGTCAATGGTAATCTAAAATAAATAGAAAATAAATACCTGTGTGTATTTATTTTGTGTGTAAATGCTTAATTTTACACACCATTAAAATCATTTAGTTGAAAGGCACCTTAGAAATTTTGGGTTATACACTTTATAACTTGGATAAGGAAAATGAGTCAGACGGATTAAATGACTTGTCCAAGGTAATACAGTACTAAATTCCTTACCAACCAGGGGCTGATTCTTGGTTTAGGACCTTTCCCCCATACCATGTGGCTTCTAGTGGTTTTCAGAAGGATAGATCTAGTAGATTTTCAGAGTAATTATTTACTTCAGAAATAACACATTTTATCATTTGATAAGTTTACAAGAAGCCACTTGTATTTTTGGCTTTCTTTTTCAAAAAAGCAGCAATTTAACACTGATTTTCTTCTTTTAAAAGTAATTCATTCTACCAAAAAAACTCAGAAAAACGTCTTCATCAATGCCTAGAAACAAAATCTACAAATAATATACATTTTCCAAATTAAAACACATATTAAAATATGTATTTACCTAGTGTAGCAGTTTGGCATTATTTATGAATTCAAAAATAGATATTGGATTAGGTTTGTTAACTGATCTTTTCCTCTGGCCAATTAGATTATATTGGATTCAGAGGTTTTGCTTTTACTTTATTAAATAATGATTAAGGGTTTGACTGGGCCATGTCAGTAGGACATTGAGTCCCCACCCCCTTGGTGGACCAGGACTCACAGAGAAACCACACTGCAAAGAAGGGAGGTTAGAGTTTTTGAGCTGGAGCCCCAGGAAGTAAGCACACAGAGGAGAACCAAGCCATTCACCTGAGAGTCTACAGCTGGCCTTGTGGAGATAGCAGAAGAGCTGAGCCTAGAGAAAAGCAAGCCTCGGGAAGAGAGGAACCCAGGAATTCTGAACCCTCACAGATGGCAGCCATTTTGCTCCAACAGGTGGTAATAGACTTTGGTGAGGGAAGTAACTTATGCTTTATGGCCTGGTAACTGTAAGCTTCTACCCCAAATAAATACCTTTTATAAAAGCCAACAGATCTCTGGTATTTTGCATCAGCACCCCTTTGGCTAACTAATACATCTAGCAAACCAATATTTATTATTATTCAATAAGCAGGAACAGATGCACATGCTTTCCATTAATAAGTATTTCTTAAATGTAGCTTGAGCAAAGAGCAGGCCTCTCCTAACCTTTCAGAATGCTTTATAAGGTAAGCATTTTTTGCATATTTAGGCAAAAGGAAAAACAATCTAATGCTAATTCTTTTGGGGTTGCCCTTAAGGCCTTAAAATGGAATAATATTTTATTATGGGAGTAATTGTTGTTGATGATTATGATGATAGTGACAATGAAGGCAGAAATGATGATGATGATATAGATGGTGATGATGATGATCCATTACTTTTCCACAGAGGCATGTAACAATTTCATTTTCCTCATAGTATGCAGTATATACGGGTAGACTCCAAAAAAGAAGACACCATCATGGACTCTTGAACTAATATTTTAATACAGAGTCCATAAAGTGGAAGCATCACCCATTATATACTGGAGATGATGGTAGATTTTAGCAGATATTGACTGAAATTTGTGATAGCCCAGAAGATATTTTAACTCTGAATTTACAGAAATAATAACTTAAGTTCCCACCTCTAGCCCTCAAAATAACCCTCCCTCAAAAGTGCTGCTGCATATAGTTCCTGGATTCTACATTTCAGCCAGGTTCTCACACCTACATTTGGAATTGGCCAAAGAGGCTTTATTAAAATCTGAAGTGACTCTGGAGGCAGAAGGTGCTTTGTTCAAAATGCTCACCAAGAGATGGGAATCCACCCTGTGTGAAATAATAGGGGTATCAAAGAAATCTGCTGGCAAGGGGGGAATACCTCATGATGAATAGTGAAGAAAAATCACTCTTTTTTTTTTACTCTTTCCAAAGTTTAGATATTTTAAAAGTATGCAATTGTATGGGTGACTAGTATACCACCTTATCATTTTGGGGTTCCTTGATCTTATAGACAAAAGGGCCCAGAGTAAGACTCTTTCTTACTCAGTTTTCTCATTAGCAAACATAAGATAATACAAAGAATGTCAAGTTGCACAGTAGATTGCAAATAGTAGGTGTATTATTATTATTATACCCCATAAATAGCATTGTTGTGAGGACTAAATAAGGGAACCTTTTCAAAGTTATCAAACAATGCCTGGTCACCATGGGCAGAAAACACCGTGAGCACAAAATAATTGTTTGCTAAATTTAAAAAGCTTGAAGCAAATACTCTTGGAGCAATGTCACAACCAATTTTGTTGACTAGAATAAATAAGAAATATCTACTAGATGAAATGGGAATCAAATTGATTATAAATTTGACCAACTTACTGTGGAGCTTGTGTGGAATGAGTGAATGCAAACAGTTTCCAAATAAACAGAAATAAAGCTCTTTACATGAAAACTTGGGTTCATAAATATGAATTTTATTGCAGTTAAAACTAAAAGTTTTCTTTTACTTTCACAGGCATAGAATCTCTTAAACCATGATTTTATCATCCTAGTCAATAGAGAAGTAATTCTATACCTCTAAGTTTTAATAAAGTCATCTGATTTGGAATAAATTTCCTGTACGACCATTATGGAAAAAAGGCTCTTACATGCAAAATGAAGAACTTTTTTTTTTTTAATTTCCTTCTAAATAGAGAAAAAAAAAAATGAATAGCTGCAGAGAATCATTAAATTGTTTCTCTTTGGGTTTGTTTTACTTCTTAAACTACATCTTGTAGGGTTGTGGTACATTTGGGAACAGGGTGTGATGAAGGATAATATCCTGGAAGGAAGAATAGACCTGTGACATTGTGATCAGAACTGGTTACTCCCACTGGTGGTGAGCAGAGTCTCCGGTTAGGTTACATGGTCATGTGGTTTCCTTAACCCTCACGAAAGCAGTCTGTGCAGATTACCTAAGAAATGGAACTGTCCATCTTCCTTCGTTTCATTTATAAACTAAATAGATAGTTTTCAGTTGTTGATCATGCTGTGAAAAGTCTGCAGAAAAGTATTTTGAGCATTTCACAACAATTAAGTGTAATTGCTGCTGGCCTAGTATTTCCCACTTCATTTCACATTATGAGAGACTGGGGTGACAGCTCTGTCTCAGCCCTCCACAAAGATTCCGAGGGCATAAAGCAGGGGTAGCAACACTCCAGGGTCTTTCTATTTCAATAGAAGTGCCATTGGTTATGGTCCTCAGCCGTGACCTAAATCACCCATCAGATCAATAGTCCCCAAATGACAGCCACTTACTGTAATCCTACCTGGAGAACAGTGATTGAGTGTGTGAGCTTCAAGAACAGAACGAGAGCATCCAGCTCCCTTTTCTACTCTAATACAGGGCTGCTGGGACCTTTAGCAAGACAGTTATTTTTCAGTGTCTCTGTGTTCTCAACTTATATTGTCTGTTCATATCTTGGGATAGAGAGAGAATTAGTGAGATCTTGCCAACAATCCATGGGGTTTTCTTTAATTTACTAATTTAAATGAAGATAACACAAACTATGGTATATTCATAAGTTGAAATATGGAACATATTTTTGTTCCAAAAATTATATTTACAAAAGAATTTTTAATGAACAAATTAATGCTTGCAATACAATATTAAGTTTAAAAAGTCCATGTAATATTTTGGGTAATCTAAGCACCTCTTAAAATATATGTGTGTATATATATATATATATATATATATATATATTTATATATATATATATAAATAACATTTTTGTAAGCAAATACACATATATGCATATATATTTATATATCATTTTGCAAATGTTTGTATGTATTGTGAGAATTTTGATTTTTACCCACAATAAAAATAAATTAAAAAAAAAAAAAAGTAATAAGCAGTACTTTTTAAACTTTGTACTTTAAAAATCTGTTAGGAAATATACTAAGGTGATAATTTTTTACATCTAGTCATTTTATTTCATTTTTATACTTTTTCTGAATTTTATAAATTTTCCACAGTGAATAAATTATTGGTATGGAAAACCACTATAGAAAAATTGAGATATTTCTACAAGTAGAGATCTTAAATCTAGGCTTCTCTTATGACTCTCTAAAACTTCCTTGATATCCCTGCCCTACATACTTACAGAAATTATGTTCAAACAAAACATTTGTTCCCAAAGAACAATTTTCTAGAGTATTTCTGTATGTACGATCTGAACTTTACCATTTCTACAAATACAGAAAAATGTCAAATAAATAAACAAACAAACAAACAATAATAACCCTCCCCCCCATATGCCCAAATCCTAATCCCTGGGACCTGTGAATATGCTATACCTCATGATAATGGGAATTAAGGCTGTAAATAGAATTTAAGTTTCAATCAGCTGACTATAAAACAGGTAGGATTATCCAGGTGGTCCCAATGAATGACTATGTCCTTAAAAGTAGAAAAGGGAATGAGAAGAGAACCAGAGAGATGGTAGCATAAGAAAAATTCAACCCACCATTGCTAGCTTGGAAGATGGAGTAAGGGGACCATGAGCCAAGGAAGGTAGGTGGCCTCTAAAAGAGGGAAAAGGCTAGGAAACAGATTCTTCCCCGGAGCTTCCAGAAAGAATACAGCTCTACAGATACCTTGATTTCAGCTCAGCGAATTCCGTTTTAGACTTTTATCCTCCAGAAATGTAAGATAATACACTTCCATTGTTTTAAGTTTGTGGTGATTTGTTATGGCAAATATAGGAAATTAACATACTCACTTCTTACTTAGCATGCAACTTTTTGGACCCTTTAAAAAATTTCTCTGAGTTCTATTTTTCATCTGTAACGTGTAAAGCATAATAGTATGGTTTACCTCATGGGATGCTGTGGGAACTAAAATGAAATCACAAAACCATTTAACATGGTACCTGTCACATAGTAAAACATTGTTATTATTAACTCTATAGCTTTGGACATATTTAATCTTTTTAAACCTCACATTTAAATGGGTAAATTAAGATAACTGCACTTAGCTTCCCAGGTTTATTGTGAGGATTAAATGATAATTTTTATGGAGTTCCTGAAATACACAAGACCCATAGCAGATGTAAGAAAAGGAGGCAAATGAGGAATTTAAAGGCAGACCACATCAAGAGTTGGTGAAGATGTGGAGTTTCTAAGAGCTGATATAAATCGTTGTCGAGAATATGAATCACTTCAACTACTTTGGTAAGCAATTTAGCATTATCGTGAGAAGGTAAAGTTCAGCAATTCAACACCTAGGTTGCTTATATGTCCCAAGAAATATGTACAAAAGTGTTAACAATAGTAATTTTTGTATTAGAGAGCAATTAGAAAAAAATATCTATTGACATTTTGATAAATAAACTCTGTGGTATAGTCATAGAATTGAATTCTATATCACTATGAAAATTAATAAACTAATGCTTTTCTCAGGAACTTAAAAGTATTAAAAACATAATGTTGATAGCAAAAAGAAAGTCATAAATGGGTACATATAATAAAATATGACTTCTATAAGTCCATAAACATTCAGAAGAATGAAATTTTGTTTAGAGACATATAATAAAATATTAAGAAAATCAAGAGAATAATTAGAGACAAAACTCAAAATAGTGGTTAACTTTGGGGACAGGAAAAGGGAAATTCTTCAGTAATTGGGTGTAACACGACATTTATCAAAATATTGATAAGAATCAATTTCTGATTCTAGCTAATTATTACGCAAAAATTTCTAAGGCCAGACACAGAAAGCACAAGTCACAAAAGAAAAAAAGTGATAAACTAGAGTTGATCAAAATTAAAAATTTCTGCTTCTCAAAAGACACTATTAAAAATGAACAGTCAGAAGCAACCAAAGTGTCCACCAACCATTGAACAGATAGACAAAACATGCTATATACATACATTGGCATATTATTCACCATAAAAAGGAATGAAGTCCTGATAAATGTGACAATGTAGATGAACGTTGAAGGCATCATGCTGAGTGAAATAAGCCAGACATAAAAGGACACATATTGTATGATCTCACTGATATGAATTAAATGGAATAAGCAAATTCATAAATTTGGAATCTAGAATATAGGTTCCCAGAGGACAGGGTGGGGATTGGGAATGGGAAGTTAAGGTTTAAAATATACAGGGTCTTATTTAAAATGATGGAAATGTTTTGATAATGGATGATAGCCCAACATTGGGAACGTAATTAACAGGACTGAAATATATATCTGAAATATGTATTTCTGGTTAAAAGGGGAAATGTTAGTCTGTATATATGGTAACAATAAATTTTTTTAAGAAATCCATGGAACTGTACTACACACAGTGAAATTCAATGTTAAACCTTGGACTATATTTAATAGCACAATTATAAAAATGTGATTTCATCAATTGTAGCAAATGTTACACACTGACACAAGGTGTTAATAATAGGGTGGTATATAGGAATTCTGTATTTTATGCATGATATTGCTCTGTAAATCCATCATTTCTCTAATAAAGAAAAGATTTCAAAAATTAAATTTTGGGAATGGATGTGGCTCAAGCAGTTGAGCAAATGCCTCCTACATACATAGGAGGTCCCAGGTTCGGTTCCTGGTGCCTCCTGGGGAAAAAAAACAAAAACAACAAGCAAAACAAATGAAAAACCAATTCAGGGAAGCCAATGTGGATCACTGGTTGAGACCAGCTTCCCACATACGAGATCCATGGCTCAATTCCCAGCCCGATACCTCAAAAAAAAAATTTTTTTTAAATACATTTTTAAAATGGGCAGGCAATCTACAGAAGGGGATATTATTTTTTATAATCAGTCCTCAATATCCATGGGTACAGTATTTGCAAATTAGCCTTCTCGCCAAAATTTACTTGTAACTTTCCAATTAATACTCTGGGTACTTTTGTGGTCATTTGCAGACATAAACAGAGCAGCCAAAATTTGAGTCACCCCCCCACACACAGGTTTCCAGTCATGTCCAACAAGGCAATGTTCTGCCTTCTTGTTTCAACACTACTACTTAATCAAGTGTTCTTTTTGTAATATGTATAGTGCTATGTGCTTTGAATTTTTGTGCTTCCAGTTGGTGATTTTACTGTTTAAAGTGCCCTCCAAGCAGGGTGTTGAAGGTGTCTGGTGTTCCTAAGTGCAAGAAGTCTGTCATGTTTCTTGTGGAGTAAATACATGTGTTAGATAAGCTTCATTTGAGCAAGAGTTATAGTACTTTTGGCCGTGAAGTGAGTTCATGTTAATGGATCAATAATATATATTAAATAAGGTTCCTTTAAACAGAAACACTCAGAAAATAAGGTTATATATTGACTGGTAAACAAAATGCTGTGACCATAAGTGTGCACGAAACTAACTTTATATTTCTCCTAGGAGTAATGGCTCAGTGTTCGCTAATTCAGTGGATTCATGGTAATTTTATAGAATGAAACTACCACAAATGACAATAATCTATCTATATCTTTATAGCAACACTGATATTCTATAGATACGTTATGAAATGACAAATGACTTGTCATAGATATATAGATATAAACAGATGTGACAAATGATTTTAACCGAGAATACACAGAGAAAACTTACAACTCAATAATAAAATTATGAAAAAATTATAAATGGCTAAAAGTTTTCAAAAGACATTAAACAAGGAAGATATACAGAAGGCTGTTGAGCATATGAAAATATACTCTGCATCACTAACCAAGAGGAAAAAAGAAATTTATACTGTAATAATGCAACATACCTGTTAGAATGGCTAATATTAAAAAAATCTAACATCAAATGTTATTTAGAAAGTAACTAGAATTAGCATGCATTTGTAGGGGGGCGGGGAGTAAAATTATAACTACTTTGAATAACAGTTCAGCTTTCTCTTAAATGTTAAGCACATATACCCTATAACATGGAAATTTCACTTCTATGTATTTAGTGGAAAAATTAATATATGTGTTCATAAAAAGCATTTGTTCTAGAATGTTCATAGCAGTTCAATTTATAAATGCTCATAACTTAAAACAACCATAGCAATTGTAGCAAAATGCCTACACAGAAGTGTGGACATTCAACTTTATGAGCTAGGGAGTTTTTAAAAATCAAGTGCTTACACAACTGATAGCTTATAAATGAGAGAAGTGACTGCATGAGTGAACATTGGCTACATCTAAATTGGACAGCTACTCAGCTCAAGCAACTGCGGACATGTAAAAATGCTGGTCTATGGTTGCAGATTTCTAACTTTTTTCAAGAAAAACTAGAAATCATATTTTTAAAGTAAAATATCCAATCTCAGATATGAGCTCAAATATTTTTAAAATCTATTGCAAGTAAAATGAGCTCCTTCTATACCTTATAGCATTACAATGTAAGCAGGAAAGCACGTGACTCACCCAGTCTTGAAGGGTTATTTGTGAACTTTTTCAGGCGCAGACTGAAACAAAGAAATGTGTTCTTACTGAAGTCACAAAAGCCTTTGAGTCCTCTTCATATCATCCCACTCTTTTTCTAATTTTAAAGCCTTAAAAACAAGAGACATTAACTTCAGGACTTGGCATTGCAAGGGTTGAGAACTGTGTGATGGTAAATAGAGGGCAAAAGAGACATAAAATTTACATTCTGTTTTCTATCCATTTATTATCTACTCCTTGGCAGCATTTTGTAGTGTTTTTGCTTGCTCTGCTGGTCTCACTTCAGTCTCTGCAAATGTAATGATACTCCTTAACTCTCACCAAGTCTGAGGCAAGACCCCAAGTACTTGCACATTTGCCCACTTCTTTGGTCCCTCAGGTTCCCATTATAGAGCAGAATTTGTTTTCAATATCCAACACAGTATATACCATTTCCTATCCCCAATACCAGCTTATTTTACAGATAATTCTTTGAGGAAGGGTCAATGACAAGATATTATTTTCCACTTTATTTTTCCATACCATATGTATTACTCAGCCAAAGGGGTGGTGATGCAAAATACCAGAAATCTGTTGGCTTTTATAAAGGGTATTTATTTGGAGTAGAAGCTTACAGTTACCAGGCCATATAGCATAAGTTACTTCCCTCACCCAAGTCTGTTGCCACGTGTTGGAGCAAGATGGTTGCTGAAATCCACCAAGAGTTCAGGCTTCCTGGGTTCCTCTCTTCCTGGGGCTTGTTTCTTTCCAGATTCAGTTGAGCTGCTGTCTCCACAAGGCCAGCGGTAGATTATCAGGTGTCCGGCTCTGTCTCTATCTTCAGGGCTTGATTATCTCTGGGCTCAGCTGCTCTGCTCCTCTGTGTGCTTACTTCTCAAGGCTCCAGCATTAAAACTCCAGCATCAAAACTCTAACTCTGTCCTTTACCATGTCTTTTATCTGTGAGTCGCCACCTACCAAGGGGCGGGGACTTAACGCCCTACTGACGTGGCCCAATCAAAGCCCTAATCATAATTTAATCAAGTAAAAATGAAACCTCAGACAGACCAGTTTACAAACATAATCTAATATCTACTTTTGGAATTCATAAACAATATCAAACTGCTACACCATATTACTGGAAGAATGTCCTTCCTTGTATGTAATTAGAACATAAGCTCTAGGGCAGGGTTTCTTTTTTTTTTTTTAATAATAATTTTTTTTTTAAAGATACTTAGATTACATAAATGTTACACAAAAAATATAGGGATTCCCATATGCCCTACTCCCCACACCTCTCACACACTACCACATAAACATCCTTCATTAGTGTGGCACATTCATTGCAAGTGATAAATGCATCCTGGGGCTTTGCCATTAAGCATGGACCATAGTTCACATTGTAGTCCACACTCTCTCCCACACAGTTCTGCACTTTGGGCTGTCCATGTACTAGCTGGTCCAGAACCTCAGCAGAGTTGCAACACCTACTCTACAGCTCACTGGACTCACCCAGGGCAACTAACAAGGAGATGATGATAGGACAACGACCATTCCAAGGAACTGAAAGAGTCTGAAACTGCAAACAAGATTGTCCCATCCATCTTCCCCATGGAATATAAGCCCCCTCTCAATTAGAAGTGGACTGGACATCACCATCCCAGAATCCTCAGGATTGGGGAAAGAACTATGGACTAGAGTGGACTTACTGGTATTCTACTATAGACATATTGTGATTCTAGCAAGGGAAGAAATTACAACATTGATGTGGAGCCAGTGGCCACTGGAGGCTCTGGGGACAGGGAGAGGGAAAAAGTTGTAATATGGGGACTTTTTTGGGACTTGGGAATCATCCTGAATGACACTGCAATGTCATATATAGGCCACATAATGTGCAGAACTGTGTGGGAGAATGATGTCTTCCCTACACATGGCTCATCTGTCCCTTCTATTTAAACCTATACTTGGTGCTGTAGTTTGTAAAGGTTCTTAACAAGGGGTCCATGAGCATGAATTGAAATTCAAAAACACATTATTCTTGCGGGGACGTGTTGGTACGAGTGTGATATAGTTATTAAATAATATACAGTATAGTGTGGACTTAGTAAGGGGTCTATGGTTTTCACCTGACTGGCAAAGGGGTCTGTGGAACAAAAAAGGTTAAGAACCCCTGTTCTAAGGACAGAGACTGAGTCTGTCTTGTTCACTGCTGTATCTACAGCACCTATAACAGAGTCTACCATCTAGCAGGTTCTCAATAAATATTAAATGTTTGAAAAAATTAAAGATGATGAAGAACTTAATTTTATCCTGGACTCTTTCAAGAGACATCTTTTGCTCTCCACAAATCTGAACTCTTTTTCCTTCAATCTGTTTCCACTTGGACACAAAGTAAATGTTCCAAAATGCAGATGTGACAATGAAAAAACCTTTAATACTTTTGTTAGATCCCCCTTGCCAAGAGGATAATGCCAGATTCCTTAGCAAGGAATAAAATACCCTTCACAAACTGTACCCAGACTTTGCTTATACCCTCATTACACACCCTCTACTATGGCAATATGGTAAATTTTGATTACATGAATGTGCCAACAATTCTATGCATTCATTTCTTTGTTGCTATTATTTTCTAGCTTAAATTTCCTCCTCTTCCCCATTTCCCACTTGCTTCTTTTGCCTTATTGGACAAATCCTTCCCCACTTTCAAAGCTTAGATGAACTGTTACTTTTTTTCTTTGTAGTTTTCTCTTATTTCAGCCTCTAGTCAGAACCATGCGCTCCAACTGGTTTTCCTCAGACCATTTTAATAACTCTAATTAGTGACCCTACCATATGGCATTATAAATCCCCAAACATGCTGTGAAAATTTTAAGGATGGATCCAAGGTGCTTTCATTTTGGCATCACCAGTGCCTAGAACAGTGTCTGGAACACAGGAGCAATTAGTTCATCATCACATAATGAACTGAATAATCTCTGAGTTCTGAAATAACACAAAAGGTGGTATAACGTAATTTTCAAGGTTTAAAAAAGCTTCCTTCAAATACAAAAACAAGTGTCAAAGACTTTATTTAACTAATTAATGAGAGAATACGTAAGGTGCTAAAATTGGTTCAAAGAGCATTTGCAGAGCTACATATTTATATGAAACTTAATAAAGGAGTGTCAGAATAAAATTGGTGGATTAGGTACAAACATGGAATAATCAGTTCTACTGGAAAGAATATATTTGCATATCAACCAAGTAAAATTCTAAAAGTTGCATGTTGACTAAGTCTGAAACCTTAATCAAAACTAAGACTGAAATCTTAATCAGTGGACTAACAGAGGAGTTGGTTTTAAATCTCACTAATGACTATTTATTATAGAAGATATTTGAGCATGAGATGAGAAATTATACCAGGAAAATTAGATTCCATGATTCTGAATCCCTGTGAAATCTTACAAAATTGTGCTGATTCTCCAAATTTGAAAAACCACCAACCTTTTGATATTCCTTCTTACCTCTAATTCTGAATGTTCCTAAATCATTCAATCAACAACTCTACATTGATACAGTACAGAATAGTGTATTAAGCAGCACAGTTAAGAATGAAAATTGAATAACTCTTCTGTTTCCAAGCAGTCTATCAAATCAGGCCAGCTCTGGCCCAGAGTGATCCAAGAGTTTCTTTTTCAGGCTTATTAGAGCCTTAAGAGTACAGCCAGTCACACATCATAGTTCAAAAACAACTTAGGAAATGAGGTTGATTTTGAGACTGTGCCATGGGGTTGATGTCTACTACCCATGTCCAAGGTCAGCATGTCCAGAACGACTAAGACTATCTCAAGCTTAGTAAGTTCAGTAAGTCTCTTGATCCTAACACCAAGTGGGCATACATCTCTAGACCACCCAGGGAGCAAATCTTTCTGATCTGCTCCAGATCAGCAGTAAAAGAATGTGGCACAAAATGAAAGAAAACAGAAAAGAAATCAGTGTTTTCATACTTAGCATTCAACCATGTCCAGCAATGTCAGAGACAAAAAAAAAATTGTTAATCTTTGATTTCAACCTATCCAAGTTAAAGCATCTAGGGATTTTTCACATCAAAGGAAAAACAGATGTCATTTGTAAAACTTCAGGAGTTTGAAGTCTTTTATACCCACTGAGGTTAAAAAAAATCTTACTGTATTATGATCATTGACCAGAAACACAGCAAATAAACAAGGGCCAAAAAAGAAAATACCAAGTTCCCATATCCCCTAATATAATAAAAGCAAATGCTTAAGTATCTGATTTAACAGAGCAGATTAATTAGCAAATAGAGGTCTGTATCACACAAACATGCCTTGCTAGAGAATTTACTACTTGTTACCTTTGAAATTGCTATTGTTGCTAAGCAGCTTTACTTAGGCTTAATTTAAATACTGTAAAATTCGTCAGTTATAATTGTATAACTGGGTAAGTTTTGACAAATGACTTTGGTCAGGTAACCACAACACATTTCTTGATACAAACATTTCCATTCTCACCCACTCTCCCTGTCCTCTGGCAACCATTGATCTGATTTTGATCCCCATAGGTTAGCTTTTTTCTAGAGTATCATACAAATGGAGTCAAACAGTATGTAGCCTTTTGGACCTTGCTTCTCACACTTCACATATCATCTTTGGCATGTATAGTTTCTGACATGAAATGTTCTATTATTCTTATTGTTCTGTATGAAATGTATTTTTCCCTTCGAATGCTTTTAATATTTTCTTTCATTGGTATTCATCAATTTGATTATAATCTGACTGGCCGTGATTTTATTTATGTTTATTTTCTTTGTGGCTTGTTGAGCCCTTCAATCTGTGGGCTTATCATTCTCATCAAATTTGAAGTGTTTTCAGGTATTATTTTTTCAAATATTTTTCCTGAAAACCCTCATCTTTTTCTAGGATGCCAGTTACAAGTATGTTAGACTACTAAATACTGTCCCACAGATCACTGATGTTGTCTTCATTTTTTTAAGACTTTTTCTCTCTGTTCTTCATTTTGGATAGTTTCTATTATTATGTCTAACAGTTCACTGATCTTTTTTTTTTTTTTTTTCTGCAATGTCTAATGATTATTTCATCTGGGTATTTTTTTTCATTTCACATATATCTAAACATTCTTCTTGGGTCTTTTTGCTATCTTTACTTTTTCTCTTCATCAACTTATTTTTTCCTTTACCCTCTCAAACATAGGAAGCATGTTTATAATAGATGTTAATTCCACAATAACCATCACTTCTGAGTGTGCATCTATAGATGATTGCCAACAAGTCCTGTTTCTTTGATTACTTGGAAATTTTTAAATAGATTTCTGGCATCATGAATCTTATGTGGTTATGAGCTAGATTTTGGCATATTTTAAAAATATTATTAGATTTTTGCTCTGTAGTAGGTTAAATTACTTAAAAATTGGTTGGATGTTTTTGAGGCTTGCTTTTAAGTATGTTAGGACAGGTTCAGAACAGCCTTTTAGTAACTAATATAGCCCTACTATTAAAGTAATATATTTCTGAGGACTATACCTGATGCCATGTATATTATACATTCTCCCTACTCTGGCTGGAAGAACACAAACTCTTCCCAGCCCTGCCTGAGCTTCAGGAATTGTTCAATCTAATGTTTTCTGTTTCTTTCTCCTCAGCCTAGAATGATTTCCACTAACGCTTATGTGGATGACTCAAAATGACCCCTTACAGATCTACAGAGTCTCTCCATGAAGCCCCTTTCTCTCTTGCACTACAGATGGTAGGCACTATTGTCTCCCCAAATTCAATCTCTATCTCTTCAACTTAGTGACCCTAAAAGGTTCTATTTGGGTTCCTTCTCTCTATGCTATGGGCTGGAAATTGTCCTTAGGCCATAAACTGGGACAATCATAGACCTTATCTCATTTTGTCATACTTTTCTCAAGGATTACAGTCCTTCCTTCCCATTGTTTAGTGTCTGAAAACCATTGTTCTATATACCTTGCTCAGTTTTTTATTTGTTGCACTCCAACATGGCTGAAAGCCTTTGAAAATAAAATTTTATAAACAGAAATTTGAATTATTTACAACCTTTCATCTTTTTTTCAGATACCCACATAAATACCTTTTCTTTGAGCAATTTAAAGAGATCAAGCCTTCTCACTAATGATCTTTTGAATCTTCTATACATCTCTCTTTGTAGTCCTTCCTGTAAGAGAGTTTCCTCATAATAAAGCATCAGGTTCCTAATCTAGAATGTGCTTCAGAGCTGGTATGACCGTTTGTTCCCTCTTTTCTCAAGACTTGAGAGGCTACCCAACAAGAAGTTCATTATTAGCAGAAACAACTGGTCAGTATCACGCATTGCCTAAACTCTATAACCAAAAAATATTAAGAATCCAGTAGTACTTTCCTAACAGAAAAAAAAAAAAAAAAAAAAAAACATTTTTTTCTGTTTTATCTTGATGGTATTATTTCTGTCATCCTATTTGGTGTTTTGTGAGGAGTCTCACTCTTTCTGCACATTGCCACCTCCTACTTTATGAGTGTGAATCACAATTGTCCCCTTGACAACTTGTGAGACAGTTATTACAAGTTTAATTTTAACATCCCCCTAAACCCTTTTCTTTTCTATGACACATACACTGATAGTTTCACACAAAACAGTTTTTGTAAAAAGTTATTTCTATTTAGAATAAAATTATCTGTAGTTTTAAACTACACCTTAATGACACTGTCAAATAATTTTTAAAAAGTCTTTGCCACTGGCATTTTATTTTAGTTAAATATAGATCACAAGCTGAATTGCTCACTCTGCAAACCTTTAGTATCCAATTCTATTCAGGAAAGTTGGCCTTGTAGTTTACTTGGATATACCAACATTTACATCTTAAAGACAAGACTGTTCTATTTGAAGGAAATATATAAACTGGGCTCTGGCATGCCTACCACATCCTTTTTTCTTTTATTCCTTAAGTGGTCAATTTCAAGTATATTTACAGAGAAGACATTATTTTACAAATTTATGTTATGAATAGTTATTACATTTCTCATGTTATTTTCCATTACTTTTTCATTTATTTTCTTCTATACTACTCATATCATAAATAGGTATGAATGTAAGAGTAGCACCATTTAAACCCACTCAGCAAAGTCCTAATGATCAGATAGAGATGCCTTAGGTCTGTAGGCATAATCCTTTCATACATCTGGTAGGGATTATGACCAATTCTTATTCACTTTTAAAGGTAAGGTATGGTTACAGAGAAATGATAGGAGATGGTTTAATTAAGGCACCAGATACTCTTGGTTGCTTGATTACAAAGACTGTTCTATCCAATTCTTTATATCTAATATACCTGGACCACAGTTGGCCCTCAGTGGGAGTATGTTGAGTTACTTGGCTACATGATGCTCTAAATCAGGACTCCACAGTATTGGCACTACTTATATTTTAGACAGATAACTTGTTGTGGAGGATGTTTCTATACATTGTAGGATGTATACAGCATCCCTGGCCTCTGCTTATTAGAAGCCTATTAGCATCTCCCTCCATCCCCCAGTCTTGATAATAAAAAATGTCTACAAACATTGTCAAATGTCCTCTGTGGTCAGACACGGGAATCTCTTCTCCAGAAAAATAGCTAGAGGACAAGGTGAAACAGCCCTGAAAAAGATCTTCTAGGGTTTAGGACAGCAGGTGAAGGCTGCACACCACCCAGAGGAGAGAGGGACAGAAGAGGGAATTGCGACAACAGAACCGTGAGTTGCAAGTAGCAGCTTCTGCTGCTGCCGGCACCCTCCCTGACACTCTTCAGAATTCTCGGGCCTCTGGGCCTGTGACCACAGACAAAGGGGGTTTCAGGGATCTGCCACTCCTGGAAAGGGGAGAGACAGGGACACAGCCTTAGGTTGACTCAGGTTCTGACCTGATATTTGGGCTTTGGAGCCCCACGGACACTTCCACAGGGCGGTTTGCCCTGGGAGCCTAGAAAGGACTGGAGAAATCCGACCCTCACAGCCTCCCTCTCTTCTAGCCTGGACTAATTGTTGAGGACACCACGGGAGAGGGGAGAGAGAGACTGGGGCTGACCCTGCTTTTGACTCCCAGGTTTGGTCGGCCCTGTCCCGAGAGCCCTTCCAGGCTGGGTGGGGCTATGCCATTGTTTGCCTTGGAGCCTGCAAGGGGCTAAAGATATACAAACCTCCCAATCTCCTCCTCTACTAACAGGGACTGATTGTTGAGGATTCAGAAGGGAGTGGAAATATTTCCTAGCTGGGAAAAGGGGGGCGCTATGAAAGAAGTCTGGAGAACTGTCTCAGAAAGTTTGAATCACAGGGCTCTTAGCCCCCAGATAGGAAGCTCTATCACATTGATCTGGTCTGTGTCACAACAAATACACTCCGACCAGGCATTGAATTGAGAGCTGCCAACAAGCGCCATCTCCTGGCAGACCAAGGAAGTGCACATAAGAAAATTAATAAGTAAGAGAGGCTTTTCCTGGCCTCTATAGCCTCCCTGCCCAAGGCCCTAGGAAACGACTCTACAACCAAGTACTGGGCCCAGTGCCCAGTTTTGAGCAACCAGCAGAACAATCCTAACAATCAAGGTTGAGCCAAAAATCAAGGAGCTGTGGTAACTCACAGCTTCCTGCCACTAAAACCCCATAAAAGAGAAAGAGATAGAGCATCTAAGTAAAATACAAACTAACCAGATGCCTAAGCACCAGCAAAAAATTACGATCCATACTAAGAAAATAGAAGACATGGCCCAAGAAAAGGAATACAGCAAAGTCCCAGAAGAGATGCAGAATTTGAGAGAACTAATCAGTGAGATGAGCACACATTTCCAAAATCAAATTAATGAGATGAAAGAGAATATAGTTAAAGAGATCAATGACATCAAGAAGTCATTGAGCGAACGCAAAGAAGAATTCGAAATCCTGAACAGAAAAGTAACAGAGTTCATGGGAATGAAAGACACAATAGGTGAAGTCAAAAATACATTTGAAGCATACAACAGCAGACTCGAAATGATAGAAGAAAGAATAAGTGATACTGAAGACAGAGCAGCTAAAATTGAAGAGAGAAAAGAACAGACAAAGAAAAGAATGGAAAAAGTTGAGCAGGGGCTCAGAGAGTTGAATGACAACATAAAACGCAAGAACATACGTGTCATGAGAGTTCCAGAAGGAGAAGAGAAAGGAAAAGGGGCAGAAAGAGTATTTGAGGAAATAATAGCTGAAATTTTCCCAACTCTTATGAAAGAAATGAACTTACATGACAAAGAAGCACACTGTACCCCAATAAAAATAAATCCAAATAGACCTACACCAAGACACATATTATTCAGAATGTCAAAAGTAAAAGATAAAGAGAATTTTCTCAGAGCAGCAAGAGAGAAGCAAACGATCACATACAAAGGACGTCCAGTAAGACTTAGTGCAGATTTCTCTTCAGAAACCATGGAGGCGAGAAGACAGTGGTATGATACAATTAGGAAACTGAAAGAGAAAAACTGCAAGCCGAGAATTCTTTATCCAGCAAAACTGTCCTTCAAATATGAAGGTGAATATAAAGTATTCACAAACAAACAGAAACTAAGAGAGTTTGCAAAAAAGAATCCACCTTTGCAGGAAATATTAAAGGAAGCCTTAGAACCTGAAAGAAAAATACAGGAGAGAGGGGCTTGGAGGAGAGTATAGAAGAAAGAAAAGTAGAAAGGATAACCAAAAGAGTAAAAAGAGAGACAAAAATAAGATGACATATGAAAATCAAAGAATAAAATGGAGGAAATAAATGGTGCATTTTCAGTAATATCATTGAATGTGAATGGATTAAATTCCCCAATCAAAAGACACAGGCTGACAGAATGGATTAAAAAACATGAGACATCCATATGCTGCTTACAAGAAACTCATCTCAGACCCAGGGATACAAACCGGCTGAAAGTAAAAGGTTGGAAAAAGATACTCCACGCGAATAGTAAACAGAAAAGAGCAGGGGTAGCTATACTAATATCAGACAAAACAGACTTCAAATGCAAAAAAGTGGTAAGAGATGCGGAAGGCCATTATATATCAATAAAAGGGACAATCCTCCAGGAAGATATAACAGTCATAAATATCTATGCACCTAACCAGGGTGCCCCAAAATATATGAGACAAACTCTGGCAAAACTGAAGGGAGAAATAGACATTTCTACAATAATCGTCAGGGACTTCAACACCCCTCTCACATCATTAGATAGAACAACTAGACAGAAGATCAACAAGGAAACAGAGAACATGAACAATATGGTAAACAAGTTAGACCTAACAGACATATACAGAACACTGCATCCAAACTCAGCGGGTTATACATTCTTCTCAAGTGCCCATGGATCTTTCTCCAGGATAGACCACATGTTAGGTCACAATACAGCTCTCAAAAAATATAAAAAGATTGAAATTATACAAAGCACCTTCTCAGATCATAATGGAATGAAACTAGAAATCAATAACAGACAGGAAAAAAGTAAATCTGCAAATGTGTGGAGACTGAACAACACACTCCTAAATATTCAGTGGGTCAAAGAAGAAATTGCAAGTGAAATCAGTAAATATATTGAGACAAATGAAAATGAGAACACAACATATCAAAACTTATAGGATACAGCAAAGGCAGTCTTGAGAGGGAAATTTATAGCCCTAAATGCCTATATTAAGAAACAAGAAAGAGCTAAACTTAAAGATTTAACTGAACAACTTGAGAAACTAGAAAAAGAACAGCAAACCAATCCCAAAGCAAAAAGGAAAGAAATAATAAAGATTAGACCAGAAATAAATGAAAATGAGAACAGAAAAGCAATAGAGAAAATCAACAAAACCAAAAGTTGATTCTTTGAGAAGATCAATAAAATTGACAAACCCCTCGCTAGACTAACAAAGAAAAAAAGAGAGAAGATGCAAATAAATACAGTCAGAAATGAAAGGGGGGAAATTACAAATGACCTCACAGAAATAAAAAGAATCATAAGAGGATATTATGAGAAACTATATGCCAACAAACTAGACAACCTGGATGAAATGGACAAATTTCTAAAAACTCATAACCAACCTACACTGACACAATAAGAAATACAAGAACTTAACAAACCATTCACAATTAAGGAGATTGAATCCGTCATCAAAAATCTCCCAGCAAAGAAAAGTCCAGGACCAGATGGCTTCACAGGTGAATTCTACCAAGCATTTCTAAAAGAATTAACACCAATCCTGTTTAAATTCTTCCAAAAAAATTGAAGAGGAGGGAAAATTACCCAACACATTTTATGAAGCCAACATCACCCTAATACCAAAGCCAGATAAAGATTCCACAAGAAAAGAAAATTACAGACCAATCTCTCTCATGAACATAGATGCAAAAATTCTCAACAAAATACTTGCAAATCCAATCCAACAGCATATCAAAAGACTTACACATCACAACCAAGTGGGATTTATTCCTGGTATGCAAGTCTGGTTCAACATAAGAAAATCAATCAATGTAATACACCACATTAACAAATTGATGAAAAAAAACCACATGATCATCTCACTAGATGCAGAAAAGGCATTCGACAAAATCCAACATCCTTTTTTGATAAAAATACTTCAAAAGATAGGAATAAAAGGAAAATTTCTCAATATGATAAAAGGCATATATGAAAAACCCACAGCCAACATCATACTCAATGGGGAAAGGTTGAAAGCTTTCCCCCTAAGATCAGGAACAAGACAAGGATGCCCACTGTCACCATTGTTATTCAACATTGTACTAGAAGTTCTAGCTAGGGCAATTAGACAAGACAAAAAAATTAAAGGCGTCCAAATAGGAAAAGAGGAAGTAAAACTCTCACTGTTTGCGGATGACATGATCCTGTATTTAGAAAATCCTGAAGTATCCACAACAAAGCTACTTGAACTAATAAATGAGTTCAGCAAAGTGGCAGGATATAAGATCAACACACAAAAATCAGTAATGTTTTTGTACACTAGTACTGAACAATCTGAGGAGGAAAATTCCATTTTCAATAGCAACAAAAAGACTCAAATACCTAGGAGTTAATTTAACGTAGGAAGTACAGGACCTATATGCAGAAAACTACAAAACAATGCTAAAAGAAATTTAAAAAGACCTAAACAAATGGAAAGACATTCCATGTTCATGGATTGGAAGAATAAATATCGTGAAGATGTCAATCTTGCCCAAACTGATTTATAGATTCAATGCAATACCAATCAAAATCCCAACAGCTTACTTTACAGAATTACAGAAGGAAATTACCAAATTCATCTGGAAGGGGAAGTGCACCCAAATAGCCAAAAGTATTCTAAAAAAGAAGAGCAATGTGGGAGGAATTTCACTGCCTGACCTTGAAACATATTACAAAGTTACAGTAGTCAAAACAGCAAGGTACTGGCATAAAGATAGACATATCGATCAGTGGAATAGAATTGAGAATCCAGAAATATATCCTCACCTATACAGTCAACTGGTTTTTGACAAACCTATGAAGCCCAAGCTTATGGGAAAAAACAGTCACTTTAACAAATGGTGTTGGGAGAACTGGATATCTATAACCAAAAGAATGAAAGAGGACCCCTATCTCACCCCCTATACAAGAATCAACTCAAAATGGTTCAAAGATCTAAATATAAAAGCCAGGACCATAAAACTACTAGAAGAAAATGTAGGGAAACATCTTCAAGACCTTGTAGTAGGTGGTGGTTTCTTGGACCTAACACCCAAAGCATGTGCAACAAAAGAAAAAGTAGATAAATGGGACCTCCTCAAAATTAAACACTTTTGCACCTCACAGGAATTTGTCAGAAGGGTGAAAGGCAGCCAACTCAATGGGAAAAAATATTTGGAAATCACATATCTGATAAGGGTTTAATATCCAGGATATATAAAGAGATGTTACAACTCAACAATAAAAAGACAAATGACCCAATTAAAAAATGGGCCAAAGACTTGAATAGACATTTCTCCAAAGAAGAAATACAAATGGCAAAAAAACACATGAAGAAATGCTCAACATCATTCATGATTAGGGAAATGCAAATCAAAACTACAATGAGATATCATTTCACACCTATCAGAATGGCCACTATTAAAAAGACAGAGAACTACAAGTGTTGGAGAGGATGTGGAGAGATAGAAACACTTCTTCACTGTTGGTGGGAATGCAGGATGGTACAACCACTATGGAGGACTGTTTGGTAGTCCCTAAAGAAGTTGAATATAGACTTGCCATGTGACCCTGCAATACCACTACTGGGTATATACCCAGAAGAACTGAGAGCAGTGACACAAACAGACATCCGCGCACCGATGTTCATAGCCACATTATTCACCATTGTCAAAAGTTGGAAACAACCCAGGTGTCCATCAACAGATGAATGGATAAACAAATTGTGGTCTATTCACACAATGGAATATTATGCAGTTGTAAGAAGAAATGAAGTCATAAAGCATATGGCAACATGGATGAACCTGGAGGACATTATGTTGAGTGAAGCAAGCCAGACACAAAAGGACAAATACTGTATGAATGCATTACTATGAATCAAATATATTGTTTAATATATTGTTTGATTCAAAAAAAGAAAAAAAAAGTACATGTATCCATTATATTTAATTGAGAAATGTATATATTTATTCATCTGTGTTTACTTTTTAGTTTTTAATTGTTTATGTTTTCAATTATTAAATGTACAAAATAAAGTTAAAAAAAAAAAAAATGTCCTCTGTGGGACAAAACTGCCCCCATGTGAAAAAACTGCTATTCTAAATACCTTGACTGACTTGTGCTCTTTTAACTTGTTCACTTCACTATGTTCTAATGTGTAGTTTCCAATTTTTAAATGCATTAATACATACACAAGTCGGTTTTGCAATCAAGATAATGGGTTACATAAAATCATAGACTTTTACAGCTAGAACAAAGAGAGTCTTAAGAGAGAGACATTCCTTAGCCTAACTCTCTATAATACAGGCCAAACAAAACAATATAGGTAAAAGAATAGAAATACAGGAAAAGGAAACAAATTAACAGGAAAGAAACACAAAACATACCTTCAGCTTAAGGAAGTTAACTGATTTGCTCACATCTATTCAGTATTTTAGTGTAGAAAAAGGATTATACTCCAGGCCTGCTGATTCACAATCTATTACTATTCCCATCATCACACTACTTCCTACGCTCCCTGTCCCACATTAATTTATAACAATAGTAAAAGCTAATATTTACCAAGCTCTTACTACATTCAAGGTGATTTGTTACATAAATTTGCAAATATTTTCTCATTTAATTCCACAGCAACTATATGAGATAGGCAAAATTATCGTTTGCTTTTTATAAATGAAGAGATTAAGTAAATTGTCCAAGATCACCAACCTAGTAAATGTCAGTTAACTGTCTTTAGAGGCATGCCCTGTTCCTAAAGTTATTGTGTATCATTGCCATACTTTTCTTGCTACAGGAATTCATTTCCTAATCAACTTTAATCTGAAATATACAACATGCAGACTATCAAAGCATATCCTTATTTCTTTTCAGAAGAATGTTTCTTCCATCAGTAAATAACACAGGGTTGTGCACACCAATCCCTGTTGGATCCTCACAGGTATAATCAACAGAGAATTTTAATTGATGGAAACTATCTATGTTAAAAGACTTTTTAATGAGCCCATTAACATTCCTAGCTACAGAAGTTCACTTCAGTGTCACACAGGTATTTGTGATTTTAGTAGACATTCATGACCTGTTTCACAACACAGTGATTCACATTTTATTTTACTTGACTGAAACACAAGTCTTGCAAAAGGCAAAGTAATGAATACAGCCAATACCCAATAGACTGATTTATTTTCTTGGGAATGCCATTTCCTATTCATTTAAAACTAAAATAAAACAGGCCACAGAATGCTCAGATTAGGGAGGGTGTAATAACTCTGCTGTGTTACAAGTGAGGAATATACTACAGAATCACAGCTGTCATGCTGTAGGCGATTCATGAGGAATCACTCCTCCAAATATTAAGAACATGGTTGGTTTCATGGCCTACACATAAAAACTAGAAAAACTGGAATTCTGATCGTTGGTATTAGGACTGACTCTGTTCTTTTAATAAAAGTTGTTTAGGATGTTCTACCTGGTACTTTCATGAATAATTAATTTACACACCACCTTCTCATATATCAAGCCATGGGTACATTTGTGGCCTTTTAAGTATTTTCAAAGGCACTAAAAGAATATGCTAAAGGTTACATCATATGCAATGTTTTAGAGTATAACACACAATTTAATTTACCTAAATTATATTTAAAATGCTGTTATAATATTATAATTGCTCATAATATACTCTAACTAGGAAAGGGACTGGAGAAAATTAGGAAATTAGCAAAAGTAACCAGTCTTCTAGCAAGAGTTTGGACCTCAGAGATCATCGAGGCCAGCATCCTAGCCAGTGCCAGATTCAGTTCTATATAATAACCCCTGTTTGAATATTTCCAGTCAACTGAAGAGTCTCAGCTCATTTAATTGTTGAAGGACCCTAATGATTAAACAAAAGTATTCCTTTAACAATTGTTCCTTCTGATGGTAATAAGACTGAGAGTGCTTCTGTAGTTTTTAAACAACACAAAGTTCCATGTGCCTGTTCCCAGAGGACAGATTCCACATGTCTACAACTAGGGAGATGAAAAAGAACAATGCCTGTGAATCCCCTGCTGATAGCCCCCCTTTGTTCACAAATCACATGTACTCTCTTTTTACATTCCTAGAAAATGAGAGGAACTTATACTTCATTGGGCCAAATGGACCAAATCTTGGATTGTATGAAGCCCTGAATTTTGCTGTTTATATTCTTCCAAACAGAAAAGTGACTTTCACAAATGGAATTGTAGCCATCCGCTAAATATTAGCAAACAAGTGTGAAGAGAGTATGGGATAGAGAAAAGTTATTACACATAGAAATTGTGGAATCAGGAAGCAACTCCAACTGAGGCAAGAAAGTGACCATGCTAAAGGTCTGAAAACCCAGTTTGGGGTTTTTTGTTGTTGTTTATCTGCTTTGTTTTTTTGTTTGTTTGTTTTTGTTTTAGTTTTTGTCTTACCTCTAGTTCCTCCACAAATGCCAACACAAGGAAAAGCTCCTGCCTCCTCTGTAAAGAATGTCATTAAAAACAGTTGGTACACCCAACCAAATGCAAGGATAAGCATCATAATAATTTCCAATTGCTATGATGTAATAAAAGTAAAAAAGAAACTTTGAGTTTTTATTTTCATGCTCCGCTTGTTATAACAAGAGACTCCCCTTGCTGGGTACATTTTTGAATAGCAAATCACCCTTGCTGGAAGATTTCTAGGGGAAGGAGTCAACTCTTTCTCTTATCATCCTATCAGGCACAGATTTTTATTTTCCAAGGATATAATCTAATGTTTCTTTATTTAGAAGCCATGGTAGCATTAAACCCAACATTACTTCCTAGATATTAATGACAACTTTGTGAAATTGCTAGTGCAAGAAGTCAACTTCCTCTCTCCTACTGCTATTGCTGATATTACAAAACACTGTTAGTTTAAGTGAGCTCAGTCTTTAACATAGAGAAGAACATCTCAGAAAACTGAATACTTTCTATCTAATAAATTTATCCTGATACCTAAGAGGCCCCCTGCCACTCACCACCATCAAGATATGTTATATAGTTGCCACTTTGGGGCTTCCCTGTTAACCAGAGAGGGTAATTGGAAAAAAATGGATTTTTTTTACTTTATTGGAAAGCACATGAAATCTGAATTTAATACAGTATTTTAATATGTCCAAAGTATAAAAATCAACTCTGACAAGTGTATTTCTTAGTCTGAATTTTTTAACAGTAAGGCAACATCCAAGGAATATTAAGTATTATTTTCCAGAAACTATCTTCTTAGGAGCTGTCAATATTCCTCAAAGGTAAAGATGTTCTGAACGTAAGATTTGTTTCAAAATGGCAGATTCAACTAATACCCATATAAAGGTATACTGTTTTGCATTTTGAGGGAGAAAAAACTTTTACCCTAAGTAAAAACAATATGTGTGTATGTATATGTAGTTGCAGCTGCAGATGTGTATGTATACAAACATGAAAGTATATGGATGTGTATATACATGTATTTATATGAATTCAAACATATTTATACAAATGTATACATATATGTATATATATATTAAATAGGAAATAAACAAACCAATCTAAAAGTGTTTCATTTTTTCTTGCAATTTTGCAGTGAAATTTCTGCAGTTCCCAGCTCCCAAAATGTAAGTATATGTACTTGTGACACAAAATATTGATATATTGATAACAGCAGCTCACACCTCACCTCTTTACCTACCTCCAATGTTCTATAGTCACACTGTGGGTAAGGGGACACCTTCAGAGAGTAACTTCCCATTGATGTCTTACTATCTACCTGCACTCCAGAATTTGCATAATCAAAATATGAATGTCAATTTTTTTTTCTGGCAGAAACATCCATAATGTTCCTAGAGAACATTTTGGGCATAATTTTCTTTAAGATATTATTTTGTTGTATATATTGATGTTAATCAGGAAAAAGAAAACAGGTCTAGTAAAAGAAATCAAAATTAATTTCTTATAATAATTGGAATAGAGGGGGAATGTTAATGGTTATTTAAATAATAAGGTCCATAAGGGCAAGTTTGTTATCTTGTTCATCAATACTTTGACCCAAATGTCTGGAAAGCACCTGAGAGTTAACTGCATACAATTATGCAATTTTTCTCTCTCTCTCTGCCCCAAACATGTGTCTGTCTATTACTTTTATTATATTATGTATAATGAGTAAATGAATGGGAATATGATCATTTGAGAGATATGAAATGTGTATCAAAGCAATAGACAGTCTGCATGTGGAGTATATTTTAGAATAGACCTTTGGGATTAATTTGCAGTTTATTAGAAAAACAAGAGGTCTCAGACTCAGGTTCCAGTTTTCCCCTTTTGTGGAAGGGTCACCTAAAACTACATGGTATGAGTAGTTTGGTATTATTTCAAAGAGCCACATGTATGCATGTGACCTTGTGATGGGCTAAAGTATCTACCTTGCTCATGACAATGCATCCCTGGGAAGTGAAGAGAAGAGAGGAGGAAGTTGCTCAAAACTTCACCCAGGCCCTTGATCAGACTCAGCAGAGCTCAAAAGCAGTTTTTCGAGAGTCCCAAGAGCAGTGTTTAGAATTATTGCAATACCTTACTAGGTAAGCTACTGAAACTCTCTCAGACTGCATATTTACACTGTGGGGGTATGGGTGGAATATGTACCTCATCCTCCTCTTATGAGGTTTAAAAAGATCCTGGGTGGGATATCTTTATCACAAGGAGCCTGGCATATAATAAGTACTCAATCATTGGTAACCATTGTTTTTTAAAATGACTCAAATTTCTTGAGCTAAGGTGCAAATAATGGATGATTAAAAAAAAAAAGGAGAAAAGTACCTCACCATCATCCCCAAACAACACACGCTGCCATTACAAATTTGAGGCCTGTTACTTGGCATCACTGTAACAGGTGAGAAGTGCAGCACATGCAAAGAACAGCACAAGTATCTTCAGGGGTGACTGTACAGGGAGAACAGCCATTCATTGGCCTCTGGCCTAACCTTCCTCTATTTATGACCATGCCCCTCGCAATGCCTCAGGATCAGATCTGCCCCAGAGCTCAATACCTGGCCTGGGAAATAGGTCCAAATTATACAAGGGGAAGGATGAATGCATGTCTTAAATTCTGCCCCTAGCCTTTCTGGTAGAAAACAGGATGATCGCCATTTTGTCCTAACATATAATCCTTAACAGGTTATTTCACAGATAAAAGGTTTTAATATGAATTAAATCCAATGTATCAATATTTCCTTTTAAAGATCATGCTTTTGGTGTCAAATCTAATATCTCATTGCCTAGCTGCAGATCCCCAGGATTTTATCCTTTTTTATATAAAGTTTTATAGTCATCTATTTAACTCTGTGACCTTTTATAAGTTAATTTTTGCATAAGGTATGAGACTTAGGTCGAGGTCAATTTTTTTTTTTTTTTTTTTTTTTTCTATAGATGCTTGATTGTTCCTGCACCATTTTTTAAAAAGACCATCCTTCCTCCCTTGAATTGTTTTTGCATTTTTGTCAAAAATCAGTTGGGCATATTTACGTTGATCTCTTTTGGGGTTGTCTATTTTGACAGATTGATCTATATGTCTTTCCCACTGCCAGTACCACATAGTCTTAATTATTGATGCCTTCTACTCTATTCTTTTCAAAATCAATTTAGCTCATTTAGTTTATTTGCCTTTCTAAGTAAATGTAAGAATAATTTTGTCTATATCTATAAAAAAAGTCTTGCGGGAATATTGATAGGAATTGTTTTAAACCTGTAAATGCATTTGGGGAAAATTAAGATCTTTACTAGGTTGAGTATTCAAATCCATGAGAATGGTATTATTTCTCTCCATTTATTTAGATCTTATATGGTTTCCCTCAATAGTATTTTGTACTTTTGTTTAGATTGACATCTAAGTATTCAGGAAATCTATTTCTCTTTGTGTGAGTTTTGGTACTTTGTGTCTTTCAAGGAAATAGTCCATTTCATCTAATTTATAAAATTTCTGAATATAGAGTTCTTCATAGTATTCCTGTGTTAGCCTTTTAATGTCTATGGGATCAGTACTAGCATATACTCTTTTCATTTCTGATAGTGATATTTTGTGTTTTCTCTCTTTTTTCTGTTAGCCTGCCTAGAATTTTTCAATTTTATTCATCATTTTTTAAAACCAGATTTTGGTTTTATTGATTTTCTCTATTATTTTCCTGTTTTCAATTTCACTGATTTCTAATCTAATTTTTATTATGTTCTTATGCTGGTTTTAGGAATAAATTGCTCTACTTTCTCTAGTTTCCTAACGTAGAAGGTTAGATTGTTGATTTTACATCTTTCTTCTAATATTGTATTTAGTGCTATAAATTTCCCTCTAAGCACTTTTTGTTGCAGCCCACAAATTTTGATAAATTGCATTTAAATTTTCATTTAATTCAAAATATATATTTTTAATTTCTTGCGACTTCAACTTTGACCCAAATGTTATTTAGAAGGGTGTTGTTGAAACTCCAAATACTTGGGGTATTTTTTTACCTCTATTTCTGTTAATTGATTTGTAGCTTAATTCCATTGTGGTCTGAGAACATACTTTGAATATTTTCTATAGCTTTTAATCTAAGGTGTGTTTTATGGACCAGAATGTAGACTATCTTTGTCAGTGCTCCCCATGAGCTTGAGAAGAATGTGTATACCATTGCTGTTAGAAGGAATATCCTGTAAACATCTATTATATCAAATTGATTAGTAGAGCTGTCCAGGTTAACTCTATCCTTACTGATTTTCTCTTTGGTCTATCAATTACTGAAAGAGACATGTTGAATTCTCCAACTATAATAGTGTTTCTATTACTCCTTTCAGTTCTAACACTTTTTACCTTACATAATTTGATGCTCTGTTGTTAGGTGCATTTTTGTCAACAATGGTTCTATCTTTTTGGAGAATGGACCCCTTTATCATTATGTAGTGCTCCTCTTTGTCCCTGATAATTTACTCTAAAGCCTACTTTGTCTGAAAAATTAATGTAAGTATTCAAAGGTTTCTTTTGAATATTGTTAGCAGGATATCTTTCTCCATTCCTTTATTTTTAACCAGAGTCTATATATGTTAAGAGGGTTTCTTATAGACAACAGTTATATCTTTTTTTTTCTATACACTCTAACAACGCCTTTCTTTTACATGATGCACTTAGATCATTCACATTTGAAGTGATTATTGATATAGCTGGATTAATACCTACCATGTTTGTAAACTTTTTATACATTGCACTTGTTTTTGTTTCTTTTTTTTTTTTCTCTCCCCCTCTTCTATTGCCTTCTCTGGTTAAGCATTTTATGATTCCTTTTATCTCCTTTCATTTAAAAATTTCATTTTTAAATTTGCTTTTAGTGGTTGACACAGGTTCAGTAAACGTTTATAACTAGTATAAACTCTCCTTCAAATAAAACTATACCACTTCACTTGAGGTGCAGGTGCCTTTAACAGAGTATCCTTATTCCTCCCTCGAGTCTTTTATGACTGGTATGATTCATTTCACTTACCATATACTATAGTCCCCAATGCACTGCTACTATTATTACTTTAAACAGTTATCTATTACTTGTTATTTTGTTATTTTACTTTCATTTATTCCTTCTCCAATGCTTTTCCTTTCTTTGAGTAAATACACGTTTCTTATCTATATTATTTTTCTTCTTTCTGAAGAACTTCCTTTAACACTGTTACAATTGATAAAAGAATATTATTATAATTATAATATAATTATCGTCCATGGTTTACTTTACGGTACATTGTTTGGGCTGTATAATCTTATGTGTTTTTAAAATTTTTATTCTAGTAACATATATATAACCTAATATTTCCTTTTTTAACCACATGCAAATATATAATTAAATGCTGTTAATTAAATTCACAATGTTGTGTTACCATCACCAAAGTTTTTCATCATCTTAAATAGAAATTCTGTACAATTTAAGCATTAACTCCTCATTCCCTACCTATACCCTGGTCTCTGGTAGCCTATATTCTAGTTTCTGACTCTCTGAATTTGCTTATTCTAATTATTTCATATAGTAAATCATACTATATTTGTGCTTTTGTGTGTCTGGCTAATTTCACTGAATACGAGGTCTTCTAGTTTCATCTACATTGTTGCATCTATCAGAAATTCATTCATTTTCACAGTTGAGTAATATTCTATTGTATATATATAACACACTTTGTTTACCTATCACCAGCTGGTGGAAACAGGTTACTTCCATCTTTTGGAAGTTGTAAATAATGTTGCTATGAACATTGGTGTGCAAATATCTGTTCAAGTTCCAGCTTTCAATTATTTGGGGTACTGTGGTGGTTTGGAGCTGTATGTACCCTGGAAAAAATATGGTCTTAAACTTAAGCCATTCCTGTGGGTGTGAACCTATGTAAGTAGGACTTTTTGATGAGGTTAATTAAGTTAAGCTGTGGCCAACCTCAATCAGGGTGGGTCTTAATTCTATTACTGAATTCCTTTATAAGTGGAATAAAATTGAGAGAGAGAGAGAGAAAGCTACATCAAGCAAGATGCTGAAGGTCAATGGAACCTGGAAAAGAAGGGAGAGGCTGCCATGTGCATTGCCATGTGACAGGGGAGCCCAGGAACAAGGATTACTGTAGCTACCCCCAGATTCTCACAGTCTTTGGGAAGAAAGCATCACCTTGATGATGCCTTGATTTGGACATTCTCTTAGCCTCAAAACTGCGAGCTAATAAATTCCCATTGTTTAAGTTGACCCATTGCATGGTATTTGCTTGAGCAGCCAAGAAAACTAAAACAGGTATGTAACTAGAAGTGGGAAAGGGATTGTCAGGTCATATAGTAATTCTATACTTAATTTTTTAAGGAACTATCATAATGTCATTCACAGTGGCTGCACCATTTTACTCAAGATTTGACCTTGAGGTAGAACATTTATTTAAATAAAAAGCAGCCAAGTACCTAGAACAAATTAAGTAAAAAATGTAATTAATAAATAAATCATTAAAATTAAAATGTCCATGTTTTCTTATGGATCAACTTGTTTAATTCTTTAGCAATATACAACAGTGAAAGCAAAGATGAAAAAAGGAGAAAATACAATACACTTACTGTACACATATACAAAATTATGGCCCTCCTGGAATGATTTTTACAGATGTTGATATTAGAAGAATAGGTTCTACAATGCAGAAAATAAAGTGGTGTAATAAATATTCTAAATAGCTTGGGATAATTTTGCTAATCATTTACCCCAAATTCAATAATATGGCAAAGCTTTATTAGTAAAGAATAGGAAAATCAGTGGTGAATATAGAGGAGAGAATTACTATGGTTTGTTTCCTGCAGAACTCAAAATTCAACTGCAGTTGTAAATGAAATGCTTTACTAATGTGCTTCCAGTAAATGCTGGTTCTTAATAAACCTAATATATTTACTGAAAGGAAAATCTTAAAGGGTTTATTTTGGCTGTCAATTTATCATTATCATGATTTCCCTTTGTTAGGGCCAAACATATGTGTTATTACATGTTAAATGGAAAGTCTTATAAAATAAACATTCACAAAATAATTAGAACAATTATAGTAAATGAATCATTACAAAATCTTACAACACGAAAGCATGATGTTGAGAAAATTGTCCATAGTATTTTACATTAATTCCAAGATGTAATAAAATAAAGAAGTTATATAATAACACAAAATACAGAGTAATAAAAGCTTATTGCAAAATATCTGCCTCAGCAACTTCAGGCATATCATAACAATTTATTGCTGATGGTCATTAAAAGCACAAAAGTGCAGAAGGCAAAAGTAGATATCATTATTGTTTTTGTCAATAAATTCAATACTAGAAGGCTAATTCTTGCTCAGAAAAAAAATTAAAGTAATAACTTCCTTAACTTGAAAATGGACACATGGCTAAAAAAGAGCTGCTCCAAATAAGTGATTTTTAAAAAAATAGCACAACTGAGTATTGTGATTTATTGCAATTTATTAGAAGAATTTATTGGTTGAAAACTTCATATGTGGGAAATTTGCTTCCACATAATCAAGCATTCTCTCTCTCTCTCTCTCTCTCTCTCTCTCTCTCTCTCTCTCTCTATTTCTGGCAGAAAGAAAAGTAGAAAGCTTATTGCTTTGCTATGCCACTTCCCTGCTAAGAGTACATAATAGTGAGATGATTAGTTTTCTGAGGACTCTGACATCTGGTTCAAATGACTAGAACAAGGGATTCGAACTCAGTGCTTGGTGCTAGCTGCATGAATGGATTATCAATCAGACTGATCTTTGTGGCAAAAACAGAATCATGCCCCACTGTTTTACTGAGTTATCCACTGAGTTACCCATAAAGGGATGAATATTAAGCCTCTCAGGCATATGTTGCTTATTGGTTGGCAATTTAATTCACAGATGAGATTTTCTTTTCTAGTGTGTGTTTATTATTATTATATACAAAATCGACTTGTGAATTCCTATTTCATTCAATGTGTTGTATTGTGATATTTTCATAATTGGTTTTTATGCCCAAGTTGTACTAGATTTGGTCGGTGCACACTGCTTCAAACTGGATTCTCTGTTTCTCTCTGATAGTTTCCATCATATTTTTAGCATGCCCTGAATTTCTAGCACAAGATATTCCAGGTTCATCTTGTACTATTCCTTACCCAGTCACTGAAGCAGCTATTTCTCCAAGGACATCTGATTCCATTTAATAGAGGGTGGTATTTGGAAAGCAAGACATGGGCATTCATTGGGCTTCTTACTCCTCAACTATAAAATGAAAATAACCAAATTTGCCCTTTTATTTCTCTTTCTAATCAGGGCTGCATCATCCAACTAGTTTTCCAGTTTCGCTACACTCTTACATCTTACTCTAATCTACTTACTCATGTGACAGCCAGGGAGATCTTTTAAACATATCTATCAGATCATTTCATTCACTTTCTTACATCCCCTAAGTGTTTCCTTTTGCAGTTTAAATTGAAAACAAGAAAGAAGAAAGGAAGAAAGCAAGAGGAAGGGAGGAAGGAAGACACTAATGCTAGACTCTACATAATCTGGCCCATTCCTGACTGTGATTTTCTTCATATCATCCCCCAGAGTCATTGTACTTCAGCCACATTGACCTTCTTTCTCTTCCTTACCCACTCTAATTTCATTCATGCCCCATGAATGCTGCTCGCTCCCTCTGTCTGGAATGTTCTTCAACAGATTTCCTCAAGCTCCGCAGAAACACTAGCATTTCTGTGAAGTACACTCAGGGCCCAGCAAAGGTGCATGGCAAGAGTATGATGTCATCAGGTTGGTGGGTGACTTTAGCAAGCGATAGAGCAGCTTCTCCCTTTTGATTACATGCCTTAAAATTTTTCCTCAAGGAGGATACTGCAGACGTAAAAAGGCCCTCAACTGAGCTGCTGGTCCTTCTGAACCTACTCTACAGAGGCTCAGTTTTTTCCAGCTGGGCATGCCTGCCATTCTCTATCCCTGCCACTCCAAAGGGTGGGAGGGAAACCACTCCAAATAATGAAAATAAAAATAGCAACATTAATGAAAAACTTAGCTTCACATTAACAGCCTCAAGATGACAGAGCTGATTCCTTACATCCTAGTAAGCACCATCTATTGTCTGAATTCATAAGGAATGAGCACTTTCCTCAGCCTCAAAAGAAAGAATTATACATTTTATAAATGCACAGGATTAGAATTAAGCTTTTAAAATCTTAGCATCTTTTCCAAAATGACAAAGCCTTGAGTATAACAGCCCTCAACTGCACACACAGGCCTCTTAAGTGACTCAGAGCTCACGGAAGCTTGAGTTCATTCCCACCCACTACCAGGCCTGAGGATAAGAAGCATCTGTTTGTTTTTTTAAATCAAAGTTTTTACTATAATACAGGCATGAACATTTTATTTTCTGACTGGAGAATCTTGTACTACTTTCAAGTGACTGGAATTTAATGGAGCAGAGGAAGAAATAGCCCAACAGAGAGAATTTTAAAATTCTCTACGCAATAAAAATAAAATGCTTTGTAAGTACACCCCTTGATGTGTTGCGCTTGTCCAAAGATGCAATTACATAAGCATTAATGGAGTATCAGCTATTTTCATAACCATTTCTCTGCTGATAGTACCTTGCACATAGAAGGGTCTCATTCATTCATTTGTTCAAACATTTGTAGAGCAACTCCTATGTTCAGTCTGTCATCTCTGGGGATACAGTGATGACAATAAAACAACCCTCTGTCTTCTAAGAACACAAAAGCCTAAGAAAAAGAACAACATTATAAGCATGGAGTACATTCTAGAGTGTGATATGTATAATGTGCCACTGGAACATAAAGTTGGGAAGCCCCAGAGTAAGTCAGTTGAGTGGCTCAAGAAACATTGTTCAACTTATAATATTAAACTTATTAAACTGTTGCTACCCTGTGCAAGTACTTAAATTCAGAGGGGACAACTATTTTGGATAATCTTTACAATGCAGGCCAGGGAAACTCCCACGAACAAATTAGAACTGCTTTCCAAACCCTTAGGAGTCAAATGAAGTGTAAGAGGGCAGCTGTCTGTTCCTAAGGCAGAAGCAAAGTTACAGTAGGAGACTGTCTATGGTGTATCATTTCTGGAGTGCCTAGGTCAGCTCTCTTTTCATGCATCTTAAAGTATCTCCCCACCCAGGGTATTGTCTGAAATGCCATGGGGAACAACTTTTTCCTTCATCCATCCTAAGGGCTTGCTCCCCACTCTACCTTCCAGCCCCTGACCCCACTAATATGAAAATACCTTTGGGGAGGAGGTAGGTTATTAGTCACTACTACTCTGCTATGGAAGAATTTTACTGCTTCCTGAGGACAAGTTTTAACAGAAAAATGGAGGAGGGAAATGCATGAGTTTCCTGGGTACCAAAAGGGAATAAAAGGACACCACTGAGTCTGACAGAAGACAGAAAGATAAGATCAGGCACATTGGCTTAACTAATTCTCTTGCTTCCTTGTTTTAGCTTACTCTACCAACTTTTTTATTTCCTCCTTTGAACTCCCAACACTAACCATCTGCCCATCCTTCTTCTCAGGTTCTAAATATCCAAGTCTCCTCTCAAGAAAACAAATTAAAAATGCTGTTCAAGATCTAAGATGCCTTTCTAATAATCTTGTTTTTTCTGTTGAGCTCAAACAGGGATACGTCAAAAATAAAATGATTCACAGATTCCACAGATCAAAGCAAACACAATGTGTATTACCTCCACCGATCCATGACATACCAGTAAATATTTGGGGCTCAAAGAAGCCACTTCAGGTATAGCATGAGTTGGAGCACGAACAAGCCTTGGAAACAATTATATCTAGCCCTATAGGTCCCTGGGCTTTGATAAAGGGCCAGAAATTCTCCTTTTACGTTGTACAGTCCTCTGGTGCCAGAGAATTTGCTAGCAATCCTCTTGGGCCCACATCCAAGAGACTGATATACAAAAACCCCTTCACAGGCAAATAATGCATGAATGTATTCATTCCCTTGAAAAACATTTTCTCGATGCCAAGAAATGTGTTTGGCAAGGGGCATAAAGTTATGAATGAGACATAGCCCCAGACTTGGGGATCTTAAAACATTCTCATTTAAAAGGGACTTCATGTTTTCAAGCAGGTCACTGTTGTCTTGCCAACAAAGGAAATTACTTACCTGGCCAGCTAATCTCACCTTCCAAAATATGTAACAGATCTTGCTAAACTCCCAAAAGAAGAAATGACAGTAATGTGAGTTTTCTGAAACAGGATCTTAGAGGCAATCCTCTGGTAATGGCAGTTGCTGTGAATCCCAAAAAGGGGTCTCCAGTGATGGGCTTCATTCTCCAAACTGCAGAGTAAGTAGCACTTAAAAGGTAAATTCTGATACCCAGTGCCAGGTGTTTTGCTTTGGAAGAAGCAGACACTGCAAATCCTATCTAAAGGAGGCTTTATTCAATCAAAGGAGTTTCAAATTATATCAAATAATTATGATAATTAAATGATTACAGAAGAAGAAGAATCAACTGGATGACATAGGAAAGAATGAAAATATATACAATCATTCACCAAACCAGGGGAAAACACAACATCTGGTCTCTCACAGAGCTGGGAAATCCCCTTTAACAGCTGGCCAGTCTCAATTGGAATTTCAGTCCCAGGCAGAGCGCCCTCTCCTGGGTGAGACTTTGACGGTAGCTCAGGGGCTATTGCTTTTAAGGGGTTCCAAACTTCAGAACTCTGATGAATTTTGCAACTTGTGAGGGATGACCTCATTGGAAGCAACCGAATCCATCCGGCGGGTGTTGGCCAGCCCACCCCAGGAGAGACACGGTGTCTCCAGGAGACTTCTAGTCTATTCATGGTACATTAAACAGGAACATGAAGATTTCAAAATACATCAGCTTTTAACTTTGTATTAGTTTAACAAGGGACATAAACAGGACGTGCAAATACCACAACCGGTGACTTGTTCCTCTTAAACATTTGCTTTTAGTTAACAGGTGACAGGGTTACCTATATTGTAGCATTACAACATTCCAGAGAACACAAAGCAAGTTAATCATTTGAAATAACATGCTGAAACAGCATATGCTATAGATTTAGCAACCCATGAATTCACAATTCTTATAAAAATTTTTCTAGTACGTCACCAGGCCAGGCTGTTGGACACATTTTAAATCAGTACACAAATAACTGGCCAGGCCTTGATATATGCTGGCTCCCAGGAAAAGTCTAATCATAATGTATGCTAGCTCACATTCCCAAATATTCAAGCAATAGTCAATAGATCCAAAATAAATAATTAATATAGATGCCAGAAAAGCATTTTTGTATTTACCAAATCACTCAAGCTCTAAGGCTGGATTCCCTCAGTCCACACCCTAAAATGTTTCAACATTTTGTTGTTATTGTTGTTTAGTTGTAGTTGTATGGTTAAGGAAATTGTTGAAAAACTTTCATTAAGTCTAAATGTGCATGTAATGTAAAATAGGATTGCTAGTTAAGATGGAAGCAGATCAAGAAAGGCCCTGGAATTCTGGATAAGTGGCTTGTACTAGAATATCTGAGTGAAGTCTTCTGAGCAAACAAGAGACTTGGCAAAGGTGGAATTTTGGAAAGTATAACTTGTTGACAGTGTTTAGGGTAAACTGAGGTAGGGCAAAAACATCTAAATTGGTATTATTTCCTCCAAGAAAAGGAGGTGGCATATAAAAATAAATAGATAGCAAAAGTAGACAGCAAAATGCCTTTAAAATATATTTGGGTTTCTATATTCTTAGGAAACTTTCTTAAATTTTAAATGCACAGTGTTACACAGTGTTTAATGCCAGTTTAATGACCTTGAGGAAGTTACTTGGTTCTCCAGGCCTAAGTTTCTTTGCCTGTAAAATAGGTTTAATATTGGTATATATTTCATAAGATTATTGTGATAATTGAATGATATATTACACTGATATGTATAGTCTTATCAGAATGTCTGGTATATAACAAGTACCCTATAAAGGAAAGCTTTTTCCCCCAGGATCACTATAGTATTGTTAAAAATAACAAAAAATGAGGTAAAATTATTTTCCTCTTTTATTCACCACATTTTTAAAAAATCCCAGATGAAAATTTACAAAGATTTCTGTGTATAAAACATTAAACATCATTAGATGAAATGGTAAGTGGGGTGCTATGGGGATAACAAGGAAACTTAATTTTCATTATATATCCTTTAGTATTTTGAATTTTTAATGTATTACCTATTTAAGTAAGACCTGACTAAAAATATAACAGAAATAAAAATTTGTGGCCACATAGGAAAGCAAATAATAGATAATAGATATGTGCTTATACAAGAGTGTGGATAATAATATAAGAGCTAACATTTATTAAGCACCTATTATATACCTAGCATGGCTTTAGGCTCTTTCACATATATAAACATGATTAATTCGATGAGGTTAATACTATTAGTATCCTTTAGTACAGGAAGTAGAATTAGTATCTCCAAACTATGCATGAAATAGAAGTTGACTTGTCCCCAGGCTTACCAGGCTTTTAAATAGCAGAATTAAGAACTCATAGTATGGGAAGTGGCTGTGGCTCAATCAGTAGGGCTCCCGTTTACCATATGGGAGGCCCCAGGTTCGGTTCCAGGGGCCTCCTGGTGAAGGCAAGCCCGCCCGCACGGCGTGGTTAGCTGACCCAGCGAGCACAAGCAGCAAGGGGGGGATAAATGAATAAATAAATAAAATCTTTAAAAAAAAAAAAAAAAGAACTCATAGTAGACAATCTGGCTACATATATGTATAAGCTTATCAGCATAAAATTTGAGAAGATAAAATCAGAAAGCAAGCCTCTATATGAATCACAGTAGACTCTGCAAGCCATAATATCTGGGACAGATGTTTCTGCAAGGAATGCTTTATGTTTGCATCCCGTTTGACTACTCCAACTCTATGGTCCAATGACTGGCCACATCTGAACAACCTATTGATATCCAAAGGATTTAATAGACTCCTGGAATGAAGCCATTTTTTCCCAGAGAAAATAAAAATTAAATAATCATCATCTCTGGCACATAGACATTTTGGAACTAGCAAATACTTTCCAATATCCAAATTAAAGGTTAGGATCCAGGAACAAATACAAAACCAAAGAGGATTTTCCTAATTCTTTCAAAATCCTGTGGTTTCTTAAAGATCTGTCTACTTTGCACCTGCCAAATGAATTATTGAATTTATGAGGGTTAATCTAAGCCAGAACTACTGATCAGTGAAATTGGGTGCAACTGGGTGGAAGAGCTGCACTGCTGAGAACTCCAGCAAATGGCAACGTCACTCCAAGTGTGGAGGATTCTGCTGTGAAAACATTATAAAGTGGCCTGCCCTTGAATATCTGGCTCAGGCAAAAGGTAATTTTAGGAGCCTTATGAGACTTCTGAGTGATAGTGGACCCATTGCTCTCCGATTTAGTAAGATCAGAGTTGGAAGCAGTGTGACCTGAACTGGCCTTTGTATATCAAGATGTTGCATTAAAAACCACTTTATACAAAACTACAATTTGATTTTATAGCTACCCTTTGACAACTATCTAATCTCACTTTTTTACATTACCTGGCATAATAGGCAAAACTTAAAGCAAAGTAAATGTCGCATTTGTATAAAACTGCCTAACCTAAACTGACTATTCTATGACATTTGACAGGGGCTGGTGAAGCCCTGGATGCATTGAGTTTATTCTTTGCTGACTGTAACCTGACTATATCAGTCCCAAGTCCCAAAGAAGCCTTTCTAATTCATTTTATTCATTTCATTTTGCTTTCAAATTAAGAGACCTAAATTTTGTGAAAAGGGTCAGGGGATATGTGAGTTCACATTCTACAAACCACAAGTTCTCATTTATACATGGAACTGAAAGCTACTTGTTTGTAAACTTCTACGAGTTATGTATGGTTACCAAAAGCTGCATGTTACAAGAGTTTACACCTATTTCATTAATATGCTGAGAAATCTTGACAACATTTTACAAAATGGCAAAGTTCCTACTAGGCACATATACATTGTGGGAATTTCCAAAGTGTTTAGAAAACCTTATTGGTACATTTTGAATGCTATCTTGAGGTTTTCACAATTTTTTTTTTTAGTTTTTTTTTTTTAACTTTATTTTGTACATTTAATAATTGAAAACATAAACAATTAAAAACTAAAAAGTAAACACAGATGAATAAATATATACATTTCTCAATTAAATGTAATGGATACATGTAAATTTTTTTTTAATCAAACAATATATTACACAATATATTTGGTTCATAGTAATGCATTTTAATTGATGTTTTAATTTTAAATTACTGAGTTTAGCACCATCATTCTCCATTAGTTTGTTGCCAGTGCTTTGGTTAATTCTACTTTATATAGTATACCTACATCAGCAATATTATTTGTCTATAATTTTCCAACTCTACTTGCATTAATTATGTTCCACAAGTAAATGTGTGAATTACCATATGTTTGAAGCCAAAGCACATATATGTATGAAGTCCCAAAGTGTGATTGACAGCATGGCCAATTAATCATCTCTACAAAACTTCCTGGCTAAGACTAGGGAGGAGTTATGCTTGGGATAGGGGTGAGTGTGGGGTCAAGACTATAGTATGAATGAATGGGCAGTGATATATCCTAGCCATTTGTATGAAGCAGGCATTTTAGTTGATGTTCTTCTAAAAGCAAGCTATACTGGTGAATAATTGGGGGTAAAGGTAAAATTAGAATTTAAAATAAATGTTTACAGGACTTCACAGGACCTTTGTATGCTAATATGAGTTGTGAATTTCTATGAATGGGATATATGACACAGAATTCCTCAAACATACTTTATTACCAAATGGCTATCAGCCTTTTAAGGAACACAGGTTGGGAAGTGCTAGCTTAGAGGTGCACTAATATTAGTTGGAACCCCATCTATGAAAAGTAAGAGTCAGGCTTTCCTTACCTGCTGGAAGTGATTGATAGCTACAGTTGTGCTGAGCTAAAGCTTTAAATAAACCAAAGCAAGAACTGTTAAAGATAAACTGCTGTTTTACTTTGTGGGTGGCATCAGTCAAAGACCACAAAGAACACACTCTTAGGCAACAAAATTAGGTTTCTTTCTTTTTGGAACAAGAGGAATCATATTCCATGGGGATCCATGAGGTATCTCAAAAGGGGGAATTTGGGGAAAGGTATCCACAGGGTTTGAAGGAGATGGAATTAGTCACAAGGTGGTCTTGAAGGAGAATAATCACAACCTGTAAACTGAAGACTGGCTAGAAGAGCCAGTGTCCTTAATTTTAGAATAAATGGGTTGATGTGGAATTACTGTTAGGTTACTGTCCTAACATGGAACATAAGGGTCTGAAGGAACTGATCTTTAAAGAGTTGATATTAGATGTTCTGCAATGCACATCATAGCTTGGTCTTGCACAGTTCATCCGTGTGACAGCAATTTTTCACTCTGTCAACCTTTTTGGGAAGTGGCTTCCTCTGGAATTCTATCAGACAACTTGTCCTTTCTTTAACAAAGTATGAGTTCCTTAATGGAGCTGATTCGCCCTTCCCATCCTTCATACAGAAAATGGGGATGAGAAAACATATTGCTGGTGATAATACAGATTTCAGTAACCAAAGGCTTAAGACTGTAAGCCTAAGCATTTTAGGAGTGGCTTCCCAATCTTGGAGGAAAACTAGACCTTGAGATTCACTTGTCCTACTGTATCATTTAACTTGTGCTGCATATGAAACAACTTCCAAATTTCAGTGGCATACAAGAATAAGCATTTATTTGTCTGTAAGTTAGCCAGACTATTTCAGGATGTGAGTCTGCGAATAGAGTTGTACAATTCTGCTGCACTTACCATCCTGGGGCACAGTACAGAGGTGCAGCAGCTTCAAGGGCTGTGTTATTCTTGTGGCAATGGCAAGAGGCAAGCCCAACAATGAAAGCACATGGCAAACCTCTGAGTTAGCTTGTACACTAACATTTCATCACCAAAGTCAGTCATATGGCCAAACTAATACCTACTCATTCTCTCAAAATTAGGTTTGTTTCTTTTTGGAACAAGAGGAATCACACTCCATAGAGATTCATGAGGTATCTCAAAAGGGGGAATTTGGGGAAAGGTATCCACATACTTACTCATTCCCTCCTGCAGGTCAAAGGGAGTACAGATAGTATCTGATTCTTACTCTTTGTTTATAGATTGGGACACTGAGGCTGTGAGGAGTTGTAACTTCCCAAAATACAGTTTTATTGATTTCTAAGCCAATTATTTTTCCATCAAAAAATTGCCACATGATTACAACCTAAAGTAAACATGCTTTTTCAATTTTCCAAACCCTTTTAGGACTTTGAAAAAAAAATGTGAAAAATTGAGCAATTCAAGTATTCTGGTAAAAAAAAATTTTTTTTGCCACAAATGAAAGCTACTGTGTAATAACCAGGATAAAAAGAACTTTATTAACAAATCTTTATCATTTAACTGCAACTAAATATTTTATCAAATAAGTAGTTCCAGCACAAATTTTCACTTGCACTCCTACAATTAGGCTAACTAAACTTATGGCACCTTTTGAACGAGAGACTTTCTGATGTAGTCCAAATTATGAACATATACTCAGGAAAACTTAGTACAATTGCTACATATACAGTTTTTTGATTGACCATAAGTTCCCATCAGGTCAACTGCAGAGCTCAAACTTGACCAGTTACCATGTCACAGCATCCAATCTCAAAATCCACAAACTAGGTGCTTTGGAAAGTCAGGTGTAAAGCCCTTGCTTCTGGAAGCATCCTTTATTGCAGAATAAAAGAATTTAAATGACAGCTGGGGATTTTGTGATGTCTTGAAACCAAACAAATCTTAGTTTAAATACCAGATCTACCCATGGACATTCCTGCAACATTTTTCAATCTCAGTTATTTCTTATGTATAAATAAGATTTATAAGGATATATTTCCTTTAAAAACAGGTCACAAGCTAGTTTCTCCGAAATAAAAATTTTTGTTGCTATATATATGTGTTTATGTTTGTATGTGCACATGAATATAGAACACATATATAGATACACATATATGCATAGGAAAATTCTCTTTAGATAGTGAAATTACAGGTGAATTCCTACTACTTTCCTTAAACTTTTCTCTCATAATTTTTAAACATATTACTTTTTCAATCATAAAAATAGAAATATTTCCATCTTGAAAGCAAAAATATTTAGAAGCCCCTGATTACCATCTTTACACAATCAGAGATAACTTCAGGGAAAATTGTCGACTAATATATATAGAGTCAGAGTATTTCTTGGATCTCAAAGACCAGACAGAGTCTTCCTTCAGCCAGCAGTGAATAATAATGTCCATCAATTCATGTGTTGTTAGTCCTAGTTAGGAATTAGCTGCCCACAGACAATGATGCTCCACAGCAGAGAGGTCCAGCCCACAAATGGTGGTGTGCCAAGTGAGACAAATCAAGGAACTTCTCCTGCTTTAAATAAATATGTGACCATATCCTGACTAGGTCATGTCCATTTCCCTAACTCCAGCTCTGAGAAAATTACCTCTGAAATCTGGGCTCAGAAATGTTTATTCAGTGCATGACACAAGATATCCTACTAAGAGCTTGGACTATGAAATCCAAAAGCATTGGGTCCAATCCTGTCTCTAGTACTTAATAACCATCAACTTAGAGCTTCTTCACTAAATAAGCATACTGATCTTTTATTTAATTAAGTTATATACGCAGCTTTATTCACTGCTCGCTCTCTGGTCTCAATTTTTGGATCCAAGAAATAGAGATTCCTGCTTCTCAGGCTTCTTGAAAGGATTAAAATGACTAGGCATATAGAGTAATGAATGCAATATCACCATTGTATTGATAAATAACTATTGTATAATTATCTTCATTCACTCTATGTTAATGACTCAGTAAAGCTATCAATTTTCTTTGGTGCAAATTTCCATGGTCAAACCAAACAAGTGGAGAACTTAAATTGGTTTAATGTTCATTTTCCCAGTATTCATGTACATGTAGCAATTATCAAACTGACAATAGGAAAACAAAGTCACCATATCCGCCCTAGTGTTCTAATTTCAAAGCAACTAAAATTAGTATTTCCCAAGATGTTTCTTCAGTCTTGAGTTGGCTTCTATTTGTAGCCTGTTTTCAGTTGTGCTGTGCTTGGAGATGGGAGGTGCACTGAGAATACAAAAGTCATGTTTGTTCTGACTAACAGTAACAACATTAATAAAAGCTGAGGCTATCCTAAAAAAAAAAGAGCAATGTGGGAGGACTTCAACTGCCTGACCTTGAAACAAAGCAACAGTGGTCAAAAACAGCATGGTATTCACATAAAGAAAGACACATGATGAGTGGAACAGAATTGAGAATCCAGACAATGAACTTCTAAAGCCAAATGGTTTTTTTTTTTTTTTTTTTTTAAGATTTTATTTATTTATTCATTTATCCTCCCCTTGCTGCTTGTGCTCGCTGGGTCAGCTAACTGCGCCGTGTGGGCAGGCTTGCCTTCACCAGGAGGCCCCGGGAACCGGGCCCGGGGCCTCCCATATGGTAAACGAGAGCCCTACTGATTGAGTCACAGCCGCTTCCCAAGCCAAATGGTTTTTGACAAACCTATCAAGTCCATGTTACTGGCACAAAACAGTCTCTTCAACAAATGTTGCTGGGAGAACTGGATATCCACAACTTATAGAATGAAAGAGGATCCCTATCTCACTCCTTATACAAGACTCAACTCAAAATGGATCAAAGACTTAAATATAAAAGCCAGAACCATAAAACTACTAGAAGACAATGTAGGTAAATGTCTTCAAGATCTTGTGGTATGTGGGTTTTTTTCCTTGGATCTTATACCCAAAGCACGAGGAACAAAAGAAAAAAAAAAATAGATAGATGGGACCTCCTCAAAATTAAACACTATTACACCTCAAAGGACTTTGTCAAAAAGGTGAAAATGCAGCCTACTCAATGGGAGAAAATATTTGGAAAACACATATCCGATAAGGGCTTAATATCCATGATATAGAAAGAGATGCTACAACTCACCAACAAAAAAACAAACAATCCAATTTTTAAAATGGGAAAAAAACTTGAACAGACATGTGTCCAAAGAAGAAATGCAAATGGCAAAAAAGCACTTGAAAAAAAAAAGTTCAAGATCACTAGCAATTAGGGAAATGCAAATTAAAGCTACAATGAGATAGTGTCATGATTATTAGAATGGCCAATATTAAAAAGAGGGAAAACTACAAGTGTTGGAAAGGATGTGGAGAGAGAGGAATGCTTGTTCACTATTAGTGGTAATGTAGAATGGTACAGCAAATGTGGAGGACTGTTTGGCAGTTCCTAAAGAAGATGAATACAGATTTACCACATGACCCAGCAATACCACTACTGGGTATATACTCAGAAGAACTGAAAGCAGTGACATTAACAGACATCTGCACACTCATGTTCATAATGGCATTACTCACAATTGCCAAAAGATGGAAACAACCCAGGTGTCCATTAACTGATGAATGGGTAACAAACTGTGGTATATATATACACTATGGAATATTATTCAGCGGTAAGAAGAAATGAAATCATGAAGCATATGATAACTTGGATGAATCTGGAGGACATTATGTTGAGTGAAGCAAGCCACATACAAAAGGACAAATACTGTATGATTGCACTATTATGAACTAAATATATTGTGTAATCATGGAGTTAATAACTAGAATATAGGTCACCAGAAAATAGAATGAGGTTAGAGAATGGAAAGCTGAGGGTTACCTTATGCAGAATTGGTAAAAAAGGTTGTTTGTTAATCTTTGGAAATGAATATAAAAGGTGAAAGCACATCATAGTGTTTATAATTAGCAATGCTATTATATAGGTGAGACAGTGGTTGAAAGGGAAAGTCAAAGGTCGTGTATATTACTAGAAAGAAAAAATGTAAACAGGATGGTATAACCTCATGTGAAATATGAATATAGGTAATATCACATATATAAGAATTTTTTTGAAATGTATATAAAATATAAATATAAATCAATTTATAAAAATAGAATTAGATTAGTGGTTATGTAGGGCTAAGGGAAGGATAGAGGGATTGAGAGGTGACTGGTAAGGGGTGTGGACTTCTCTTTTTGGAGTAATGAAATTGTTTTAAAATTTTTTGTGGTGATGAATTTACAACACAATCACATTCATTTCACACTTTGGATGCTATGTGAATATATCTCAATAAAACTGCTAAAAAATAAGGCTGAGGCTTATATGACACTTACCATGTGCAGACACTCTTGTTAGAGCTTTACACATTCCAATTCATTTATTCCTCACAAAACCATAAAGAATCATAAAGAAATACTATGATTAGATTTTCTGTTATGGATGAGGTAACTAAGGCACAATTATATTAAATAATTTTACCATAGTTTCACAGATCTTGGATTTCACACCAGGCAGTTTGATTTTAATCAATGCTCTCATCACCACCACCATACATACTATTTCAAAAGACCAAGGAAAAAAAAATATGAAAATGGTCCTTGTAATCTGTGCTTACATGACACTAGAATACCAGTTATAAATAATAAAATGTCATTGATTCATTCACAAAAAATATTTACTAAGCATATAGAATTTTCAGAATCTGATTGTTTAAAATTTTGGCTATTCTTCCATTTTATCATGGGCCTGATTACGGACAGATTGGGGACTTAGTAAGAAAATATAATGAAATCCCTGATCAGTGCACCATTTATGTGCTCGTCAACTAATGAGTTTCATGCAATATTGCTTTAAATGAATCTTCTGTGACATTATCCCATCCCCACCCTCATCCCTGTCAATCCTACAAATGACTCCTGAGTAGATGCAAGCTGTAGATTAAGGTATGACAGTCATCTGGAGGAGAAATTAAAATAACAGAAAATGACACATCACATAACAAATTGGTAAATGGTAACTACAGCCACTTTGTACCATCAAATCTAAATCATTTCTTTAATTATACAACCCCTTTTGGTAACATTTTGGGACAGTACTTTCTAGTGACTGGCATGCTCCATTGCCTCATCCAGCGCATTCTTTCCAAGTTTCAATATTGTTTTGCAATAGAATTAGTAATGAGAAGGTAGTTTGAAGGTTATGGAAATAGCACAAGAGATGGTAGGTTGTCTTAAGGGTCAATTCATATCTGGCTATGATAGAGCCAAATAAGTCATACTTACTCCAAATAAATTTTTACAACTGAAAAAGTGGATTCACAGAACTCTGTCTCTCTTCTTTCTGGACAAGCACTAAAAAGACTGTTACCTTCTGTAAAGAAACTCAATCCTTTAAAGCAGGGGTTCTCAACAAGGGGTCCATGAGCTTGAATTGAAATTCAAAAAACATTATTCTTGTGGGGATATTGGTGCAGGTGTGATATACTTTTTAAACAATACACAGTATAGTAGGGACTTAGTAAGTGGTCTGTGGTTTTCACCTGACTTGCAAAGGGGTCCAAGGAACAAAAAAGGTTAAGAACCCCTGCTTTAAAGGTATTTGTACTCACCGTGGCGTATCAGGTAGGAATCTTCTTGGTTCGGTTGCATGTTCTGTGATGTAGTATAAGAGGCTATCTTACTTTCATTCAAGCACTCAACCACTAAATATTAAGAGTCTACTATGTTTCCAGACATGTGCTTGGTGCTGATGGCAACTGTCCTTAAGGCAGTTACAGCCTAGTAGAGATTCATTAACATATGATTACAAGTGTTGGAAATGGACACTGCCTGAGTACTATTATTCCAGGTTTGCAACATCTCTTAGCTTCAGAGATTATTTTAAAATCCTTCACTCCCATGTGAAATCTTTAGTGGAAGATCTTTTATTTTCCTTTCCCAGGGTTGCTGTAATCTACATCTTCTGTTTAGCCCAGCACATCCGCTTTCACCCTTTCTACTCTGCTCTGTATTCTGGAAGGCTGATGTGAATTAACACCAGCAGGCTTCCTTGTCCTCTGGCTTCTGGTTGGATTTAACCAATATGAACATCTGGCAAGAGACTGAAGAAAGGAAGAAGAATACCAGGTTATATAATCTCCTGGCTCCCTGTCTGCAGTGGCAACACAGGCTGGCTGCCACCCAAGGTCATAGGCTCCTGACAGCAGGCCCTTTCCATGCAGCTCCCTTTCTCCAGGATTTGTGAATTGTTCTTACTACTCTCACCATCAGCCTAGAGATGGTTATGACTCTCTTTCTTTGTTAAGTGCCATACTTACTTCTCTAACCTTTATGTTTTTCTTATGTCCCCCCCTCCCCATCTTTGTACGGAGTCCATTTATTAAACACTCCTCAGTCACCCAAATTAAATGTGCTATGTGTTTTTTTGCCATGTACAGGAATGATATAGCTGCTTTTTACTTTTTGCCATGGATTTTTTAATACATAGAGAATTACTTTTGGTATTTTATGAAGTTTTTTACCTAATCAGTTCCAAAAATTTTAATTGGGTGAGTGCACACTATATGCTTAATGCTGTACTAATTGCTGAAGATACAAAGCTGAAAAAGGCATAGACTTTGCCAAGAGGGAACTTGATCAAGTGATAGAAGAAAGCACATAAACCGGTGACCATTTAAATTTAATCTAAACTGATATTTTGAGTAAGAAAAGGACTGCTGTTAATAATTATTCTAGGTCAACTGGCATAAATTGTAACTGTCTTGTACAAATCAAAAATAATGAGATTATACAATAAGAGCACTTCAACTGCGGTATGAATAGGCATCACAGATTCATGGAATGCCCAAAAATGGAAGTACACAGATGAATGTGTGGAAGTGCTTTTCCTTTAGGAGTTCAGATTCTAGTTCAGATTGTGGAAACATAAGCGATTACAGCTAAAAAAAACTTTCCAGTAGCCTGAAAAAATAAAGGGGAAAAAATAGTATTTATATCACCCAGGAATTGACTCTGCATTCACCCAATGAGAAATGAGAATGTGGCTATCCTGATGCTATTGATGATCAGGAATGGTATAACCATTCACATAAACTGAAACAAATGGCTTGCCAGACTAAGTCTTTCGGAATAGAGATGTAAACCCCAAGAAAATTTGGGCAATGATGTGGCAATAATTGAGGTTTCTAGATTTGACAAGACCTTACTTTGCATGATATCACCAACAGTTACTAATGGGTGAGACTCTGCATAGACAGTTGACTTGGCATCTCTGTTGAGGAGCAAGGATTCCACTTTAATGACTACTTAAAAAATAATATAATTTGGGAGGCAAACTGGGTATCTCTAGTCATCAACCATTGTTAACTACATGGGGCATAGGTCCTAAATTAATAGCAGGGTAGAGGTGGTGGTGTGTGAATTTCCTTACCTCTTAACTAAGTTTATGCAACATTTTATGTCCCTTAATGGTCATCTTGAAACATCTACAAAAAGAAAAACAGTGATAACTATGTGGTTGTTTTCCCTTCCCCTATAGAACTTCAATAAGGACCAATGATTTTCTGATATATTTGGAAGTTGTCATCTCATGCCTTACTTGCTCTTCAATTTTACATGAAACTTCAAAAGTGAGCAAGTGTGCAGGAAAGAGTGTAAACTACAATGTAAACTATAATTCATGCTTAGTGGCAATGCTCTAAAATGTTTTCATCAATCGTAACAAATGTACCATACTAATGAAAGATGTTAATGTGGGAAAATGGGGGAGGTATAGGAATCAGGGCATATGGGAATCCCCCATATTTTTATGTAATATTTATGTAATCTAAATAACTTTTAAAAAATAAAAAATATATATATTTTAATTTTTTTTTTTAAATGAGCAAGTTATTGACTATATTTTAGATAGATGCCTTATATTATCCAGGCAGTCCTTAGGATTAAATGCCCCAAAGTTGTTAAGTTACTATACAGAATCTGCTCTCAGGGATAAAATGATCTCTCTGGATAAATAAACCAGCCAGGACCTAGAACTCTAAGAAGGGTCTGCTCTTTATGCCAAAATATCTGGACATGAATTCTGAGGAAGTCAGTACCTTAGATGAAGAGTACTGATTCAACATAAATTTAAGTTTTTCCCGTGAAAAAAATTTCCTCTTTGCCCTTGTCTGTTTTTGTTGTTGTTGTTTATTTTGTTTTCCCAGTGAGCTTCAACAGTCATCTGGCTACTTAAAAAAGCTTGGTGACAGAGACAGGATTTCTAATGAGTGAGTGGCCACAAAGAGGCTGACACTGTATCTGTCTCTAACAAACAAATTTTAAAAAGAAAAGATGGCGCTGCTTTGGATTAACTTCAATTAGTCTGCAAGCCACAGTGCTGCAGCAGCTGAAAATGTTTATAGCTACAGCAAAAGGATAATGATGTAATTGGCTGTTTCCATTCATCTTGCTTGCTCTCCATCGCCTCTTGACATCTTAGCAAAAAAAAAAAAAAGTCTTCTGAATATTTGAAGGTCTTAGCTCAAATTTATCAGAGTATCGCAAATTTGAGATTATCAGGGCATTACTAGCTGACTTTTTTTCCCATTTAAAAATGTATATTGAAGTGTATCATTCATATATTAACATACATAAATAATAAGTGTATAGTAAAAAATATGAATTTACAAAATAAATATGTATATCACCATAGGGGTTCCCATGTATCACCCTACCACCAACACCTTGTACTGTTGTGAAACATTTGTTACAAACTATTAAAGAGCACCATAAAAATATTACTACTAAATAGAACCAATATCTTATATTTGGTGTATTTTCCCCAACCCACTCTACTATTAACACCCTGTATTAGTATTATATATTTGTTAAAGTTCATGAGAAAACATTCTCATATTTGTTCTGTTAACCACAGTCCATCTTCCATCACAGGATTCATTGAATTATATAGTCCAATGCCTTGTATAATCCATTCAAAGTGTACACTCAGTGGCTCTCATTTTCATCAGAGTTGTGCTGCCATCACCTCAGTCAACTTTCATTATTTCAAAAGGAAAAGTCCCATACCTCTTTATAGCCCCCTATTGTTGTCCTTAGAATTGATATCTCTTCTTTGCCATTGCTGGAAAAATATTACACTATTACTGTTAACTATAGTCCATAAATTACATTAGTTTAATTTTCCAGTATAGCACCATATTCTTAACACTTTGTAAAAGAACATTCTTATGTTCACATTAACCACAATCTTCATCCACAACTGAAATCACTATGTTATACATTCCATAGGTTATTCTACAGCTTCCTTTCAATTGGCATTTATTTCCACAGACTACCCCTTTCAGCCACAATCACATTTATAAATCAGCAGTGTTTGTTACACTCACCAGAATGTATTACCATCAACTCTATTCATTTCCATACTTTTACAATGAACCTTATTAAAAATTCTATATACATTACGTATCAGCTATACTTCTGCCTTTTGAATCATACTCTCTTGCAAGCAGTATAATCAGCCAAAAATTGAAGGGTGTGCATGGGTTGTTCCCACATATATCAAAAGATCTGTAAGCAAGATACAAAAATGCATCTGCTTTGAAAAATAACTAATCCATGGTCCTAAATTTTGAGATATCTTCTTTTTAGAAAAGAAAAAATGGCAGAAGTGCCATATTCAGCTGGAAATATCTTCAGCAAATTAACTCCATGATAATAGACCAGATACAAAAACAAATGACAGGGGAGTGGATGTAGCTCAAGTGGTTGAGGGCCTGCTCCCCATGTATGAGGTCTTGGGTTTAATACCCAGTACCTCCTTAAAAAAAAAGAAAAAAGGAAAAAGCACATCTTAATCTTTGGAAAGAAAGGAAAAGACAGAGGATATTTTATTCAAAGAAAATTGATGTAATAACCTAAACTTTAATTACTGATAATAATATACTCAAGTAAATATTAACATAAGGGGATATACTTAACCTGATAAAAGGTGTATCTTGGAAACCTACATTCAAAAACACACTAAATGGTGAAATATTGGAGGTATTCCCTTTAGATTAAGGAGGAAGACAATATCAATGACTTTATGCAACTTTGCCCTGGAGATCCTAGCCAGTGAGGCAAGACATGTCAAAGAATGAAAGTAAAGGGTTAAGAATTTAAAAAGAAATAAAATGAATCATTTTTTGAAAATGACAAGGTTATCTCTACAGAAAAGCCAAGAGATTGTGCAGAGAATTAGAAATAAAATAGATAGTTCAGCAAAGTTTCTGAACCCAAAATCAATACTCCAAAATCAATTATACGCTTATTTAAAGACCAAGGATAGTACTTAAAATAGAATAAATGGGGAAAAAGAAGAAAGGAACGGTCAGGTATCTAGATCTAAATTTAATAAAAGATTTTCCAGATGTTTATGCAGAAAAATATAAAACACTATGTAAATTGTGTTTACACAATTTTCTTAACTATATAAAGAAAAACTTATGTAAATTGAGAGATACAAATGATCATGAATCATGACACTCAATATCTTAAAGATGAAATTTACTCCCAAATTAATCTATACAGTTTTGCCCATTTGAAGTTCTTTTTTGAATCTCAAAAGATTATGTTCTTAAACTAATCTATTGCTGTGGGTGTGGTACCCTTTGATTGTATCAGATTTACTTTAGGTCAATTGATTAAATTGCTTTTGATTGGACTATGTCAGTGAAGGATGACTCATGTTGAGTCTCCTCCCTCTTGGTGAGTCTGATATAAAGGTAGATACAGAGAGCAACATAGGAAAAGGAAGCTCCGCCATACTGATCCTGCCATGTGAGAGAGAGGATTGCAGGAAAACCGAAGTCCCAAGAAGTCTGGAATAAGCAGAGCGCAGAGGTATCGAAAAAGGCACCCAAGGCGCTGAGCCCACGGAGCAGCTCAAGGTTGTGAGACAAGCCGAGCCATATGCCTGGTAGCCCACAGCCAAACTTGGGAAGAAAGTGGAGCAGCCAAGAGTGAGAGAGGAAGCATGGAAGGATACAAGCCCTATGCCTGGTCACCCACAGCTGGGCTCCAGGAGACAGTGAGTCGAGAGGGGAAGGCAGAGACCTAAGGACCAAATTGCTTTGTCACATGGCAGGATCCCAGGGTCACCAGTAGCTGACTTTGGTGAGAAAGCATCTGTGCTGGTACCTTAATTTGGATATTTCACGGCCTTAGAACTGTAAGCTTTTACCTTAAATAAAATTTCCATTAGAAAAGCCAACATATTTCTGTTACTTTGCATTAGTAGCCTGTGGCAAACTAAGACAATAGTCAAAAATCTAGTCAATATCTTAACAGGATTGTTTATGGAACTGGATATACTACTTCAAAGGTGTATATATTAGTGAATACTAATTATAGCCAAGAAGAATATCTTGAAGAAGAACAAATTGGTTTATCTATCTTGTCAAAGATGAAGACTCATTCAGAAGTAATAGTAATACTAGAAGTACAATATTTCACCAATATAATATTGAATAAAGCAGAGAAAATAAACAGATTCATGCATATATGAAAACTTGATATATGACAAAAGCAACATCATAAATTATATATTTATGATTAGCAACATCATAAATATTTAAATAATTCTGTGACATGTTCATGTGGCAGTTATTAGTTGTCACTGAAATTTGGAGAATTATTTGTTATTGCAAAACTCGTCTATACTGAAAGATACAATTATCCTTACAGAAAACAAAATAGACCATATCATAGAGTACCTAAAAATAGCTCTTAAGTGGATTCAACTCCAAAACACAGAAAAGCAAAACTTCAATAAAATTAGAAGATATACAAGAATATCTTTAAGACATCAGAGCATACAAAGATTTGTTAGCTCATACATACACACAAAGGAAAATATTGATAAATTTGGGAACATCAATATTAAACACTTCTCTGCAACAAAATATACCATAAACTAAATAAAGGACAAACTTTTGCTTACAAGAAGATATTTGTAACAATGAAATAAAGAACTAGTGATATATATGGGTGTCTCCATTAATTACTAAGGACAAGAAATTCAGTAGAAATAATTGATCGAAAATAAGAACAAGGAAGAGAAGATGAAATGTAAGTCAATATTAAAAATACTCACTAATTGTGAAATACAATTTAATCCAATAAACTCCTTCATACCCATCAGACTGACAAAAATTAAGATGTCCAGCACTTTGAAATGTTAGTGAATTAGAGCATCAGAAAGCCCAATAAATAGTTGGATACCAATTTTTATAACCACTTTAGAATGTAATTTTGAAATAGTTAATAATTTGAACACATGCATAAACTTAAATCCAAAATTTACACTCCTAGATATATACATTAGAAGGACTCCACATTTTCACAGAGATAAGTACAAAACATATTGACTACAGTATTATTTGTAATAAAGAAAAGTAGGAAATATATACCAGCATGAAAATAGGCAAATAAATTATAGTATATTGGTATAATAGAATATTGCATGGAATAATAAATTATAGCTTTATGTGGTTTCATGAGTAAATCTCAAACCCAGTGCTAGGGGTGGGGTCATGGATGGAGAGAAGTATATTGCAGAGAATATAGTATGATTCCATTTTTATAAAGTGTAAGAACCTAAGACACAAAAGCTGCATTGTTTTTCAGGGATAAACACATGTTAAGAAAAGTATAATAAAGAATACATAGCAGTGAGGATTGCAATTACTTTGAGGATGGCAAGTTGCCTTATTATCTCTGGTGAGGTGAGAGAAATTGGATCAGGTAGGGATGAATACCCAAAGGACTTCAACCATACCTATAATAAATTATTTCTTTCAAATTGGAAAGGAAGGAAAGAAGGAAGAAAGGGAGGGGGAAAGGAAGAGTGGGAAGTATGAAAAAGGGAAAGGGAGAGGGAGAAAGGAATGGACAGCAAAGGATAAAAGGGAGGAGGAGAAAAAGGGAAGGACTAGGACTCAAGCATTAAAGAACATCTATCATTCCCCACAAAGAACACCAGAGGAGCAGTCAGAGATGTAAGTTCTATTTTCTGCACTGAAACTCTGCACCTGTGTGACCTGAAGCAATTAATCTAACTGTTCAAGACAAATATTCTCTAAATTCCCTTCCATCTCAACAAATCTGAATCAATACACTGTAGTGATTCCCTCTTCAATGAGCCTTCTGACTGTTACTGCTGCTCAATGCTGGGTAGAACATGCTTGCTTTTTTTTTTTTTAGTCAATCCTTTATTTCTCTTAGGAATATTTCCCCTAAGAAACTGTAAAATCTATAAGGGTGAGGTTGTCTGCAAATATATCCTATTGGCTCATGTTTCTTAAATCAAATTTTAATGTTTCTAGGAGGATCTAATATTTCTGAATTCACTGTAGACCATAACATTTCCTGTTGTCTTTTTCTCAGTCTAATTTATATATTTATGATCCAGTTGGGTCTCTGCATGCATCTGCATTTATGGCTTCTGCCTATAGGTAGGAAGTAAGCCTTCATTAATTTATTAATAAATCAATAAATAAAATCCCTCACTGCCTGGCACTTTGCTGCTAATCAGTACAACCTGGGTAAATAAAGCATAATCACTGACCTAGATCATAGTCCATTAGAGGAGACAAACATAAATTAATATAGTACCTTAATTTTTCTGAGCTGCTATCACAAGTAACACATAATGGGTGGTTATAAAATAATGGGATTTTGTTGGCTCATGGTGTTGAAACTAGGAGAAGTCCAAAACTGAGGCAGTCTGTAACATTCTGGTGTGTATGCCAGTGACCTTTGGGGTTCCTTGGATTGTATGCCTGCCTCGAGCGCCACATGGTGATGACCTCCCCTTACCCTTGCAGCTTCTGTTAATGTCTTGCTTCTGGTTCCTCTGCGTGGCTTTCCTTTACTCTGTCTGAATTTCTTCTGCTTATAAAGGACTCTAGTAATCCAGATTAGGATCCAAACTCGTTCAGTTGTGCCACAGCTTGACTGAAAATAACGTCCTCAAGAAACTCCATTTATAATGTGCTCATACCCACAAGAATGCAGATTAAGATTAAATTGGGGCATATAATTCAATCTACCACATAAAGTATCACATTAGATGAGTGCACTTAGAAATACATAGAGGATATATATATATAGGAGAGGGTAAATACAACTATGGTGGGCATGGGAAGAAGAGGTTGCAAAAGGTTTCCCCAAGGAGATATGGTCTGAGATATAGTTTTAAAAACTCCGGGCATTCATTGGGGAACTGAGCATTCCAGGAAGAGGGAATACCATATATAAAATCAGACTTGTAAGTTACAAAGTAGTTTGTCAAATGGAGGAGAGTGATGGAAGATGTGATAGGAGATGACAGGAGATGGAGCAAGGGCTAAATCATAAAGGCCTATCTATGATTATAGTTAGATGCAGGACCTCAACATGCATCTCTGAGTTCAGTTTCCTAGTGCATAAGTAGATATAATACTTTCTTCACAAAGTTCTAAAGAAAATTTAATATGATAGTATTTGTTAAAGTTCTTGGCACAGCAACTGGCACATGGGATATACTAAAGAAGTATTAGTTTGGTCTGAATCATGTGAAAACTTCCTCAATCTTTTTGGTCATTTTGAATTGCCCACTTATGGATTTCCATTATGCTTTCCTAAAGGGACCAGCATTCCATGTAATAATTTCAAAGTAGAAATAGCACGGTTTAAAAATGGAAAAGACCAATTTGTTTTGGCTTTCTTAGCAATCCAGGAGCACCACATTTGGTGATAATTTTCATTTGCTGAAGCAGGGTGAAAAAGGACCTGAGAAACAGAAATGAGAATATTCACATCAATAGTTGCTCATCTCTTATTTCTCTCTATATAGTCACCATTTAATAGTAAGAGCAACTCTTCCTTTTTGCCCAGGACTGTTGTAGATTTTCCACTGAAAGCCCCATGTCTCAGGAAACCTCCCTATTCCAGGGAAACTTGAATGCTTAGTACCCTAGTCCTCAAGTATCATGACCTTAAATATCATTGGAAGCAGAGCCATTTAGTAAACCTCCAATTATTTAGCTGAGTAAATGGACACTCAAAAATAACAAAATTTTCCTGCCTCCATTGCATCTATATTTGGCCAAGAAGGTGTAAGTGGATATCATGTGAGCCTTCACGGTAGTGTTTTAAAATGAGAGCTCTTTATCCTTTCCTCCGTTCCTGCGGACTAGAATGTATTGATTGTAGCTGGAGCTCAAGCAGCCACATTAGACCACAAGTTAGAAGCCACATGTTGAAAAAGGAAAACTAACAAGTAGAAGGAATCTAATCCCTCATATTTGTCAGATCATCCTACTAGTCTTATACTGTTTATCTTAGAATTTTTTTAAATCAGAGATATATAAATCCTTTTCTTGTTTAAAAATGTTTTATTCAGTTTTCTGCTCTTTACAGCCAAATATAATCATAACTGAGATAGCATCTATAAGCTGACAACTCCCAAGTTTATAACTTTAGCCCCAATCTGTCTCCTTAAATCACATGCATGTACCCAAAGTACTTATTCTATATCTCCACTTAGATATCTAAAGGGCATTTCAAACTTAACAGATCTAAAATGAAACTCCAGATTCTACTCTCTACCAATCTGCTTCTCCCATTTCCATCTTAGTGAATAGCAGATCCATTCTTTCCATTACCCATGCTGAAACCTTGAAATCATACCTTACTCTTTCTTCTCTTTCTCTCATACACTCATCTAGTCCATCTGAAAATCCTGGAAATTCTGCCTTCAGAAGCTGATATTTTATTACCACCTCCACTCCTACCATGCCCATCCAAGAAGGACAATTAATCGCCACCTAATTGTTTGCAGTAACCTCTACATTGAACCCCTTATCAGTTTTTCTCCTAACAATATCCAGTTCCCTGCCTTAAAGAGTACATATCAAATAACACTGCTCTTCTGGTCAAAACTCTCAATTACTTCCTGGACACTACGAGAAAATCTCAAATTCCTAAATATAGCCTCCAAGGTCCTAAGTGATCTCACCTCTCCTTATATCACTGGTCTCAGCTCTGACCCTTTTCCTGTCACTATGCTCCAGCTACACACACACATTACTTTACATCATCCATATATATTTACACGCCTTGTAAACAATAGCTATCCTACTTATCAGAAAGATCTTTTTCTGACAATCCTGTACAAAATGGCCACCTCATCATATCTCCTTAGCTGCTTTATTTGCTTTATTTTTTCTCATAGCACTGACTAGTTGACATATTACTTATTGTTTGGTTTCCTTCCTGTATTTTCCCAATAAGTTGTAAACCTCATGAATGTAGGGACACTGTATATTTTATTAGTTATTGTGTCCCCAAGGCCCCAAAGAGTACTGGGACATAAGTGCTTTGTAAATATTTATTTCATGAGTAAATAAAATGGTACACTTAATATATCTAAACCTCTGCAAAAAGTTTTGAAAACGAATAAAAGAAGACCTCCAAGGAGGATATCCATTGGGATGCCTTTACTGAATTATTTCTTTATTTAGAATCTGAGTTCTAAGGGATCTCATGGGCAAGAATGTAAGCCTAAGGTTACACCAGGACAAGGGAGAGGAATTTCTAAGAGTCAAAAATAAGAGATGCCTAAACCAAACCCAGTGAGAAACTAAAGATCCCCTGTCAAAATGAAACATAAGTTCCAAGTTTTTCTAAACAAAAGATAAGGCATGGGACTGTATAACAGTGAATCCTGTGATGGAAGATGGACTATTTCTTAACAGAACAAATATGAGAAAGTTCTCTCATGAACTATATAATAAATAGATAACACTAATACTAATAATAGCGTGGGTTGGGAAAAATACTCCAAATATAAGATATGGAGAGTAGTTAATAGTAATTTTTTTTTCACGCACCAACCAGCTTTAATTGACACAGCAGGCTTAAAGAGGAGAGGAGATACGACAGCTCCTGGCCCTGGGGCATAGTCCAGACATCCGCCGGCTGCCCGGGAGAGCAATAGTAATATTTTGACAATGCTCTTTCATAATTTGTAACAAATGTTTCACAACAATGCAAGGTGTTGGTGGTGGGGCCATGTATGGGTGCCCTGTATGTTATGCATGCTTTTTGTAAGTTCAAGTTTTACTATACATTTATTATTTATGTATATTCATGTATGAATGATTTGCTTCAATAAAAATTTTTAATTAAAAAAAAAAGATAATAGAAAAGAAATACTAAATCCAGAACTTGTAGTAAAAACTGAAAACTAGGGAAATGAATACATAAGCCAGCATGTTGCCAGTTAATGGAGAAGTTTAATTCCAATGCCAAAAAAAACATGCATTTGGTGTTTAAAGCTTGTGGTCAGGAGCTGGAATCAGAAGTAGATGAAGCTGCCAATTTTTTTTAAAAATTAAGGCTGGGACTCATAGACCAAAACAAACAAACAAAAAGCTAGTAATGTGTGTGTGGGAGCTCTCTGCTGCTGATTTCAGGCTTAAGGGATACAAGCATATTCTGCAGTTGAAAAAAATCACATCCAGTTTGTATACTCCCATTTTAAACCTTTCTTTAGATTCAACAACCTTTCATTTTATTTACTATCATTTATATTTTTTAGTATCTAATCCAATTGTTTTCAATGTTGGCTGTGCACCAGAATTACCTATGCAGTTTTATGAAAATACAGATGGTGAAGCTGGTCACCTGGAGAATCTGATTTACTTAAGGATGTTTAGAGTAGACCACATGCACATGTTTAGTTATTTGTGTTTGTTCCAGTGGTCAATCAACTGGTCAGTCACGTTTAAGAACTGCTGGCCTAATTTATGCAGAGCTAGAATATGTGACTATAAATGCTACTTCTGGATGCTGAGATTAGAGCTGTTATTATTTTATTCTTAATGCTTTTCTGCATTTTTTAAATGTTCACTGATTAAGATATGATTGGAGATTTTATAACAGAATAAAACTAAATGTTATCTTTTAAATGCATTGGTTTGAATTATTTTTGTGTTACCCCTTTAATTTGTAGCTGAACCAGAGAAATTATTAACCAACATCTGTGTCTAATGAGAGAGAGAGAAACCAAAAACAGCATATTATATATATTAATGTAGTCATATAGTATATGAAAGCAGTCATATGATATAGGTTACACTGTAGCCTTAATGTCAAATTTAGCTAATGAATAATATGGTTTAACTATGTAAACTCACTCATGTAATCCACAGTATGTAACAGTACACTGTTGCCTATTAATGAAAATTATATTTAGTCACCAAAGCAAATTCCTGTTTTTTACTCCCTAGCATGTTTCTGATTTTTTTCTGTTCTCTAAGGAGCTCTGTTTTTTTCTTATTACCCTTATCTGAAACTC